>OZ024911.1:24679190-24776690 GCA_964017125.1 Flabesymbios commensalis
AACTCACCATTTTTCGGAAAGTTATGGTTATATACCTCGTAAGGTTCAGTGTGTTTTATAGTGTTTTCATAATGAATGGCTTTTTTATGCTTATGACGACCATTATATTTCTTTGTAAGGTCATCTTTTAACAGAATGTTATCGTCCTCATTATCAGAAAGATATCCATCCAATGGGGAGTCACTATGTATCACAGAATCTATTACTTCATCAAAGTCTGTATCCGTAGACACCGCATCTGATCCACTGACAGCGTCGACACATTTTAAAAGTTGCATATATTCCTGTCCTAATGATAAATCGTCGTGAAAAGTGCTTTTGACATTTTCATCAATGTTAATCTTAGATTGACTTTCAATACAATTCTGGCTGATGGATAGGTGATCAGTAGTGGAATCTTGTGATTTCACCGTGGAATACTTTGACAAGTGATCATCCGCTTCAATCTTACTAGACTCATGATCAGATGGTACTTTATCAGCCTGTGTACTTTTAGTAGATGTATCTAAATTTATAGGTAGAATTAAATCACATCCATTTGTATGCACTTCTTCAACAACCGCTGGATTACTGTCCAACACTAGAGCCTCCTTGTTCTCAGATTTTATCAAGTTTACAATAGAATTAACATCTTCAGCTAGAGTTATATAATCAATTGAGTGACTTGCGGGCACTTTTATCTTTGCTTGGGTTATATTCTCACTCTTTTTACTGTCATCCATGTGACATTTAAATTGGTCCACCAACTGATTCAGAGACCATTCTTTATCACTAGCAGGTGTTATGCTAGTATTACCATTTAGAAACTCAGTAACCGTCGCAATTGTAGCAGAATGACTACTGTTATGACAAATGCTTTGCACTTTATTAGTCTGCTCAGAACAGTTTTCTGGCGATAACATGACTGAACCCGTGTTCAGAGCTGTCTCAGCTACTTCGTCTATGTTATCTTTTATTCCATTGCATGAAAGATCTTTTTTTTTACACTCATTCTGTGTCTTTTGCAGACTACATGAGGTGAGGCTATTATGTTTTTTGCACTCAGCGTACTTATCAATTGTAGTTTGTTGATTTAATAATTCATGTTCAGCCTCAATTTCTAATTGTGTCAGCAGAATTTTTTCCTGATCATTAGCAGTATTTGTGCTTTCTGTAACACTTTCTTGTTCACTTCCTTCGTTTTCAGTATTTAATCTCTCACTCGTAACTAGATGATTTATGTTGACAAATCCAGAAGAGCATGCCAATTCTGGTGGGGCAGGAGCTATCAAAAATAAAACAGAATAATAAATTAGTTTACTTTCATGCTATAACTACATAGATTTAAAACAATTGATTGGTAGTCATATAAGATGTTCTTATTGGGAAATGTCAAATACTACACATTGTAGAGGAGGGTATACTAGTTGAAAGTTTGTGTAACATGTCGGGTGGCGTACAGTTATAAATGTAACATCTCGTGAAGTGCAACAACGCATGGCAAGTTGAACAATAAACAAAATGCTGTCACATTTAAACACTATATACTCTAATATGCTTGTTTTAGAAAATGCTATTGTAGCTATCTATGTTAGTCACAGAGAGAAGCGACCACTATTGTTCTCTGAGATGGCTAATAAATAAACTTGGCATATTCAAACCACATAGACAACTACTTTACAATACTGGTACAAAATTACCAGTAAAATATTACTAATTTTATGATGGAAAATGCTTTGCACAATTTTAAGAAATATTTTCTCAAAATGGAAAATCTTACACAGTACAGTTTATAGCACATTATTATAATACCGACGAAACACAGCATGAAATTAGAATCACCAATTGTTCAACAAAATGTTTAAAATGCTACCCACTTGATCACTTCATCAAGTGTAAAAGCAACAAATCTGTGCTCTTCAGCTCACCTGGTAATACAAGTATTTTTGTATTGCATTTACATTCTAGCTCCTTTAATCTGTCCATCTCTTTACCGAGAGTCACAAAAGTCACAGCTGCACCGTATGTTCCTGCAAAAAATCTAATAGTAGGCAGAAGGACACTGAATCTTAAAAAAAATATATTTAAAGTGTAAATAAAACATATTAATCGAAGTATGCACCAGATCAATAACTACATATCACGTTTACCAACTAGATCAATTGTCATTCAATGACATGTGTAGCTTCAATGTACACTAAATTATAATTGCAATTATTTATGTGTATTTGTGACCCATCTGCATGAAATGAGTCGCATGTCAGCTCCGTACAAGTGAGAAAATGGGCAATGTGCATGATATGGGCTAATAATGGCGATTTTTTTTTTTGTCAAATTTAGATGCTTTAAAGCCTAAAATTATAATTTTAAAGCCAGAAATGGGCTCTACACCCCAATGTTAGTCAGAAATGATATATCACATGATTGTGATTATCTATTTTTTTGTAAATTTGTTTTCAAAATGGCCACTGGTATGGTGGCCATCTTGAATTCTACCCATTTTTAATGCTTGAAGTTAACCAAAATCCACCCGGCAGATTCTGAAAGTAGACATCCTGGGCTATAAAAATCAATAGTTAAAAACTATATATACAAAATTTCAGGGTTTTGACTGAAAAATCCCGTTTGGCCATAAGGAACTGTTTTGTTATACTATATAAAGCTTACAATCAATTTTTTGCCATGACTTTAAAGCCAATTTTCTCCATTTTTTATTTTGGAAACATTGACCAATTCGCGTCCCTAAAATGGTCATAACTCAGTTCCGGATCAACATTATTTTATGTTCTTGGTGTCATATTGAAGCTCCAGCTCTATGCTATCCAATGGTACCATTAACTCCATATTTTATTTTCCGACATGACACTCGTTATGTGCAGATGGGTCACATTCAAGCAAATATGACAATGATCAGAAAGACAACGATGAGAAAAATTCTAACCAAATCGTCCTGCTCTTCCAATCCTGTGTAAATAAGTCTCGTGATCTTTCGGAAGATCCAAATTTACAATAAGGTTCACATGTTCTGCATCAATTCCTCTTGATGTCTGCAAGCATAAATTTCATAAATCTTTTCATATTATAAAAGGATGAGAACAAGTGAGGAAAAAAAGCTGGGAATAACCTAACACTCAAAACGTTAATTTTTTTCTCAACTGATTTAAGATTCACAAAAACACACTGGGAATTCTTATTTTTAATTGTAATTTGAATATGTACTCCTGCTCATATTAGCAGTTTTATTTGCTTTATAGCTATTTGCGAATCTTCTAGCAGTTCCACAAATAAATTTTCAATATCAATTGAGTATTACCTCTCAATTTTCAACATAACTGAATACACCGAAAAATATTAAGCATTGGCATTTTTATTATGGTAACCATCAATTTGAATTATTTACATACAATGTACATCTGCAGAAAATGTTATAGATAGATTCCTGCAATAACTCCTGCTTGTTCACTGCCCATACACAGTGACACCATAGACATACAGCACACCTTGTGAAGGTCTTTTTTTTCTGTATTACTAGGGTTGTCATCTACTAGGGTTCACATCAAACATACAGGCAATGTTTCTTTTTACAAATTAATGCTAGTAAGATTCTATTCAATATACCAGATCTGTGGAGACAAGAACACGACACTTGAATCTTTTGAGCCGTGCCATTGCTGTCAGCCTGTGCTGCTGGTCTTGACTACCACAAATAAAAGTGGCTGGCCATCCTTGTAAAGTGAGCTTATCAGCAAGATTCTGAGCCCTGTAAAATAGATAGATAAAAAAAAAAATCCATAAAAACTATAGAAAAAAAGAATGGCTACAGTGATCTATCTCTGACTAATGGGTATGGCAATAGCTTCTTCAATCACCTGACAGAATAAGACAATCACTGCCAGTTATTTATTGTGATACATGTATTTGAATGGGCAAAACAAATATATATTTTTATAATTTATATATTTCGAAAATAGAGTGTTTTACACAAAACAAATAGATTAGATAGGAACAAGTAGATATGGTGACAAAAATTTAGAAAATATCAAATAGGGCTCTAAATAAAAAACAAAACAAATTAGGAACAAGATTTTTGTATTCTGATTAATACTTTCATGTGGAAGGGAGTTCTATTTATAAGGGCCTGTTGGTTTACATGTCTGTAGTGAACATGCATGTACATTTTGCCCGCAATGGGAAAGATGGGCATCCTTTAGGCAGTAGGCCTGTCCACATATGTCATTTCTCAATTGTACCATGGAAAGAAAATTTTGCACTCCTGAAATGTTGAGCTACAATCAGATATAGCCCTTGTTCATTATATAGCTCGCAACAAACAGTCCGATGAGAGAAATATACTGGAAAATATGGTACCACAAATCAATCATCTCAGTGCCCCATGAAATATGAGAAATATTCAGAGTTAAATATTTGTGTTTAACAAATATAATTCACTTCTTACCTGAGTTGATAGTTTGAAAAGATAAGACATTGACGAAACTCGACTTGAGATAATAGCTCTGTTAAGGCAGATACCTTATTGCTGAAAGATTTCTGTTGTAATGGGTGGAAAAGAACAGCTCTATAATACTGACGAATACCTACAAAGAAAACAAAATGTCTCAGTGTCACACAACAAAATGTCAAACAATAAAATAAATAATATTAAATAAATTGTCAGTCTGAAATTATTAAAAAGATAACAAGTATGAGACACATGAAACAATTTTGAATTGCCAAACACCCATCATTAGTCTGATCCTACCATGAGGATAACTACCAAGCATACAGCATCTCAACCTGTATTTTAAAATGAGTGACTATGTACAATAAAACATTGGCCGGTAGTTTAGTGACATTGGATCCAAGGGGCCAGACTGGAATAATGATGTCAGATAAAAGGATAATTTATTCACCCTTATCCTATAAGTTAATTTATCTAAATTTTCACCCACTTGAAGTTGTGTCTCGCTTCAAGTGGGTGCAAATTTTTCACATTTGTTTGATTTGACAACAAACATTAAATCCTGATTTTCAAACACACATTTCATTCTAAATAGTAGTGATTTAATTGCTAATAAAATAGATTAACAAGAGCACACTTGACATTAGCCCATCGCCATTATTGAACTTGAAGTTATTGCGCCCTCAAGGTCAAATTATTGACGTAAATGAAAAAAAATCACAATAAATCGGTGATTTTGAATTTTTTTCAGCAGTTATCAAACTTGTCCGAGAACTGCTTATTAGGAACATGCATAACAAATTTGAGCAGGATAAATGAAAAACTTTTCATGTTATCACGCCCACAAGGTCAAAATATGGACGTAAAATGCAAAATATAGCAATAAATCGGCCATTAAAATTTTTTTTCGGCCATTATTGAACTTGTCCGAGAACTGGTCATTAGCAGAGGAGGTTGGAAGGGAGGTCACATGACCACATTTTCGAGTCATATTATCGACGGACGAGTTGCGGAATCATTCACAAATAACGTTAGCAGACGAGAAACTTCTCTTGTAATATTTTGTCTGAAACTTCACTATATTCATCACTAGATTGTTTTATATATAACATAATTACAGACTAGTCTCTAATACCACCTCGGCGGCAGAAACCACATAAGATAATTCCAGCTAACATCTAATGAAAGTAGTTTTAATCGTTTTTCCTTTAATATCGCTCACTTGATTCCCTTATTATCATCAACCGTCCCGGTCATAAAACCCCTAATGTACCCCATAATCTGGGCATGAGCAGTTGGGGACGAATTATCCTCACATAGATGTCGCTCATGTCTCGCAGCTGCAAAGGTTGATGCAAAATATATAGCCGTGAATTATACTTGTATTTTACCTAAATTCAAGTCCAATATGTCACATATCAACTTATAAATCATATAAATGCAAGTAAATATTATATTTAGTTTAGGCAAGATGATGTTAGATTGGCCATAGCTTATCAGATTAAGTACGGAGTAGAAATGTCGGAAGGCCCGGGCAGCCCCATTCCGGGATCACAAGCTATCACAAGCAAACAAACAAACAAACACAAAACATCGCTAAATATAGCCAACTTCAGGTTTTCGAAAAAATATGTTTTCGAGAGGTAGATAGAGGTTTTTTGGTGCCAAAATGACCATTGACATTCCGTCTTTCACCTCAGAGCATTCCGAAAATACTCTAATGTATAGAACAATAACCAAATGCGATTTTCAGCAGGTGTTCAGCAGGAATTTGTGCAACCGTGTCCCAGTCAAACGCATTTTAAACATTGATCGCACTTTGAAAAAAAAAACAAATCATAATCAGCACTTAAATAGAATATCATTCTATTATATTATTGTCACATTAAAGTATATTAACTTTAATTTAATGCTACATAGCTTGTAGAAAAGAGGGATACAATCATGCGAAAAAGCACGTGTGTTTGTTTCCTTTTTGTCTTTGTCACGTGATTTCCGGTTCCAACCTCCTCTGAGTCATTAGTAAAATGCATAACAAATTTAGGAAGGAAAAATGACTACATTCGCACTTAGCGTTAAGATAGGTGATGGGGGGAAGGGATGACTACACTCGTGTTCTACTTTTGAAAAATCGACATATAGACCCTTACAGTTGAAGTTATTGAAAATAGATGCCAGGACTGACATACCTGATTTAGTCTACACACGCTGGTACACTTCCATGCTTAAAAGTTGTGTTTAAATTGAGCGGCTCAAGTCTGTTAATTGTAATTAGCTCATGATATAAACAAACATTGAGTACAAGTGGCTTAAGAAACAAAGGGGTGAAAATTTGAAAAAGCAGTCGGTACTGACAAGTTTGATTTCATTACCTAGAAGAGAAGGATCTTGTGCGTTAAGGCGTATAAAGGTGGGATTACGCATGTAGACAGTAAGATGCTGAGCCAGTACCTCTGGGTATGTGGCACTGACAGCTAGCATCTGCTTATTGTCGGGGAGTTGAGAGTACAACCAGCTGAAAATAATAAACATAATCAAATTAAAAGAAATACATTGAGATCATGTAACCAAGTAAATACGAGACATTGTTCCAATGCTGGTTCAATGTTGGGCCAGCATCACAGACGGTGGACCGATATTACTTTTAGCATGTAAAGGGCACTGAGCAGACCCACAGACTGGATCTGCGCTATATAAGAACATTTTATTATTATATTTATTATTATTAAATATGTTTGGATCTGTCTGTTCAAAAGAATGTGGCATCGAAACAGATTAGAATGACAATGAGCGACGTCCAATGTCGCTCCTTTTAACTTGGTATGTACTTTTACATATTGTTCATCAAAATATTTGTTAGTGATCAAAATCTTTGCACTGTAAAACAGGACAATGTGCAAATTTAGAGATTATAATGGGATAATTAGAAAGGTATCCTGCAAAGATGTATTTGTGTAACATTTCGATGTACATATTATGTTGTGACTCAGATCAAGGCTCAAAATTACCCTATGATAAAAAAGTCAAAAATATAATGGGTGACTGGTGGAAAAATATGAATTAAAAAAAGAATAGCTCCATATGCAAAAGAGTAAATATAACTACTTGATGTCCTCTTGCATGTTTTCTTCCATCAATTTGTCAGCTTCATCTAAGACGAAAAGTCTCACACTCTTTGTATGAAGAGCACCAAGCTCAACCAATTGCTTTAAACGACCTGAAACAGAATAATTAAATCATTACCGGTACTGCAAATAAATCATACCATAATTAAAGTAATTCTAAGCATTCCTTTTTTAAACATGTTGGATCTTCTATTGGACAAAAAAATTGTTTATCCGTGGCGGCCATTTTAAATTCCAGCAAATCCTTAAAAAATAACCTGCACACATCTCCATATCGCGAGGAATGTGATTGTAAAATGTGAATAATTTCTGACTTTTTAGTATTAGAATTTTTCCTTACAAAAATTTTTAGTGTTGACCTCTGGCGCCCATTTTGAATTTTGGTAGCATCTTTACAAAATCACTAGCACATCCCCATGTTGCTAGGAATGTGATGTTAAAATTTGAAAAAAATGATCAAACCAATTTTTTGAGTTTTTCGCCCACAAAAAAACTTGATCCGTGGCCATTTTAAATTACAGTAAAACTTAGATAAAGTGACCTGCACATATCGGGGGGGAATGTGATAGTAAAATTTGAGTCGGACAACCTATTGACAAAAATCATGAAATTAGATTATAATAGTATCTCAGTAACTCAGGTTTTCCCAGACACACAGAAACGTTTTTATTTCAGTCCCTGTCTCCAGGTCAATCAATATAGTGACAAAAGCATGGTAGTAAGGGGCTAAGGCCCTATGTCTTTTTTATCTGTTTTGGCAGGGGGGAAATCCAAAATCTAATGAGAGATGGCAGTAAAAATAAAAATTAAAGAAAAAAGACACTTTGGACCTACTTACGGAAAAATTACTGAGGGTGGCCCCCCAAAAAAACAGTTTGCACTATTTTTCTGGAAAAAGGTAATCAGGGTGATTTTTGAAAAAAATAATGAAAAAAATAAATGAAATAAAAACATAGCTGGAGCAATGTTTTTTTATCTCCTGAAATTTATATTTTTTTTCGGAAATGGCAAACATCCAATGCGCGCTAGGCAGAAAAATAACATATTTTTTGGTTAAGCGTGGCCTTAATAGTGGCCAAGGATTGTTTTAAAGATGTCCAGAACAGTGTGATGTTAATGAAAGTTAAACATAATGACTTAACCGCTAGAGCACTGATGTCGACTCTGATATCTCCTGGTTAATATTGGTGCCTCTGTAACCAGTTTTAGCCTGTTGAGTACGAGATTTACAAAATTGCTGCAGTGCTTTTGCCAAGACCCGATTAATTTTTGACCCCATAGTCATATGCATGTATATAGTTGTAATCAATCCCGAACATATCCAGGACTGGTCACAAATCGCAGCAATTTTAATTCACTTGAAGTTGTGGTTCGCAATAGCAAAACTAAAAATTTAATTCAAATAGCTCAGAGATCTAGGGGTTAATATCTCATCTCGATCACAAGTGGTAATAATAAAATAGCATACCGGGTGTACCAACGGCAACGTGACATTTTTTCAGCTTGAGTGTGTCTTCAACCACTGGCATACCTCCGATAAATGTGTAACATCTCAACTGAGGTAAGGAGCTTCCAATAGCATTGATGACCTCCCATATTTGTACTGCTATTTCTCTTGTTGGAGCCACAATCAGAACCTGAGCAGAATCAGATTGGAATTATGTGAAATATCAAAATTAATATCTGTTTTATTATTTGATTTAAACATGCACCTCATTCAACTAGATTTGCCTGAGGGGCAAAGCTTGAGTCTCCACCCGCCCGACATAGATTTAGCAACCAAAATACATTGATTATAGAGAAATACAGTACTGTCACCAATTTTTTAAGTAAGCCACGTAAAAATGTGATGTCAGAATCACACCAAAATCTAATATGTCCAGGGTAAGTTTCTTCCTTGGAACAAATTGGTGAAGCAGTTCAAGCATGTGATTCATCCGCCATCTTGAATTTTGTTAAAAAAAATGAAAAAAGAGAAACAATTCTCCTGACAATTTTCTCAGGGCCAGTGAGCATACACCGAAGATAACATTTGAGCTGTACAGTTATATTACCAAATTTTGATAAAAGCCAAAATGAGCAAAACTTAAATATCAGCTAAAATCCTAAAACGTGAAAAAATGTAAATTTTTATTATTATAATCACACCAAAAACCAGGGTAGGGTTCTTCCTTTGAACCAAGCATGAAACAAATCCATGAAGCAGTTCCTAGGGCCAATTTGCAAGCTGCAAATATTTAGAAATAATCCGAGCAGGGGTGTATAGCTAAATTACCAAATTTTAATGATAGCCAAAATTCATGAACAAAACTAAAATATCCGCAAAAATTCTAAAACCAAAGTTTTCATTATCAGAATCACACTAAAAACTAATCAGCACATGTGCAGGGTAAGGTCTTTCCTTAAACCAAACATGAAACAAATCCATAAAGCGGTTCAAGCTCTAGAGAGTGACATAGGATTTTGGCGGCCATCTTGGATTTTGTTGGAGGAGCTGAAAAACGCCAAAACAAATTACCGGGCAAATTCCTTAGGGCCAATATGCATATTGCAAATACTTAGAAATAATCCGATCAGGGGTGTATAGCCAAATTACCAAATTTTAATGATAGCCAAAATGAACAAAACTGAAATATGGGCTAAAATTCTGACATGTAAAAAAATCAAAGTTTTTATCATCAGAATCACACCAAAAACTAATCAGCACATGTGCAGGGTAGGGTCTTTTCTGTAAACCAAACATGAAACAAATCCATAGAGCGGTTCTTGGATTTTGTTGAAGAAACTGAAAAACGTAAAAAAAAATTACCAGGCAAATTCGCCAGGGCCAATATGCATACTGCAAATATTTGGAAATAATCCGAGCAAGGGTTTTCGAGTGAGAGTAAAAAAAAATGTTGCGGCTGCGGGGGCAAAAACAAGAAGTCTTCAGCACCACATAGTGGGTGGAGACTTAAAAAACACCGTTAGCTAGATAGGCTACATGTATAATATTGTTGAAATTGGGCAAAATTTCTAATTTTCTTGCCAATTGAATTTTGGTTATTTTGGGACAGCATAAATTTGTATTTGAGCTATGCCACTTCCATACATTAGTAAACATGCTATCCTAACATGATTATGGGAGCTATATCAAGATGTTCACTAACTTGTGTTGAGGTATTTTCCAATACAAGTCCATCAAGCGCTATTACTGAAAAGACACAGGTTTTACCTGTCCCAGATTTTGCTTGAACTATCAAATCTGCAAACAAAAGAAACCATCATAATTTTAATATATTGTCCTGTGTACAGTGCAATGTTTTTTCTTAGCTATAGAAGCTCTTCTAAGTTTTTTACATATATACATTTTTTAAGCCATACTAAGAGAGATTTTAAAATGCATATAACAAAAAGATCAATATTCAAGTTCATGTATAATTTCTGTTTGAATATATCAACTATATAGGATTAAAGGCCTAGTACTATATCCCCCTGTTTATATTACTTGCCTTGTGAGGTTTTGTCATGTGTGATGCCATGACATGGTTACTGTGTTACAGGGTTGGGGCCAAGTACATCGGTACTTGTACTTGCATGTACATAAGTACATTTTTTCGAGTATTTGCTTGTACTTTGTACTTTAGCTTCGAAAATGTACTTGTACATTACGAGGTGCTTGGTACTTGTAGACAAGTACATTGCAAGTACATCCCGTTTTGGTAAAAAAAAATATATAATATAATTTACTTTTCAGTTATTCAGTGCAATATTTTTGAAAACATAAATTTTAAAATAAACCAATTGTTGAACGGAAAACAAATTTAGTTTATCTAGATGTATCCATGTAAAGCGTTATCACACATTCTTGTTCTCAGTGAGCTGTATATTGTCCCTTTGATCATTCATTCATACTTCTGCTAAGCCGTCCAGATAGATGTACTGATAAAATGCAAAAACAACACACAGGCGTAACAGAAATGGTTACCATCCATCATTATCTAACACAGCTATGCACAAGCCTGCCCTGCCCTGTAGTTCACTACTATGCTATATTGTGGGTTGACTACAGCGGGCACGGCGCAATGGCCCAATGCTGGCGTATTGCTATGTAATCATCGACGATGTTGACCCACAACTAAGACAACGTCTCGTCATCACTGAGTGCAGTACAGAGAGGTGTAAAAACGAGGAATACAATTAAACTTTATTTGTTAGAATTCTTAATTTGCTAACAAAAACACCATGGGCAACCACATTTTCCACTTAATTGAACACATCAAATATGAAGTATTTCAGCAGAATATAATATTATTTAACTAAAACAAAACTAACTAGAGGACATATAATTATCATAATGTTGTTAATCAAGTTTAGTGCTGAAATGGTTTTGTGTCGTAAATACAAATGATAAGAAAAATTCAGCGTATATATTCTCAGAATTATTGTCCATTTATTTGATCTTCAGGGGTATTTATGGAGTTTGACACTTGAATATAATCATGATGATAGCTCGCCGCACGGAACGGGTTAATGAAGGCGTGAATAACGCAGCTGTTAATTGTTCTCACATGCGCCTGATCAATCTGACACTTCTAACCCTTCTAACTCTAAGATGTCTGCAATTGAAATTGTATTTTTATTATGCGGCATGTTTGCAATCACATGCGACACTATATTTCCCAGACCAATTAGAATATAATTGTAATGCTTTCATGTTACAATATCGATCGAACATTACTTTTTGAAATGTGAACATAGATGACCCTCGCAATTATAGGGTCATGTGCAATGTCGAGCAGCGTTCTCGTTTGTATTGCAAGGTGTTATGTTAGTGACAATTTTGTGAAGCACATCATGTTTCTTGACGTGTAGTACACTGTTAAATATTAAAACAACCCTTAAATTATTTATCGCCGTTTTATTCTATTCCTAATTATTTAAAATAAACATAAATCTTATATGAACTTGATCTCTTGGGACCAAAACGTTTATCGACCATTGGCGGGCAGTTACGCAATCTTTGGCGCCGTCAGTGAAATTAAAGCAGTGGCTAGATGATGCTTAAATATTGACCTAGCACTACAGATGCCGGCCCGTCATTGTAACAACATTGTCTGTTCGCTTGGCCACGTTAACCTTTTTACATCCATTAACCCGATTCATGTAAATATCAAACCCCGTTTTTGTCAGAACAATACTACCAAGTACGGCTACAAAACTGCTACACCATGCTTCTGCAGCATGTTATTTTATGCAATAGATATATTTATAATATAATGAGGACTATGTTGTTCCACCAGTGAATTATTATTGTTTTAGTTTTTATGACTTAGTGACCGCAAGGTTAGTGTCTGCAGTACGGCAATGTGTATTGGCGCTGGTTATATTTTCATATAGACTGGTGTATTGCAAATGTAAAATACAAGGATTAGCTCGGGTGTTCTATCAAGTGTGTGGAATCAACCGTGACAAGTGATCAGTACATGTATTGTTCAGTTTATTTTGGAGTCAGTTACCCCCCCCCCCCGTTGCTAGTAAAAGTCTAGCCATGGTCTGGATAGTTTATTAAAGCGTTTTAAACGTTTTCAAGCCTACAGGCTTGGTAGTTGGCATATTAATAATATAATATCAGGGATATAAAACTTTATTACATGATTTAAAAGAGCAACACATTCATGCTATAATAAATTATTACACAATTAAAAACATACAAGAAGACTGGTCTTAGATTAGTTTATTAAACAATGTAAAAGTAAAATATAAAGAGCATTTTGTGTTTGATAAACATGTCATCTTGTTAAATAATTTTTAAATTAAGTTATTATATTAGATTTAATGGTGTTGCATAAACATATTTTTATGCCGATATAATCTGTCACAAATCACAAATATCTCCCTCCCATCTCCCCTGACCACGACGTCAAACGTGAGCGTGTCAAACCATTTCAAGCCTACAGACTTGGTAGTTATCCTATGAATAATATAACATCAGTGATGTGCTGTTTTATTACACGATTTGGAAAAACATAATATTCGTGTTGTTGTAATTGATTGCACGATATAAAAAATGCAAAGACATCGTGTTCATTGTGTTCAAATGCTGATTGGTCAGCACCTGCCTCCCATCGCACCGTGCCGTGTCATGATGATTGACAGTCTCGTATGATCTCACGTTGAGAGTGATATTTCACGGGATTTCGACAAGCACACCTCTACCCTCAAAACGATGACGTCATTAAACACTGTAGGCTTACATGACAAGGACTTGTATACACAGCGTCACTCTGTTCGCGAGTCCTGTATTCCTGATTCAACTAATTTTACTTCTACTGTTTATATTAGACACATTCAACCAATTCACATTTTTATTATTTACAAATAATAATTAATATTACTTCTAAAACTCCGATATTTGTACAGTAAATAAGGCCGGGAAATAACGTTAAGCTACAAGCTAGATAGTGTCCCGTGTAAGTCATTTATATTACCGCATCCCGTGTATATCCAGTCATATCGACCTAGTAGTACTAGATAAAATCGGGCATTTCGTATAACACGATCAGCTTATAACACGGTTCGTACTTATGGACCCCACCGATCGTGTTATAACGAATAACTACTGTAATAGTAATAGATGGCCAAGTGATAGATAATAGTCTATTACTTTTATATTACACTATTCTATTTTCGCTTGATTATTCACATCAATTTAACCTCTGCTATTAATGTTAGAAGATAAATTGTATTATTAATTTGTCAGTTCAATGGCGTAATTATATATATAACATGATGATTTGTATTACAGTAGTCCCCCTCTGATACGACTTTCATACTGCCAGAGAACCAAAGTCGCATCAAAGGGGTAGTCGAATCTGAGAGGGCAGCACCCTTTAAACACCTCCATTTCCATTGTGACACCATGAGCGCAGTTGACAGCCTGTGTTAATTGCCTGTTCTAACGGTAGCACATAATTTAGAAGTACTGGAAGTGGCTTGTGTATTTATAAGCATTGAGGCAGTGTGTTTTCCACAATTTAATATAGGCCTATGCTTTACAGTACAAAACATGTGACACTGACTGTGACAGCTACTTTCAATTCACATTGACTCATCAAAAGTTAAGACTAGGCTGAATACTGAGTCATAGTTTTCCATTCTGGGCCCGCATTAAGACAATGTACCTTATTATCTCCAATAAACGTGCCAGGTGGGAAGACGCAGTTGGGGCTGGTTTATTATATATGTGCATATTATATCATTGGATGATACCACGCTACTTTTTTTATGTTAGAGCGTTTGGTTGATATTTAACTGAGTCAGTGCAATGACCATGCAGTCATTACTTATGCTATAAGCAATGCACCCTGCCCAGTCAGGTCAGACCGTCAGACTACCAGTCTGACCTTGACAACAGGTGTGTATGAAGCCGGTACGAAAATGAGGGGTGCGAGCAACATGAATATGCATTATGACATCACCGGTTTACTGACTGTGATATGGAGGTCACACTCAGGTCAGATTGTCTGGCCTGCAGGAGTTGGGCAGGGAAGAGGGGGGTTCCGAACTCATAGCACATATATATACGTGATATCAAGGAGTCTGCCGGTAGCAGACAACTGGATAGATGAAGATGTAAGCAATGCTGACAGGCTGCCGTCATTTTGACCCAACTCAGCCACTATAATTTGATATATATAATCTCAAATATTTCTTTTAGCATGTGGGCAGTTATGAAAAAAGGCTCAGCATAATCTTATTGTACAATTTAAGAGGTGTGCGGTGAGCTCGGCCTTTGACGATCTTGGCCCGGGTGATCTCGAACCGTCCAAGGTGATCTCGCCCGGTGATCTCGGCCTGTCCGAGGTGATCTAGCCCGGTGATCTCGGCCCGTGTCCTGTCCCCAATTTCCCCCTGCTTATAGACATGACACAATTCCCAAGCCCCACAAGCACCGCTGACTAAAAGTTCAGTTATAATCATATGAAACAAAATTATATATGGGCAAGTGATAATTGGAAATGCATAAATAATACCAGTAATTTATTCTATGACCAATTATTTAAAAACTGCTGCTAAAACCAGCGGGCATCAAGGGGTTTAAAGTCAGACGATCCACATAATGAAGCATACATGTCTCTATAATGTTCCCACAAACTAATGGATGCGATGAGACGTTTACAAATATTATAATTATTCCCACAAATAAATTGATATGTCACTGAAACGGTGTAGTGGAAGAGTATTTAGTGACTAGTACAGTAAAACCTGTCCATACCGGAATGCCTTGGGGACAATCTTTTATTCCGGTTTGGACAGGTTCCGGTTTGGAGAGGGTTTTTGCTTTCGGAGAAGAACAAACAACCACAGCTTGTACAATTGACATGAGGGTTATAATTCAGGATGTGTCGTCGGCAGGTCTACAAATGATAGGTGGATGTATGCAAATAAATTGATATATAATAAAAGACACAATTTTTTAAGGATGTTTTATTATATTAAAATTAATTGTGTCTCACACCTTTCAAACACGGAGCATATTTGTTAACACCGACATCTGTCTGTTTAAATATCAAAGCGGTACTAACTGTTAGTAGGAGAAGTTGTGCTTTCGCTACGGAGTTAATTATATTGCAGCACTTTTATTTTTTAAACTGTTTCATGACGACAACACTCGTTTGTTTGGTAACTTTTATATATCTCTGGAATGTAGGACGCTGGACTAAATGCTCCGAGACTGTATAATTATGTCATTTAATACAATTATTGTTTTAACTAAGAGTAAAAAAAAATCTAATGTTCTTATATTTTACCTATCGTTAGTTACTTATTTATTGGGCCATTAAATATCACAAACAGAATAAATTTATCCTAAAACACAGTCCAATGTATGTAAGAATTATTGTTTAATGTTCTGATATGTTTATGAATTGATACGACCTATTAATATTTTATTAGTTGAAGATTTTGTTACAATACTTTACTAAACAATTATTGTATTGATCTATTACCGATATGTTGTTAAAATATATTACCAATCTCAAAGTAAAGGCGCTATAATTGTTCCTCTAACGCGAAAAAGGTGTTACAAACACTAACCTCGCACCTTCCTCATTGCATAACCAGATAGCAAACAGGATAAACATTACGTCACCTTGCCGCCCCCTGATTAACCCTTAGTGCACCGCATGCGATTTATAAAAATTCTAAGAAAAAAATTGATTTCGGTTTGGACAGGTAAAATACAATACAATTTATGCATTTGGGGGAAATAATGAGTCCGGTATTCGGAGTAGACACGTTCCGGTTTGGAGAGGATTAATTAGTATTGTTTTGAGTGTAATTAATTCAGGACCAAATAATTATTACGGTAGAGACAGGATTCCGGTTTATACAGGGTCCGGTATGTACAGGTTGCACTGTATAATAATTATTTACATGATCACCTGCAGGATTGATAGGGTCAATGCACCACGCGTGTCCAGGAGTTAAGCTGCAATGCCCCCCCACCCCCGCACATATAATTATTGACAATACATCATAGCAATTAGTAAACGGGATGCCACCTCTCGCGAAATAACGTTTCTAGGGTGAGAGTGGGGATGAGCTGTAATCATCAGTAGGCCTATTACGGTTGACCAATTAGTGTATGACAACTGCTGTCAATCAACCTGTGATAGTGACCTGTGCCTGACCATGCAGTAACTATATGCATAATATATTCGGTGTGCAGTCAACTCATCCCTTATACCAACTCATCCCCCGGTATATCAGGGGATGAGTTGGTATAGGTGTTGACGGGCTGGGGATGAATTGATTATAGCTGTTGCAGGGCTGGGGATGAGTTGGTCATGTGTGTTGCACCTTTGGTATTAACGTGTCTTTAATGATATTTGATTATTTTTTGAAGATGATCACTTAAATGTATAAGATATGTTATAAAATCTTGAATAAAATAAATTTAGGCATATATTAGACTTAATTAGGCCTACGCCTAGTAAGATCGTTGTTGTAATAATACAGAATAATAACAGAAGACAGTGTTTAAAAACGTTTATTATATATTATTTGTTATTTCGCCAGTCTATTGTTATAAATAGCTAAAAATATATTGATATATGCCTATTGATATATATTTTCATAGCAAACCCTTCAATTCTTTAGCACTGCCATGCTACTTTTTAATATTAGTCGATTAATAAGATAGATAGATAGATATTTATAGACGAAGGTAATCTATGCAGAAACATGCGTCATTAAAATGAACATATGTACATGATGTACATTAATATATACAACAGAATTAGTTCTGTAAAATCACCTGAAAATTACCATATGCATGCTAAGTCAACTTCAATCAAACCACATTATATGCTAAATCAAGCACAGGTTAAATAATTTATGCATCAAAACTATTTAAAATAACCTACAGTTAAACAGCATTGTCGTGATACTTTTAAGTTTCCCGCACCAAAATAAGTCAGTTATGTTGTTATTTCGCCAGTCTATTGTTATAAATAGCTAATAATATATTGATATATATTTTTATAGTTGATCAATCAAGTCTTTAGCATGGCTATGTTACTTTTTAATATTAGCCAATTAATAAGTCAGTTTTTGGGAACGAGATTACAATTATTTCCATGTTTTGCAATTATTCAGTTGATGAGTTGTTAAGCGAAAGCAATTGTACTTTGTAAAAGGCCCGGTTAGTAATATTAGTATAGACTTTAGTAGTGTTTTCTAAACTGTCAATTGGAAAGATGTGGTCTCTAGTTATCTCACCGTTCGATCCACTGTTATACCTAATTGTACTTCACAAACGGCCCCTGCTATAATAGTAGTGTTTTATAAACTGTGATTATGAGAACAATTGCCAGCACTAAATTCCTAGATCCCTGCAATGTTGATGTGGGCTTGTAGCAGGGTATTGTGTACACGGATCTGGCAAAATTGACCAAAAATAAACCATAACTCTGGACTTCAGTGGCAAAATTATTTTAAAGAATAAGATGCATAGATTTAGAAGCCATTTGAATTGGAGCTCTTTTCTTATCCAGTTTTAAGCTATGACCAATCAAAAATACCCCCTCATCTACAAAATATGCTATGTTTTATCAGTTTATGCACCTTAAGAGATATTTAAAATTACAATTTTTATATTCATCTAATTTTTTTCAGGGCCAAGTTACATCTAATGCAAAGCTGTCTGTAAAAAAGTTACCAGTAAATGCTGCTTTACCTTTTGCACAATTATGCTTTTCGTGCATATCTCTGATATTAGAAAATAATACAAGTCAGATACACATGGGAAAAAGGAGGAATGTAAGAAAATTAAAGTAAGCTGAGTATAGAAAGTGGTAACCCATATGTTTAACTTTATAATTTGAATTCATGGTGACAAAAGTGTCAATTTAGGTGTTCTAAGGAAGACAAACACATGACGGTACATGTGTTCGTCAGTACGTCACGTTTTCATATAATAGCTAAATATTCACATGTATCATAATACAATTATATATTTTTACTGATATCATCTATATTTTTTTACTTTTGAACTGAAGTATATCACTTTTACATTAATTTTGCTTACATAGGAAGTTAAGGATCATTTTCAGACTGGTGATGCTAAACGTTGATCCAAGGAATATAGAAAGACTTTCTATTTTCCTCGGTTAATCATAACACCTTTCCATGGCTGGGTACTCTGAGGGAAATGTCATTTCCCTCAGAGTACCCAAATGTAATGAAGAATTTATGTAAATTAAATTAGAGGATTTTTTTCAAATATATTATATTTTATAGTTGAATAGTAATATTTATATTTTATTCCTCTTGTCATTATATTTAGTAGTGGGTAGTACTAATTACAGACGTGTATGGTGTTCCATTTTCCTTCCCTTGTATTTTATGTTTATATAGTAATTATGTTTTTTCCCTTCACATTGTCATTATATTTATTTAGTTGAATAGTAATTAAGGTAAATGACATAATTTTTTTCATGGCTTCACTCAGATTCACAGTTTGTTATTTTCTTTCAGTCCTAATCAGCTCCATTCAATTTTTGTTGCCAGATTTAAGCCTTGTGTTTTTTGCCTTGTGTTCTCTGTACACTTTACTCCACTTCTGTGCTGCTTTCCTTTGCTGCTCTCTACCTTCTTTAGCTCTTTAGCTTGATGCTCCACTACTATAACTGCCTCCTTCTTTAGTTCTAATGTCATTTCAGCATCAGTCATCTTCTCTCTCTCGTCCTTAAGCGTGATTTTTTCTCTCTGCAGCTGACATATGCGTAGGCTTTTTCCTGGCAGGTGGTGTCCCTTCTTCTTGTAGCATAGCCTTCTTCTTGTTCGTTTTAATTCTAATCTCAATTATTCGTTTGCCTTCATAATTATTATTAAACAAATAACTTCCACTCCTTTATATACTGTTCTGACTGAAAGCGCCTACTAGTACCTCATAGTTAACCATCACACCAGAAATCCTAGAAGTCTTAAATAAGGGTTACAAGAAGGCATTTTCTGCTACAATGAATATATAAAAAAACATCATACAGGACATGGATGTCAATATGACTGTCAGAGATTATTTGCTTGATTTCTTTTTTAAGAACTAATAATTAAAAAATAATGTCAACCTAATTGCAAAAAAAACTTTTAAAAACCTCAAAACCCTTATGACACTTAATCATCTGTCTGAGTGGAAAATCAAGATATTATTAAATTATTTACATATTAATTTCACTGTAGTAGATCATACCTACTGAATACAGTTATATTTCATAAAAACCACGATTTTATATGCATCAGTGAAGTACATTGAACTGAATAGTATTGGTATTTAAAGTTAAATTCTGATTTGGAAAGGTCAATTATGCTTGTTCACTATATCTTACTGTTCTTGTAATACTCTAACTGACATTGAGATGCCATATCACAGCTTGAATTTCATATGAATTTTGTACATTAGGCTACTTAGTAATTAAATATGCAAGTAAATTTTTTATCATTTTTATGTTTCTGTCATTGCTGGGTAACTTACATACTCAAATTTACATCAATCGGGTAGGTTATTGACACTAAAAAGTCAAATTATAGCATTTTCTAAAAATGTGACGTACTGACGAACAAACTTCATCGGCCAAGGAATGGAAAAAAAACATATCTGAGGAGTAATATTATAGTTGAGTTTATGTGTACTGACACAAGTGTTATCTGGGTAAAGTATAAAATAAACAACTCTGACATATTTTTTGTAGACCCACAAATGTAAAACGTGACGTACTGACGAACATTTTTGGTGGTCAGATGAATGTGCTCGTACAAAATTTGGTTTGTACTGAACCGATGTAATAACACCTGTAAATGTTGTAAAAATGAAAGGCTGTTGTGACTGAGTTACTAAAATTGTATTCCTAGTCTGTTATATTTTACAGAAGAGCTCTATCAATAATACTTTGAAAAAAAGACGAAAAGTGAAATTACCCTTTCTCTGAACAGATAGTATGTCATTTTGTAAAAAATAACAAAAACAACACATTTTGCACACTTTTATAAATTTAAGACTATAACTAGCAAGTATATGTCACAATATGTTACTTTGAATATTTGTGTGATCAAATATTATATTTTTGTAAATTTTGTTTTATAAAAATAGAGCTTTTTTTTACCCTGAAATACACCATTTTTGCACATAAAGCTTAAATTTACATCTTTGGAAGTACAAAATAAACCATACAAAGTATACATTTTCTGAATTTGCAGATAATTCTGTATCATAATTGATGATAATTAGATCTGAGACACTGCTGGTGTTGAAATTAACAGCAATTATATAGAAAAAGGGACCTGTGTACACAATACCTTGCTACAAGCCTGTGTTAACAGTGACCCTACCATCACACCCTACCATCCTCCTTTGATTTTTGAGCAGCGCTAAAAAAATAGCTGCGACGATACCGGGCGATGCATAACACATCCATTCGAACACTCACAGCCTTCACACGTCAGCGTTTTCAGGGATTATCACTATACTTATATTTTATATTTTTTTAAAACTTTTGGTTACTTATGATATCAAACATCAGATATTCCAAGAGATATACTGTAATTGATAATAACGATTTCCCGTAAATGTGATGTAGGCGGCTTTCACAATTTAGTGTTTTCATGGATTATCCCTAATATTACTTTCACAAATATTTTATATTTCTTTAAGACTATGGGTTAGCCTACTTTTAATATCAAACATCAGATATTGCAAGAGATGTAGCTGACATTGCTGATAGTAATGTTTTTCTTTCTGTTTTCCGTAAATGTGATGTCGGCGGATTATAGTTGTTTAATTCTCTCTGTTACTCGTAAATATGGTGTAGGCTAATCAGTTGTTTAAATAAATATATATAATGAAATATAATTAAATATAAGTGTGATTGTACTGTTTATTGTTCGTCATCAACATTAGTGAAGGGCAGCAACTCGACAGAGTGATATGACATGTACTGCTTATTTGTTAATTAATAATATCAGATATATAACGGGTATGTCACTTGTTTATTTGCTACAAAATACTAAAATTGCAATCGTATCTGACCCAATGATCGCATTAGATTTTCGATGACATTTCACGATTATCAGTGGAGCGAATTAATTAAAGACTCACAACTCATCAAAGCCGTTGACATTTCACGAGCGGCTCTAGCTGTTAGTTCACATTTAGACCCTATATTTTAATATTGTCATTGAGTATGGACCGTATTGTTAAAAGATATTTTTGTTAAGTAACTGTTATTGCAAATAATTCAATTACATTTAATCTTATTGTTAAAAGATCTTTATATTAAGTAACGGCTAAGTACTGATAGAAGGCTTAGAAATAACCACCGCTGATACAACATGCCTCCGCATGGCCCATGAGGCTATTAACCTTTACATCCCAAAGTCTTCTAAATATACCTACCTATGATGTAAAAAATAATCCTCATTTACTATTATGCCCTCTCACCAAGCCCTCTCATAGAACGGAAAAATTTGCCAATCCATCGTAAAACAGGTGATAGAATAACAATACATGGGCCTATAAATAATTTATTTTCTGGAAAAAAAAGTTCAGCGTATTTTACGCTAAATATACAAAAACAAATATTCCATGAACTGGTGAACTTGCTTCTTTATAACATGATTTCTCCCGGTAGCCTGCCGTCAATGTATTCTTATAGAGGGGTAAGGTGGTCAAGCCAGTCGGGGCCGACCAGCCGAGATCACCGGGCGAGATCACCGGACACCGGCCCAGATCACCGGGTGAGATCACCACAGGCACAGCCACAGGCCGTCTGACTGAGATCACATGGGCCGAGATTGTTGAAGGCCTAGATTACCGGTATTCATTTAAAAATGTATGGAATGTACGGTGGTGGCGGTAGTTTTCGCGCACCTAAGCGAATACGGCACACAGCGTGCACAGAATGGACGCGTATGAATATTGTGTGTCGTATTGTAATTGGTATGTCTGAGCCACTTCGGTTTGATAAAAATATACTTCCGGGTCAATTGGCAATAGGGAGCATAGATTATTTCAATCTCCTATGTTTCTGGGGGAATTTTCTCGCAGTTGAGGGTATTTTCGCGCACCGCATTGTGTAACAGCATGGTAACCTATGTTGCATATATTTTTCATTAAGTTGGTTTCCAAATAGATTTGGGATTCCTCCCGGCACATGTCCGTTTTTATTTCAACCTGATACAACAACCTGCAAAAAAAAATAAAAAAAGTAATTTTACAGATTTTGAGTTTTAAAAGCCAAAAAAATTGGCATTTTCTGGGACTTAAAATAAAAAGAAACTATTTTAATGGCCGGTGAAAAAAAAGTTTGCCGCGAAACGACGCAATTTTTATATACGCTGCATTAAAACACCAGTCAAAGACCGCCAAAACAAGATAAAATTTTACAAAACTCTATAACTATAAGAACTATAGGTCATACGCCCAATATCGCGAACCACGTTTTTTGCCATTTAAAAAATATTTGGTGACTAAATTGTATTTTTTTCAACTTTATTCAACTTGTCAAGTTATCCGGCGCCTATTTCTGCTGTTTTTCCGGCAAAAAATACTTTACATCGTCTGATCCTTTCTTTGTCATGTATAATGACAGGTGCAAGTCATTCATCATTAGAGCGGTGGGCGATATTAAGTGAAATTTGCGAAAAACGTTATACATAACAAAGAAAGGATCTCCTAAGTTATAATATTTTTCAAACAAAAATTATTTCTGGAGATCGCCGGATATGTTAGTGAGTTGAATAGAAGTAAAAAAAAAAAATTTCAGCTGGTAAATATTTTTTAAATGGCGAAAAACGTGGTTCGCGATATTGGGCGTACGACCTTTAGCCTTACTTAGGCTTAGGCCCTAGTCTAGGGCAAAAAACAAACGAGGTGCGCTAAAATACCCTCCACCACCCTACCCACCCTGGAAGCACATATTGGGGCCTCTTTACGCCTGCTGCGAGTGTACTGAATGACGGAAACCTTTATTATCGCCCAGAAGGTGCAAAATAAACTTTTTCCCATATTATCTCCCACCATGTAGTCGAACGGCAGATTTATTAGATTAGTAAGCGGACGGGTACAGAAAAACAACTTCTGATCTACTATCTACCTAATCCGCATCTTCCTAGTGGAATTGCTTTCAACTGAATTGGAGAAGGCCGGACAAAACCGGCGGATTTCAGTCCTTTCAGGACGGCATCTGTCAAAAGCAAACCGTCAAAGTTTACATCGTCGTCGATCCTTATATCATCTGTTCTCTGGTTGCATTTCAAATCATGAGCTGTTTTCAGGGAAGTCATGCTCTCAGAAGTTATTTTTCTTATAAATGCCCTAATATCATAACAATTCACATATGATTTAATGACAAATAATTAATAAAAACAAAAGAAATCGAGCATGTAGCCTACTTCGTTTACAAAACGTACCCCTCCACCGTACAGGAAACCAAAATGGTACACACTTTGATAAACACTACTCATCCATGAATGCATCATGAAATCTGTGAGGGTTGTGATCCGCCAGTTTCATTGCAATTTGTGAACTAATTCCGCTACATTTTACATGGTTTTCGTGCATTTATAAAGCCCTGAAAAATATGAATGATTGTTTTGTATATCTTAGGTTATTTCTGTCAAAACTATTAAAACAGTAATCGATTAGACTACCTGGTATATAAGTAGTAGGCCTAGGCCCCTATTCACCTCACCGAGTATTTGTGGGGACCAGCATCTTGCCCCTCTTCGGCTGGTGAGGCTGTTTGGGTTTCCGGAACTCCCCGAACAGTTTCACCCTCGCTATCCCCGCCAACATTTTTTCGCGCACTCGACCACTTGCGATCCAGCCATGCAGCGGCCGCTAGGCGGACATGCCGTCCTATAGCCCCCGGCTAGGCGGACGTGCCGTCCTAGCCCCCGAGAGTCAGCCACGAGGCCAAGGCTGTCGTGTTCCGTCCGGAATAGTGCACAGCGATTTATGTCAAGACAAACTATTATATGAATAAAGAAGGATTAAGAATACAACGTCACTTAGCCTGGGGGTGATGTGAAGACCAGCGTCTTGCCTCTCTTCGGTTGGTGAGGCTTTTCGGGTTTCCTGAACTCCCCGAATGGTTTCACCCTCGCTATCCCGCCGACATTTTCCCGCACACTCGCACACTTGTGATCTAGCTAGCGGGGCGGGCGGACGTGCCAGCCTAGCCCCCGTAAAGCCAGCCACGAGGCCGAGGTTGTCGCGATCTGTCCGGAATAGTGCACAGCAATTTATGTCAAGACAAACTATGATTTGAATCAAGAAGGATTAAGAATACAACAGAGTCAAACGATTTATATTTACCGTCGCTCAGACGGGGATAAAGGGAGACAGAGGATCCCAGTTTTCCACCTGGCCAAATGTAAACAATTGAGGATTGGAACATCAACGATCGACGATTTTACTTACACCATGGGACCTCAACAAGAAATACTCGAAAAGTCAGAAGCTGAAAAAGATGTAGGGGATCATCATTGATTCAAAACTTTCATTTAAGGCCCATATGAGAAAATTAAAAAAGCTAATGCCACCATGGGCATGATTCGCCTCACCTTTGAATACCTAGATAAAAGAAGTTTTTGTACCCTTTCAAGGCACTAATAAGACCACACCTAGAATATGCAAACCAAATCTGGGCACCATTTCTTAAGAAACATATAACCAGTATTGAACATGTGCAATGAAGGGCCACAAAACTCATCCCTGGTTTCCGAGACCTAGAGTACAGCGACTAGGCCTCCCAACACTAGCATACCAAAGAATGGAGGAGACATGATAGAACTGTACAAAATCATGACAGGAAAGAATGATACAGATGCTACTCCGAATATACCAAGGGGACCCATAAACCAAATTAGAGGACACCTCCACAAAATATTTGAAGAAAGAATGCGCCTGAACCAGAGAAAATACTCATTCATATCCCAGTCCCAGGGGCGTAGCCAGGAATTATTTGGATGTACGCACGAAATATCGTCATGTTTATATATGTGTATTTTAATGTCTATATGATTATGACTATGAGTATGAGGCGAGCGCAGCGAACCGAAATTATCAGCTGAGAGTTTGGGGGTCGCTGTAAGCCCCCCCCCCCCATAGGAAATTTGTGTTTTTGGTTGTTTCTGGGAGCACTTGAGATTAGTTTCTGGAGATATAACTGTTATAATTGACCACCCCGGCCTCATCTCTTGATCCGCTAATGCCACCCCCGTGACTTGTTTGTATTTTGGACTACTTTTAGATGCAATTTTCATGTAGCCTACTTGGCAACACGATTCACTATTATTTTTTTGTCAATCAATCAATCAATAAAAATCCTATAGTGCCTATAGCGCCTATATCCTCAGCGGACCGAGTTCCGAGGCGCACAAATCCGTAGCGTGATCATGTGTCATAATCGAAGCCAAAGCAAGTTCACCAACAGGGAGCCGGGCTGCTGAGGAGCTAGGGTGGGAAAGCCTGATCAAACAGGTGAGATTTAAGTAATTTACGAAATGTTAAAATTGTTTCGGCATTACGTATTGGCACAGGGAGGGCGTTCCATAAGACTGGGCCAGATATAGAGAAAGCTCTTGACCCAGTCTTAGTTTTTATATGAGGAACAGCAATTATTGCAAAACTATTTGAATTTGTGGAGCGTAGATATTTTGAGCATTTCGAATGAACAAGTAAGTCAGCCAGATATGCAGGTTGATTGTGTTTCAGGGTTCGGAAAGTTATTGTGCATATTTTAAAATGAATGCGAAACTTGACAGGAAGCCAATGTAATGGTTTTAGAATTGGAGTGGAACGACTAAAACGTGGGGCCCACTGGTAGCATACTATCCATGATTGTTGCGAGCATACTTACGCCAATCAATGGGAATTTCTTGTCCATTTCAAAATTTAAATTGTGGAGACAATGCAAAGCTTTTAGTGAACATGTGAAAAATAACTAAAACTAGTAGGCCCTTATAACATATCCCAAAAAATTATGTCCTAATTCACAAGGATTTGATTTCGATTCAATATATCTATGAGATTGACATCCTAGAAACTTTATTTTCTACTCTTCATATGAAAAGTATTTGCATTTTATTTTCATAAGTATAAAAAATATAAATTCTTACATTTGCAAATAAAAAAGGCTTGCGGTGGGCGCATCAGCATAAATCCATATGAAAATAACATTGAAGAACCTTCATTTAATTAACCCTTTAAAACCTCATGATGCCTCAAAGCATCATTTTGCATCCATGAAAACTAACTTATTTTTCTACACTTGGGGGTTTCAGAACGACCATTATCGTTATCTTCATATCGACCATTATCGTAATCTTCATTATCATTATCTTCATACACTACAAGTCGAGAATTGCGACATATAGTGGATGGGAGGTGCAATGGTTAATTCAGGCCCGAAAGGGTTTTAAAAGAATGAAGTTTAATTTTAACCAGTTACTGTAGTTTTGGCATTGATGAATAATAGCTAGACACAAAATGATATGCGTACTGCAACATTGTAGGCCAACACAAAGCGTTATAGTGATCCTAATACACATCCTAATTAAATAATCCTTATGGTTTTTTTTATAAGAGGTAGAAATTCATATAACGACAATTTTGAAGAATTTACTAGTTTCAGGTTTATTTGCAATATGACGCAACAAATGAGTTAATTCAGCTTCAACTCCATCCGTCTATTCTTTGTGTCTGCAATTTTTTTTTTAACTGGGAAGTTATCTCCCTCAGGTATTCGCGCTATGTCACTACTACTAGGCCATATTACCATGGTTAGGTTACATTGTATTACTGTGGCAGGCAAACATATAAATAGTAACTTAGATAGGCCTATATGTTTGCCTGCCGCCTGTAACTGTATTAGGATATAGACTATTTGCTCCCGTAAAATCGGAAAATAACACTCAATTTCTTAGAATGTAGTTTTTTTTGCTGGACCAGGTTGTACGCACGTGTTCGTGCGTACATGCTACGCCACTGACGGTCCACTGAAATATGGAATAGTCTACCAGAAGTGGTTGTACATGCACCATCGATCTCAACTTTTGAGAAGAGACTGGACAAATTCGGGAAGGACCACCCCATAAAATATGACTACACCGAATTCCCGTATAACCCGACAGGACAACGACAACACACACGCACCACACATCAGAAAGAACGAGTAAACGAAAATAACCTGGAGCCGGCAGCAGAGGCAGAAATGCCTAATTAGTCAGAAGAGTACCTGTAAGTACCTGTGAGGAACCAATCATTAAAAAGCATACGTTGGGAATTGTGGACTGACGGCGAATGTATCACTGTCTAATGAGTATAATAAGAACTAGAGGCAACTCTAACAAGTAGCAGTAATAAAGTTTGGATGTCCATTTTAAACTTTGTTTTACAACTTTTGTGACTTTTACAACATTTGCGACTTTTGTGACATTTTGTAACATTTGCGACTTTTGCAGAAAGTGCAATTGAAGAGCATAACTTACAGTACCACCTCAAGTAAATCACCCAACCTTCTTCAGAGGTATTCGTTCTCTCTCAACTCCTGCATGCGATGATGCCGTTTCTACATATTTGAGCACCCCTCTCCACGCAGCTTCAAACTGTTGGCCCCTCCTCTAAATTTCAAACTCTGCGTAAAATTGTGAAAGTAATACATGTAGAACGAATTTTGTTTTTATTGTAATACATATATGTTAACCAAACTTTTTTTTAATTTATAGCATATATTGGTTGGTTGGTACACTCTAAGGTCCCGTTTCCATTGGTAAGGTTTGCCATAATATCCAGCCTTCTTTAAATCTATGTATCATTTCCATACACGCGGAACCCGCGTGGGTGATTTGCCGCGCGGGCAGAAAATCAAACAATGTTGGGTTTTATACACACCGCATGGCAAAAACGCATGGGGAATTCCAGGAAATGACGTTACACAGATGGGCTTTCCCGTGTATCGCCGCGTGTTTTGCAAACTTTGTGAGGATAAACCTAACTTGGACATATAATCACCTAATAATCTGCAAATATGGCAAACGAAACCCCATCTTTAACACCATTAAAGGTGGACAAGAAATGTGTGGCAAAAAAATTCTAAGAAACTAGACGTAGAAAGAATGACAGGTAGTACTATTTATATATTATAGCCTACCCTATAGTGGGTAGGGGTCGTAATTAACGATATACTGTGGCTGAAGTGCTATTCTCACTACAAGCCTATTGCAAATAATCTGACACAGTATCCAGACAGGGGCGGATCCAGTATTGAAAAATATATATTTTGGCGAATTTAGCGGACTTTTAAAACTATTTGGCAGAAAAAAATAAACGTGCACCCACACTACCAGACATTTGCATGTGCCCCAGTTTTAGGGCGCCCCAACCACTATCATCATCATCGCCAACAACATCACCATCAATGGCATCATCACCAACCGTTATTGGCATCATCACCACTACCATCACCACCACCATCGTCATCACCACCACCAACATCATTACCAACACCAACACCAGCATCACCACCATAATCATCACCACCACCACCATCATCATCACCACCACCAGCAGCAGCAGCACAACCACCACCACCAGCACAATCATCACCACCATAATCATAATCATCACCACCGACACCATCATCACCACCAACACAACCACCTTCACGTCACCATCATCACCACCATCGTCATCACCACCATCATTACCACCATCATCACCATCACCACTACCACACCACCAACAATACCACCACCAACACCCCCAACACCATCATCATCGCTACCACCAGCACCACTATCACAACCACCATCATCACCACCACCACCACCAACACAATCACCACCACCACCACCATCACCACTACCACACTACCAACAAAACCACCACCAACACCATCATCACCATTACCACCAGCACCACCATCGCAACCATCACCAACATCACCAACAGCATCACTACCACCATCATCACCATCACCGCCTGGTCCATCACCAAGGAAATTACTATTATCCGCGTGGGTGTCACAAGCGGATTTATATAGAAAAACGCACCAATGTTTCCCTAAAGGGGGGGGTGTGTGTAAAGAGGCAATTAAACCGTTGGTAACCAGGTGGGGGTTCGAAACCCTTTTTGTGGCATTCAGCCATTTGGTCACCAGGTGGAGCTATCACCAATTTCTCTTTGTCTGCAGGTCACGAGATTCAGTTGTGAACGAACATTTGTCGCAGACACATGTCAGGCTGCATGTTCACATCTGTATCACTTTTTATGTTTTCGTGTCCTGCAGGTATGTGATAATCATTTATGATATCTTCATCATTAGGCTACTCCTCGTGTAAATAAAATTAGGTCATTTTCATTCAGTCATTTTTATAATAATGGAGTTGTGAACGAACATTTGTCGCGGACACATGTGAGGCTGCATGTTCACATCTGTATAACTTTTTATGTTTTTGTGTCCTGCAGGTCTGAGTGGCACGTCGCTACCCATGTAACACGGATAAAGAGGACGCGCTGGACGCAATACCTTCCTAGGGACAACCTGCCTCCGAAACAGGGACGTGGACCATTGTGGTCGTAATGCGTAATGCGGCGGCTAGTGTATGATTATGAACGCTGTTGCCGCGAGCCACGTTTGGCATAATGGCCAAGGTTTTAATCCAGATTGTGTATTATAACATCACCATGTATATATGTAAATAAATATATTTTTTTTGTAATCTGTGTTGTTTTGTGAAATTGGCAGGGGTCTTCAGGTACAGAATGAACATCATGCATCGCCCGGTATTTATATATAAACGAATCCCTGGTTTATATATCATAGCATACATGTAGCGACCTAACTAGCAGATCATCGGGCCGAGTTCGAGCCGGACGGAATCGCTGATCGACGGGTCAGCACTTCCGCCCGGCTCACACCATGTGAGGCACAGCCACGCTCGCTCACTCTATCACTTGCCTTCTCGGAAGTCAGACGTGTAACCGCGTCACACGCATTCAGCCGCATGGCTGGATAGCCGCCCCCTGTCGCACGGGACTAAGTAGCACGCTCATATCTGACAATGTCTGCACAAATATGGAATGAATAAAGATTGAATCAAGAAAATATTCTACTTTGACTGAGTTTCTGCAGCGAACCGCAGCTTGCTGACCGGGCAAGACACCACGATTAAGATCGAGGCCTGAGGCGTTGGTCGCGTCCAATGACTTGTCGAATATTCGGCAACGTCAATGGTAACCCTCGCCCTAGACTACGATATACATACCTTACCATAAATATAGACACAAATAACGTTCTGAATTATTTTCTTAACCTGATATGAGCGGATTTAATCTCGAAATTATGTATTATTTTTTGAAATGACACTGCATATTTCTCGTGCATTGTCGTTCATATATGTGGATAATTAGGGGGATTATATCCATACAAGAATAGAGTTTATTCACTGCTTAATTATTTTAATATATAAGTTGATATAATCCCCCGTTTTAGGCTCTAATTAGTTGATGTTTAATCAGACGTGACAATATTTGACAGTATAATCCAGTTGTACACACTCTATTATTGTATGATGAGCAGTACAAATTACACTTCGCAGATGACAAGGAAACAGTGCTTTCTCAACGTTGGGCCATCACATCGACGCTGTCGCAGCATTGGAATAGCGCTGGGCAAGTTCCCGCATCGCCTCACACAAACGGCAATCAACTGTTAGCTTTGATGTCTGATCTTGAGGGGGGTCACAAGTGGGTCGGAAAAGGCTCATTGCTTGCAGGGTTAGCGTGTAACGGAAACACTGCAGTCAGGGTGCTAGCCGAGAGACAGCGGTCTGAAGCTGGCAAGCATACAGCATCAACAGGGGTCGTCACTTAGCCTGCTACTCATGCAGGGTTCTCCACAAATGAAAATACTAAGAGGGCGAGTGTAGAAGTCTCACTACCAATATATCTAACAGCAAGATATGACAGGTGACCAGGAAATAAATCAGTAAGTTTAACCCTTCCACGACCATACGGCCACCAGTGACCGGTGGCCGTTTTTTACATGACATTTTTCACACTCACTTGTTGTTTACAGTGCCTTTAGATGGCTATAGTGCGTTCAAATAGCTGAAATTTCGAGCAGAATGTAGTATGCAATGTGTAATGTTATTTGTATTATGTTATCCAAGCATACCCCATCGTCCCTACCGCGCTAAAAATTATTATAATAACTAAATACAAAGTTATGTGACAACTAAATCATGTAAACAATGCAAATAATGGTTCACATGCATGATTTCTCTGCGTGTCAATTTTGTTTTGTTGCCTAGGGCTCTAGACTTGGTTCATATTCAATGAGATAACGAATTACGCTCGGTAGGTATAATTCTTTATGGTGTACGTGAAGATTACGGAAAATGATTGGGAAAACAACGATATTGAAATAAACAACAGGGTTTTGGGGCCTTCAGAAATACCAGTATCACACTCACACAACATGTGGCAGTTCTTTATGACGTAAATATGTGTATCTATAGATTAAATTTAACAATAATGTAATTAATGATAAACGCCTGCATGCTGGCTAGAAAATAGAATCTAAACGGGTTTTTTTCGTGTAATGATATTACATAGTCTATTTACATTTTTGTAGGTTTGCCAAGTTGGTGTTTTTTCTCAAATGCGTTAATAATCGTTGCCATTTATGCTCATATTATAGCAACAACGTTTGTTCTTCTTTATTGACGATCATTTGTATAATATGTTTCGTCGGACATCTTATGATTGAATGAATGTGTTGATATAATTATAATATAGTGCTTTTATGTCATGTAGCATGGATAAATACAAAACACTGACAATTTGGTACTGTTGCCATGGAAATCGTTTCTAGGGAGTAGGCCTAAGGGGACGTTTTCAAGAGGCATATTGACAAATTTAAATTGACCTCATGTGTGCGTGAAGAGTTTCATGTGTATTGGAATAACCGTTTAAAATATATCAGAATATATGTATTGTCTTATTTTTTTGTTTTAAAATCCTGAAGAAACGTGGGCGTGAAAGGGTTAGGGCAGTCAGTTTAGAACAGTAAGTAACACATCGGGATTTGTTTATGTACAGGGATACTATTTATTTTTATTCTAGCATATATAATAGGTTATATACACCATCAAACACAGGTGATAGATGTACATGGATGGGTCATTGCAAAAGGTACAGTATATACTGAATCACGGAACGAAACACCGAGAATAACGGAACGAGACCAAATCCCAGAATCATGGAACTGAACATGCTGAACAAAACTATCCAGATATCATCTGGAAGATACAAATTATAACAATTTAACAAATTTATACCAAAAAAATCAATTAATTGTTGTTGTATTTGGCCGTCAGATTTTTGGCACAAAAGTGAGAATGCTGAATTGTAAAATCACTGTGGCTTTAGTTGTAGTAGACTCTACATCTATCATCTGTGTTTGACAGTGTAAATACATAGCCTATTATATATGCTGGAGTAAAAATAAATATGTATTTGAACACGTCTCAACTGGAGGTCTTCTCAGCCTAAAATTTTGAATTAGAGACAAATTTAGGAGATGATCTTTGAAGTTTTGTTGTGTGTGTCAATATTTCTTTGTCTGAAGCCCTGAACGGGTCCCAAACTAGGAAAAAATATTCCGGACAGGAATTTTCACCATTCCAAGAGTCATGCCCTTCAATGAATAGATCGGACTACTTGTGGTTTTTTGCACTGAACTCTGACATTGGTAAATTTAGTTCGGAGAATTTACCAAACAATGTGCATTAACTTGAGGCGTCTGTTTTAAATGAACTGTATAACTTTGTAGCGGAATTTTAATCTCAATGGTAGAAAATAGATAAAACACTTGTATGAAAAAACATGGAAAGTAAAGGGTCCCGTGTCAACATAATTCTTATGGAAGCAGGTATCACATTTGTTGCGACAAATACCATGCTGTTCCCATGTCACTCTATGTATCCACATGGGAAGACAGATAAGAGAAAAGCATATGCTGTTATGTTATACTTATAAGGTTACCTAATAGTGACTAGGGCTGCGGAATGTGGTGTGACAATAATATTAAAGGATGATGATTTTGATCTAGCACCGGCCAAGTAGTAAAATTAATCAAAATTAAAAATTAGTTTGCACGAATTTGAAAGGCAGTGATCTAGCCCTAATTAATGTTTGTGCAAAACTGAATGCACCATAAATAAATAAAAATGCTAAAATATATCATTTACAAAAATAATAATAAGCCTAATCTGCAGAGCGTGCACTTCAATATAGGCCCATATGTCATAAATTATGATTTTGTGCGCTTTCAAATTATTGTAAACTCCGATTTTGTGCACTTTCGCTCACGATTTCGTTGGCAGCTTGCCCTTACAAAAAATTTAGGGCTAATACCAGATGTCCCGGTATGGTGTGTGACCAGATGATATTAGAAATTATTGTGGCAGTAAGCAACACAAGACTCATGTTGGGAAACAGAATGATATACCCCTATGTTCATATCTTGGCGATGCCTTTTAATTTAATTTTAAGTAGTAGGCATCTAATCATTAATATTATCGGAATATCCAGTGTTTATTATGGAAATGCCACTTGACTTTGACTTTGACTTTGACTTTTTGAGTTAATACTCCAGCAGTCCTCCATTGTGGAGTATCAGGCTGGAGGGGAGGAAAGAGGCTGGCAGATCTAGTCGACCAGCTGACTCTTGAATGCTGCCACAGTTTTCGATTCTGTGGCAGCTGCCGGAAGAGAATTCCAATCAGGGATAGTTCGATGCCAAAAAGAATTTTGTCCCAGTGTGGTGTTAGCTCTGATGTGTTTATAAGCCTGATTGTGCCCACCACGTGTTCTTCTATCTGCTGGGATTAAACGGTCTTTGATAGGAATTTCAACTAACTCATTTAAAATTTTGAACATACATAAAAGCCTAGAATTTTTTCGTCTTGTTTTCAAGTCAGTCCAGCATAAGTTCTGAATGAGAGATGTCACACTGGCTGTTTGTCTATAATTTTGGGTGACAAATCTTGCTGCTGCTCTTTGAATTTTTTTCTAATTTATCAATGTCTTTTTGTCTAAAGGGGTCCCAAACTGCTGAAGAATATTCTAAGGATGATCTGACCAGGGAGAAATAGGCAGTCTCCCTTAATTTAGGGGGACATGCCTTCAGGTTCCTCCGAAGGAAGCCCAGGGTGGAATTCGCTTTACTTGTAATTTTGTTAATGTGGGCCTCCCATTCCAGAGTCTCGCTAAGGCAAACACCAAGATATGGTGTTGATGAAACATTTTCTAATGTTTCACCTTTCAGGGTGTACTGGAATTCCAGGTTTTTGATAATAATTAATATAATTAATATAATATAATATAATATATTATATATAATATATATAATATATTATAATATATTATAATATTATAATATATTATATATAATATAATATCAATTCTGTATATCATACCATGTAGGCCTATATGTCATAGGATTTTAACAATTTAACTATCTTGTATATATATACATGTACATATTTTGTTCTTATTTTTATGACACATACTTCTGTAATGATATTTCTTTGTGTCAATAATATGGTATATGTATGTCTGTCTGTCATAGGCACATTAACGTTTTATTGATTCACTCCAGCAGCTACACTAGTACACACACAATAGGCCTACAATTGCAAACAGCTAAGTGAATAGGAAATTTCGCACCTCACCTTCTCACAAACAGTCTTTTCTGTCAGTCAACCAGAAACATACCAGTCGATCCTTGACGGTACACAAATGTAATCACAGGCTCTCAGCACATAAAGACAAAGACAGCGACACAATGGAGGCGAAGAGCAGGCCGATGCAGGCAGTGTTATTCCAACACTACGTACAGCAACGATCATGCCCAGCGGCGCTAGAATTGTTGTTAGGCCTACTGGAATATAGCTAACAAGACCCACAACACCACAGCGGCTAATTGAAATTTAAGTTGACAAATACATTTTCAGATTAATAAAATTGTGAGATAGTCTATCAGTTGTATTCGCTGAAAATTTTGTAGTTAGATTTTTTTTCTTAATTTTGGTTAATTATGAAGTCAATCCTATTCGAGAAGACGCATATAGGCATATGCACCTATAAGTAAAACATTGCCTTTTGAAGACCCCCCCCCCCCTCAAAAAAAAACGGTTACAAATATGTAAATCAAACCTTTAAAGCCATCGACGCCCGGGATTACATTTTTGTGACCATGTATTTATTTCAATCAAATCATTCATCATGGCTTTCTGTAATTGATAAAACACATAGCCTACACGGCAGCTAGAACCCTGGTGACGTAGAAATGTAGGCTCCATGTAGGCTCCCTGTAGTGTAGGATTCAAAGACTGTTTATATAGATATTTATCTGGAACAGCACCAGAAAACAACTTCCTCAACAGATTAAACCTGCACTACAGATTTATTATTTGTGCAAAATACTAATATTCTAGTCTACTTTTAAGCTTGAATTTTTTTTTTTTAAATCTTAATAATTATTTTATTCGGAATGTCCCATCAAACGGGAATTTCAGGTTATTTTCATGGTTGTAATCTTGTGTTTTTGTGTGATGTTTTGAAATTGATCAAATATCGACGATCGTCACTTGACACTCCCACATCCCGTCTGAAATTTGTGATTGAGTCGCAACATCTATCATAGCAATGGGGAACATCCTCATATATTTTTAATTAAATCTTCATCAAGTTCGTGACAATCTTACTCTAGAATATAGTCTCCTGAAGCAGAAATAGTCCACAAATTGACGGTGAAAATGAAAAAATGGAAAAACAGAAATTTATTAAAAAATCATTAAAATTTGCCTTTTAGCAGGTGGAGGCCGACCGCAGATTAACGTACGTACTTTGAAGGACGTACGTACTTCGATCTAGGTCGACCGTACTTCCATTGACGTACGCTTCTCGTCATCAACTGGCTTTAGGGGTACCTATAAATATCATGTCCTGTAGCTTGTGTCGCCTTCTGTCATTGGTTAGCCCGGTTGAGGATTGCACAATGGTAGATAGCCTACCATTCTAGTTGGCGGGGAATTCCCAATGTGCTTTCACCAGGGACACATGATAGCTCAAAGTTAGTACTTTTCAAATACTACATCATTTTTGCTTATTTTGCAGAAATAGTAACATTGCCAATCACAACTACAATATAATTTCGGAGAAGTGTTATTCAAGTTTCGATTGTAACTTGTTTTGAAAGATTTCTATGTTTGTAAAATTAAATATTGACATTAAATTGTCGATGGGGTTTAGTGAACTGTGAATTTTTTTCAGTCCTAATACTTTGATTGTAGTACGTACGTCGATTGACGTACTTATCGTACGTCAATCGACGTAAAAAAACAATGAAAAATATTATCTCCTCGATTATCTGTAGGTCTATCTTGTACAATTTAGATTGTTGGCGAGATCCAGCTGAGATCATATTATTTATCAACAATGTCAGTGTTTGGGTTAACCCTTATGTTGCCGATTTTTTCAGACAATTTTTCATTCATTTGAAGCTGGAATTGCTAACGCAATTTCCAGCTCCAAATGTCGATAAATAATTATTTTTATGAACAAGTACATCTTTAAAATGAATTAATAGATTAACTAAGCATCTATCACAAAACATTTTAGCATTTTGAGTTGAATGTATTGGTCTGAAAGTTGCTTGAAAACGGATATATTCGGTCCCGGCAGCATAAGGGTTAATAATTACATAACGCCTAGAAGGAAGAGGGGGGGGGGGGTTAAGCGATGTGTTACGGACCGTAGTCAACACGTACAACGTTAAAAGCATTATGAAGGGCGGGAGGGAGGGGGGAGCGGGTTAAAAATCTCTCAAAAAAGCTTTACGTAATTGTTGAACAGCCCCTTAGGGTGGTCAGGCCATTTTTTTAATTTCAAAATATCATATATACTGTATACCAAATTAAATGTATTGCCATAACAATTAGATAGACATTTCTTTTAATGCTGTAGGGCCTAGGTGAAAAATCAACTGAGTTATCGATATTTCATTTTTTTCGATATTATTTATTTTTCTGCTCGTTTTTACGTTTTTGGTTCTTGGTGGTTAACTTACATGATGTTATAAACACACATAAAACAGACTTCCAGACACAAGAATATTTTATTATTGCAATAGCTACATCAGTGCATGATATTATAGTGATCCAAAATGTTTGATGCTTAAAAAAGCAACAGCAGGCCATATCAGAAGCATGTTCCTTTTCCATCTTATACTACTGCGTAGTCCTTCATTGTTTTAATGACATCAATAAAGGGAATGTACGGTATAGCAGATTGTAGTATCACCCCCACAGAAACCCACAACAGAGACACACAGAGGGAGAGAGAGGGCAGAGAGTAAGAGAAGGGGGAGAGAGCAATAGAGGAGAGTGTGGAGAGGAGGAGAGAGAGTATGAGAGACAGAGTAGGAGAGAGAGAGAGAGAGAGAGAGAGATCAGGAGGGAGAGAGAGAGAGTAGGAGAAAGTAGGATAGATAGCGAGAGAGAGTAGGAGAGACAGAATAGGAGATAGACAGAATAGGAGTGAGCGTAGGAGAAAGAGAGGAAGATAGGAGAGAGAGCAAGAGATGAGAGAATGCGATGAAGAGAGTGGAGAGAGAGTGGAAAGAGAGTAGGAAAGATAGTAGGAGTGAGAGTAAGAGAGAGGGAGTATGAGAGACGAGAGTAGGAGTGAGAGAGTGGGTGAGAGAGAATAGGAGAGAGTATAGGAGAGAGAGAGTAAGGAGAGATAGAAAGAGAGAAGAGATAGTGGGGAGAGAGATAGAGAGAAGAGAAAGAGAGGACTGAGAAAGTGATAAAGAGAGTTCTAAAAAGAAAAAAGAGAGAGGAGAGAGTCAAACATATTTTTTTGTCTTCTTTCTCGCTCTCTCTCTATTGTGGATGCATGTGGGGGTAATACTACAATCCCTTTTATAATGTGTCCAAACATGCTACAGGAAGCGGTTTGCTTTCTGGGTTACACTAGTGTTTATATCTTGGGATTGAGTTTCATCTCCAGTCTGAAGGTATGTTGTCTAATGATTTGGTAAGCGGTTACCTGAAATATAAACAAAATTTGTCAAATTATGTATTTGTAAATGTTGATAGTCTACTGGTACTTCAGTGACGTATAAGTTAATTTAGGCTGACATATTTTTTTATTTATTGATAATTCAATTATAACCCTATCTAGGCCTACTTAGTCTACTAAATGTAAACCCTTGCACTGCCAGGGCCACATCTGAGAACTTTTCAAACTAAATGAAATTGATTAAATATTTTGGGACACTACTAACAACAACATCCCCATTTTTATAACGGCTAGCGACATTCATAGTCTCATTATTGAAATTAGTCTTTTAATAATGCTACGAAACAACAGTAGGCCTATAGTCCTATACTATATGAATGGGGTCTTACAAATAATACCACATAATAGTTAGCTAGCAGGTTCGTGCCCAGGATTTTTTTTTTTTTGGAGGGGGGTTCCAATTTTGGATTGCTGGGGTATTTACTGCTTGAATTGATATTTGGCATTGAGCGAATTGGAAACGCAGGTGAGGGGGTCTGGGGGCATGCCCCCTAGAATTTTATTCTATTGTTAGGTGCAAATTGGTGAAATATGGTGGATTCTGTGGTCACAGGGGGGGGGGACCTTCTCGACCCCCCCCCCCCCCAATGACGGCCCTGAACGTTAGTAAGATATCACTAGAATATATTTTAAAGACCTTCCTCACTAGGCCTACGCAAACACCATACCATAAAACAATGATGATAATGTTGGTGTCAACGTCGCAGATGGGGATCCAACATTAAACCAGTATTGGTTCTGCGTTGTGCTGCCACTGTGCCAGTGCTGGGCATATTTAAAATACAGTGTTAGGGTGTGAGCGATCAATAATTATCGGAAGGACCGGTCAACCTACTTTTGTACAATGTTGGACCAGCGTTGAGCCGACGTTGTATACATGTTATACAAATATTTTGTGTTTGTTGGGTTAGCCCTACTAGGCTAGGCCTACTAGTCTAGTACTAGTAGCTAAGTAGGGCAGACCAGGCCTGGCTGTGCTTAAGGCTTATCCTTAGCTTAGAGGCCTATACCGTACTTCGATTGAAGTACGTACTTCATTCAAAGTATACTTCGATTGAAGTACGTATGTCGTTTGGCGTCTATCACTGTCGTACGTCGATCAAAGTATGGCTGGTGTCCGTACTTCAATCGACGTACGGATGTACACCACCCTGAAATAATCTTAAAATGTTGAAAACTCAAACATAGGAACTACACATATTTGGGCTCTTACGATAGCATACATATTTTTCTGTATAAAAAAGTAATCCCCAACGTTGGCTCATGACAATACTCACCGAAAAACAATGAAGAATGTTGCCAAAAATCACAGGCTCTCCTTCTTTGTGAATTTGCCAGAAGTATAAACATGCGCCTAGCCTCGTTTTGGTATCAATCGACGCGTGAGGTCTCTATGAAAGATTTCCCATGTCAAGCTATTTCTATTTATAAATGGGAACGATGCAATCTCACGCTGAAGGGGAGCCCTATTATAAATGTAGGTGTACGTCAATGGACGTACGGTCTAGCTAGATCGAAGTACGTACGTCCTTCAAAGTACGTACGTTAATCTGCGGTCAGCCTCCACCTGTTTAGCCTTAGGATGAACCGAACTTGAATTTTTTTCCAAAACTTAAGCAAATTAATAATTACATATCTTGTGATTGTATGTGCCAAATTTCTTGAAATTTAAATTGACAATAAATAATAATAAAATAGTGTTCATTTAAACATAAAGATATCAACAGGGCTGCTATTATTATTGAGATGAATATATAGTATCGGGCTTTAATCCTGACTGCCTCCCCCCATTTTACGCCATAAACTACAACTCAAGGGGCATAAGACACATCTTTTGAGCTTATTTGTGACTCGATCTAACAACGTTTGAAAATTTGGTAGGCAGGTAGGCCACCCAAATGAAAGTTAGCTTTTTGGTATCCAGTCAGTCAATTCTCAAGCGATTTTCATGAAATTTTATAAACCCTATTTTCTAGTCATTTGGTGTCGATCCTGAAAATTTCGTAAAAAAATATTGTACAGTTCAAAAGTTAGACCATTTGACATGTAGTAAATGTCAATTTATGACGCTCCTCTATAACATGTATAAACCCATCAACTTGAGTCCGGTTGATTCTCAGCATTGTGTTACATGTCAAATGGTCTAACTTTTGAAATGTTAAATGGAATTAGTAGATGCCACGCTTGATTTCCGCACTTTGACCGCAAAATATAGGCTATTATAGCGTTATTTCTGATATATCTGTAACAATGTAAGGTTAGATTTGTCATCAAAACAATTTATTGGACCACATGTTCTTCTCCAGAATGACGTCACACCGAGGTTAAATTTACCTATGTTGTTAATTTTAACAACGCCTGCGATGTTAAATTTAACAACGTTCTTAAATTCATTAACGTTGCTAAATAAAGGTATGCGTCCCGGCCTGGTTAGAGGTCAATTACAGAATCTATGGAGCCTTTTGATTCGATATTGGAACGGATATGACACGATGACATATTTCTCTTTACCCTGTTTATTCCCAGGAGAGATTTTCAGGTTAGGAAGACGTCTAATTTTTTAATTAAAAAATTGTTTTTCTTATAACTTTCAAACAGCAACTAGCAGCGATATAAAAATATTACTCAAATGTTCTTTATCATGTCAACTCCACCATAGATTAGTTTTTTGGGCCGTATGCCCGTGTTCTTTACATGAAATTTAACTTTATCTGACACCACCTCAACATTTTCTGACACATTTCCATTGTTATTGTTTGGGATAGCTAGCCCTGGATAGGGCTGAGCGCCACCGGGCCTTCCGACATTGTCGATCACTCGCTATCTCCCGACAAGAATCGAATGTAGACCTATCGCTAACACTGGCTAAGGCAGCATAAAATGTATCTCTGAGAACCAATGAGTGCGGAGCCGGTTTCAGTACTAGACGAATCTGCCTGTCAAAACTACCTGCTTCTTCTGCTTTAGACTAATTATGTACACGCCTGGGCAGGGCTCAAACCAGTCCATGTCTCCCTTGACCTTGTGGTATACCCCAGAAGACATTAGAAAGTTTATATCCGGAAAGAGTTATGAAATTTTGAACACATGTCATCCAACATATGTAAAACAAGATCTGATGTGGGGGCGATGTTTCATTTTTTTCCTTCATATGCTTATTTGCATAAATCCAAAAAGGCTGCCGTCGACCATATTGAATTTTTAACTTTTGACAGAATAGCCCTAAAATCTCACGTAATATCATTTTTGACCAATTTGAATGCACTGATTCCACTGGTATTGTTATTTTTATGATTTAAGGTCATCTAGGGGTCAAAAAAAGACGGCTGCCGTCAGCCATATTGAATTTTTATGTTTTGACATAATAGCCCTAGAATCTCATGTAATACCTCATTTTTGACTAATTTGAATACACTGATTCCATTGGTATGATTATTTTTACGATTTAAGGTCATGTAGGGGTCAAAACCAAGATGGCCACAGTCGGCCATATATATATTGAATTTTTAACTTTTGACAGAATAGCTCTAGAATCTTGTGTGATACCCCATGTTTGCCTAATTTGAATACAATGATTTCATTGGAATGATTATTTTTACGTTTCAATGTCATCTAAAGATCCAAAACAAAATGGCCACCAATAACCAAAGCCATTTAGAGGTCACAACCAAGGAAACCGGCTATAACCACAGTTACTAGTCAATTTTTAATTGTTAAAATAATAGTATCAGAGTGCAATTGCATACATTTGCCTGGTATTTTTTGACGTTCTTCAGTTTCTAAAACAAAATCCAAGATGACCACAAAAATCCTATGTCACTCTCTAGGGCTTGGACCGCTTCATTGATTTGTTTTATGTTTTTTTAATAGAAATACCTTATCCTGGATGTGTGCTGATTAGTTTTTGGTGTGACTGAAAAACATATCAGTTTTGCTGATTTTTTTGGCTATTTAAATTGGTAATATACATGTAGCTAGGCAGCTCAAATTTGATCTTTTGGGTATGCTCATTGGCCCTGAGAAATTTGTCTCGAGAATCATTTCCTTTACCTTCTCCACCTCACTCATCTTCTTAACCTCAGTCATTCTGTCTACTTCTGCTGTTTCAATGTTTGGCTGGTGTCACAGGCATTGAAACAGCATCAGGTTAATGTATTGTGCTTGATGCCTAGTCTCCACATCGCTGGTTCATGCCCTCCACCTTACCCACTCACCTTCGAACACAATGTAATTTTGGAGATTTAGAGAACAAACTAAAACCACTTTGTACCCATTGTAAAAACCACAACACAAAACAGCTTCAAGAATATTTTATTCCGAACCTTGTTATTGAAATTTGAACAACACAATAACAAATAGAATTCGTTAAAAAAATACTTACCATTGCACCAGAGATGGCATTTAACCCTGCTTTGCTCTTATTTAATTACCATGATTATATCCGTGATTGAATTTGCAACAGTAATTGACTTATAAAATATAGATTGAATGAAGATGAAGAAAGAGAATAGATGGGGGGGGGGTGAAATATTTATATATACAGACAGTCTATTTTAAAAATAATAAATGTGAAGTCACCCGTAAGATGTATTTATGTGAATATTACAGACAATGTAACTGAAAATACAGTAAGAAATATACTATTCAGTATTCTTTTATAATTATTAATAGCTTCTTCACATTAGTGTATTCTGGTATTCTAGGCCACAGAGGGTTTATTTGCTAAATCCTATTATTTTATAGGTTTAAATGTAATCTGCAACAGAATTGCCATGAGGCCTAAAAAAAAATATTGTTTGCTTCCGATTTCCGACCGACCCTATCAAAACATGTGCGACCCAAATTAATTTTATGGATTTCCAAATTTTTTTTTTTTTTTTTTTAGGAAATCCATAGGGCCTAAGTTAAGGGATGACTTACTTGCTGTAGTCAAAGTAACTAAAAAAACGTTACGAAAAGGACAGGGGGGGTCAAAAAGCGTCCAAAAAAACAAAAAATCATTATGTAATGTACAGATAAGACATGTATGGAAGTGAATTTGGAGCCAAATAAAATGAAAAATAATTCTTACCTTCCGATTGGTTGAAGTGACAAAAAATAAAATAAAAAATAAAATAAAATATATTCCCTACCTACCCACTGGTTAAAATGACAACAAATCGGAAACAAACATATATTTTTTTTTGGTTTCAGATCTAAGAAATAGTGTTATACTTATACATTGTAGCTGCATCTTTTGATTGTCATATATTTTTAAGACATATATCCAAAACGTTATTATTTTTATTTCCCAATATATCCTAATAGTGCTTTAAACTACTAAGTCTGTTTTTATGAAAATAAATAGTGTTGTGACTTATATGTTACTGACAATTGTCCACTGAGTTAATATTTACATTTAGACATGTAGCCTAGATCTACTTATAATATTTAAAATTAGATACTACTATGCATTATAATATAGAGAATTTCTGCTGAGCATGTGGTAAAAAAATGAAATTATTTCGACAGTTAGAAATATTAAAAAAATTGGGATAGATTTTATCTGCCATTTTCGGCGTCTTTTCTGTTTTTTTTTATTTTCGAAATTTAGACGGGTGCTATACAAAATGTATCATAACTTTGTCAATAATTTGATTTTTTGTATAATTTTTTTTTATTCAGTCATGAATATAACGGACGTTATGTGAACAAAATTTCAGGTCTCTAGCACTAAAATAAAAGAATGGCCTGCCATCCTTATTTGTTGCCAAATGACAAGATAATAATGGTTTAAAAATTTTGTGACAAACGCTTGAGAATTGACTGACTGGATACCGAAAAGCTAGCTTTCATTTTGGACCATCTTCCACCGGTGGCCAACCAACTTTTCAAAATTCTCTGATCAAGTCACGAACAGCTTAATAAGCTCAAAAGTTGTGTCTTGTGCCCCTAAAGTTATGATGCCAATATTTTTTTCATGATCTGTTAAATAATTTTTGACTCGATCTAACAACTTTTGAAAATTTGGTAGGCAGGTAGCTTACCCAAACTAGGGTGGCCAACCAAATTTTCAAAATTGTCTGATTAAGTTACAATCAGCTTAATAAGCTGAAAAGCTGTGTCTTGTGCCCCTGAAGTTCTGATGCCAATATAGTAGCCCTGTTATTATGATGAATAGCTAGTATTGGGAAATTGTCCTTGTGTAAGTAGTTATCATGGTTATATGGAAAAATATATTTATGAAAAGCGTCAGCCTATTTACTATTTTGTATAATTTTTTTTGTCTCAAATATAAAATTTCGCATTTTTGGAGCTATTAGTATTGCCCTCAGTGATCTTTTTACAGTGGATATAACTTTTTGCAAACATAAAACTGATAAGACAGGTCTATCACTCTCAAGATAATTCAAAGAAAACCTGTATTTATAAAGTAAAGTGGTTCTAAGTCACTGTTTGTGATATTAAACTATGCAGCATGGTAAACTTTTAACACATTTTTTCTCATCTACTATTGCTTCAAACTGAATATAAATTAGATTTTCTGGCTAGGAGCTAAGAAATCCACCAGCCCTAATCATGATCCATAACAACCCAATCAATCTAAAAATACACATATCTGCTTTTAAAAAATGAAATACTATATGTCATCTTTACCAAACATATTTAACCTTTCGCATCTTTCCTCAACTAGTGAAATAATGATCCGTATCTGTGCACTTGTATTTTTTTGTTCTGGAAGATGAATCTGTTAGAATTTGAAATGAGCAGTTTCTATAAATGAATGATCAGTTAATTTGTACTATGCTGTGCAATAGAATGATGAACTTGTCAACCGAACTCCTGGCACTAATAATTATTTAAAAAAACTGAAGATAATTTAGTCCTATGCAAGCAGAAATTTTCTTCACCATTAGATAAAGCAATGTTGTGTAAGTAAGCTATAACTAATTTTTAAATTTGATTTAAATATTAAAATTTGTATATTGACAGCTTCTGTTGATTTGAAAGAACACTTTGCCAGAAATGCTAATAAAGAAATACGGCTCACAAAAGTCGCGATACAAAATGGTAAGTACATGTAATGATATAATAATTGGTCTGGTTTTTAAATTGTGATTAACCTTGCGTTTTTCTTGTTTTTAAACAATGAAACATATTCTCCTGCAAATATTAACTATTAGTTGTGTATTTTGACATACCAATGCAACCCATTCATTTATGTGGTCTGTAATTTATTATATCTGTGATAGTTACTCTAATTTAATAATGTTGCTGATGTTTATGGGCCAGTCACATTTACAAAATACTAGCCCGACCTTGCTAAAAAAACATTAAGCCAGTGCCAATGTCGAGCCCTGTAGGCCTATATATATATATTAATGATCATGATAATGGTATTAGTTTGATTATTATTGCAGAAAAATTGGTGCTTGATGGCAGTGTGTTACCCCAGGGAACATGGCAAGATGGTATCCTTGTTTCCACATGTTTTTTCACAATGTTTGTAGTGTGGAAAATGGAAAGTGGGTAAATTTTACTCACTTTTAAAAGAAGTATGAAATGATGGCGACGTCTCGACCGTCTTCAGCAGATCTTGCTCACGTAATGATCAAAGTGGGTGATTCGGCTCAGATGGTGGTCGCGGAATCATCTGACCATAGATGGGTGGCAGCTGGTAGCCCTGGTCTCTGTTCATGGAAGGGGCTCTCTGCTTGATGTGGATGGCCTCCTTCACCTTGTGCTTGAGCTTCATCCAGTCCTTTTCTCTGTCTGTGACCGGTAGCATTACAGTGGTCTCCCACCCCAGTCTGTCTATCCAGTTTACAATGTTTCTTGAACTGAACACTAAGGGGCTCTTTGCCTCCCCAATGTAGGTGTGGTGGGTGTCGTCCTCACACATGATGTGGTAGATCATGCCGCACAATTTTTGCTCGGGGGTATACTGTTTAGAAAGACTAGTCTGTGATTATGTGCAAAATAATATTGTTTTAAATACTGCCTACAAGTATTGTTCAATACATGGACAGCTCGGTGTTCTTGAGAAAAAAATGTTAAAATGCTAGTAGAAATGCTAGTAAAAATTTGGTAGCTGATATTTTGTGTGAAAAAAGAGTACCGGTAGGCCTGCACTGATTTTGCCATCATCCCCTTAACCTTCTCCACGCGGGTGAACAGTTGTGTGCATGGCAATTTTGCATGGAAGCCGTTTTCCGAATAATTGATTAGGCCATGTGGACAGTAATAATGATTTATTGGAGATGGATTAAAAAAATACCCAGAAAGCCTTTCAGTATAAAGTAAAATGTGAGCAACACAACTTTTTTTAACTTTCTTTCAAAAATATATTAAAAAAATAGACTGCTTGTCACTTGTAGAAAAAAATAGATATATCTATGTAAATCTATACTGCAGTGCAAAGCCAAAATGCTGTATCTGCTGAGTTTAAAAGATTCTGCCTTCTGGCTTTGCAGAGCAGCATATGTCTGTATTTACTACTTTTCTTGACAGTGTGTAGATTTTATTTTAATTGAGTCCATGCTGGAGGAGTGTCAACCATGCTACATTTTATACCGTTTAGACAGTAAAAATGACATGGGTTATGAGTGGATCTACTTCTGCTATTCTCCTGACAACTCACCTGTGAGTATGGTAACTCTTTCACCGGTAAACACAAGTATAGTGGTTGTTAATTCTGTTTTAACAGCCGATTAAATTACAGTTATTGGGGATGAAATGAGCTAATGTGGCCACCTGTTATGACATACAAAACTAATTGGACAGTTAGGCTTGTATCAAGTCATTGTGTGCAGTCATACAAATGTTTTAGGCGTACTTACATCAGGCCTAATGTTTTCAATCATACATGCATCAATGTTTTCTAGACTATAATAAATTCTAGGTTTTGCCTATTGTTTTTTTATCAATACAAATTATTGCATATTGTAGTACAGTAGAACTTACTATTAGCAGCCACCTTCGGGATACAGGAAAAGTGACATTTTAAGACGGATGGCTGTCAATAGGAGGTTAATAATTATATATACATTACAAAATATCATTTTGGGGTAATATCAAGTGGCCTCTCACAGGAGGTTGGCTCCCCTTAAGAATGGCATCTCATAGCAGGTTTTCCTGTACAATGTTAACCCTTACGCTGTTGGGACCATATCTATTTATAGTCTCAAGCAAGTTTCAGACCAAATAAAATGCTACTGAAATCCATAAAATAGTTTGTGATAGATGCTCAGTTAATTGAAATATTAATATTCACAGATATTTAGTTTTTATATACGATCATATTATTCTTCATTTGCATTTACCAATTCCAGCTTTAAAAATGAATGAAAAATATAAACCAACAATTCAGCAGCACACAGGTTAATACAGTAATATATACCGTATTTATTGTAATAAACGCTAATTAGAATACCCCCGGCGATTGCAGAGGAGATGGCCGCTTATTAGATCATATAGTGTACATGATTGTGGGTTTAAGAGTGATCGGGGGAGGAGGACCTCTTTTGCGAGCGGAGTGATCCATTTTTTTTTGGGGGGGGGGAGTGGCCAGTTTTAGGGGAGGGGGAGACTCCTCCCCCCTAAAAGGGCCTCCATGAAACCCTGGCAGTGATTTGCTTTTATCTGCTTTATGAATTTTTGTATCTTCCTAGGTTCGTGAAAAAATGTTGTATGCTGCAACAAAAGCTACACTCAAATCAGAATTTGGCGGGGGAAAGTTAAAAGATGAAATCTTTATCACCTACCCTGTGAGTAATGCCACAATTTTGTTGTTTATGATGAAATATGTTCACTTTAATAAGGAAAACAATAGATAAAACTTGAAAGAATAGATATTACTTGACACCCCAATCTTCTATAATTTGTTTAGTTTTGTTTGGAATAATAATTAAATATCACAATTTTTGTTACTCATAAATATTTCAATTGAATACAATATTTTAGCACAAGATAAAGCTTTAATGTGTCAGTGTTGATACACAGTGCATTTAATTGCAGTGTATTTTTCACCTTTTTTGAATGAGTTATTAGCTTGTCTGTAGCACTGGAAATTTGTGACATAACTTATGATGTTTCAGAAATGTTTAATGAAAATATTGTACAGCAACATAATGTCAGAATAATGAATAGAAGATAATAAATGATTTTCAAACGTATTTTTAAATACGTTTTTATTTTTTCAACTAACATCAATGTTTATAGATATACCAGTACATGTATAGCTGGATGAACTTATCGGTATGGAATGTGTTTAACACTGTTACATTGTTATACATTTTCAAGCATGAGGCCACTTTTGAAAGTTATAAAAGACATATGGTTCGTCAGGCTGGTCCTGCACCTCTCACAATGGCAGAAGAAGAGCTGGAAATGATTAAGAAGAGTGAGGTATGAACGTTTTTAGACGGTTATCTATGATATAATGGTAGTAAGATGAAGACTTCAGGCTGAATAGTTCACATAATTCTTAATCAACATTAATCCAATGGATTTTTTAGCTGTTATAAATAATTTCTAACAGCTGAATATAGCATGCTCTCAGTGATATATTTTCTCCTTAATTACACATACGTGTATTATTAAATTTATATTGTGATGGAAATAAGTTTGAAACATATTTTAACCTCTAGATCTCTGAGTTATTCAATTTATATTTTCAGTCACTTTAAGTTGTGTCTCGCTACTGCAACCCACAACTTTAAATGACTTAAAATTACTCTTTTATTGTTTATTTATATTTTTAAGACATTTTTCACTCTTTATTAGAAAGTTTGAAAATAGTGTACTATTTGAATAATATTGTAAAATTTCCCAAACATTGATAAAAAACCGAAACTTTCCAGCCAAAATCTTTTCAGAGAGCGTTTCAGGAAAGTTAGACATTGGGCCACATGTCCGTGCTGTTAGTCCAGCATTGGTAAATCTTCACCTGCAAGTCTCTCACACAATAAGTATCCATGTGTTACTGCCGGCCGTGGCCTCGTGCCCTGTAATGTGTGTCATTATCTGGTGATATGCATGCAATACATTCTTGTTTATAATTTTTAGTCAACGGTATAAAAGGAGTGCTGCAAAATATTGCTATTTCAAAGAACAATTCTGGCGAAAACACAGCAGCCCACATGGCAGCTTGAGATGTTTCTGTCTGCCTGTAAATAATTTTTTTAATTAAAATTTTCATTTATTATGCATCCTTGTCTAAGATATATATTCATATGGCAGTTATATTTTTTGTTGAAATGAGATAATATAAATAATATCTAATTGAACAAAAAGGTCATAGATGTGAATGTTTCAATCAGTCCATGGTGACTGATACATAGCCAGGGATCTCAAAATATCACATAATTCAGCATTATTATAGTTCTGATGCAGTATTATACTTGTTTTATTTGTTTGTCATATGTAACGGTATCAGAAGCTTATAATTAGAAGATTTTTGTGAAAAATGTACAATTTGCTTCAGGTTCGACAAGACATACATGTTGACAGCAAACATCAGACAATACAAGGTGTAGCTTTCCCAGTTTCTCAAGAAGCGATACAAGCTCTGAAAAATATCACTGCTGGAGCGAGTGATTATGTTCAATTAGTATGTTGGATACATCATCTTTATGAGCCTTATTTCTTGGACTTAGAAAATCTCTTTAAGATAATATATTCCTTAACTTGGTTTTCAACATTTTTTGACATTGCATTATTTTGCACATATTGAGTTAGTAGTGAGTTTTGGTCCTGCTACCTTTCCCATTGTAATATTGAGGTGTATTATAACCTTCTCAGTGCAGTTAATGGTAACAGTGACTGATTTTTTACCAAAATATCTTCACTGAATAATTTCAAATGTCTTATGTCTTAATCGAAATAATTGATTAATTGTAATTCTAACAGATTCAGGGCATTATTTCCACCTTCCATTTGACATCTTGGCTGGTAGCATTATCTGATCCACGGTACACCAACGTGGTACCCTGTAACGTTGATTTCCACACTTCACATTCTGACAAATTTGATTTTTTATGAAGAAAATGTTCTATTTATTTGAAGCCCCTCATTGCGTGCTTCAAAAGATCGAAGAAGTAATATAAAACTTAGACAGTTTACATATTTGTTATAGATACAGCATTACATTTATTTTGATCCCTATTTTACATTTGTCTTAGAGCTTAGACTTGTCTGAAGAGCGTATTATTCTGGAAAGAGAAGAAAGCCTTAAAACTGAAGCTCTTTCTTCACGCATCCCCACTGACCATGCTAGATACCACTTCTTCCGTTTCAAACATACACATGAAGGTGACTACATGGAGAGCATAGGTAAAAGTTTTAATTTGAATACTCAGCATTCACAATAAGGTTATTTGAATAGTCCCAAATAATAGCTCTCGGGACCACCAGTGTTTCTGCTGCATCACAGTATGATATTTTTTTCTCAAAAAGTTTTTTGAACTACATAACCAACACTGGGAGTTGAACCTATGCTGTCCCAACATTGGAGCATTTTAAAAGATATAGTTACAAGCTAAAATTCTCTGCAATTTAAATTTTTTACAGATGACATCAGTTGAAAACCTAAGGAATACATTATGCTGAAATGAATTTAGTGACTGAAACCACTTTACTGAAAAAATTTATAACATTCCATTCTCAGCAATATGTTGTTGATTTTCACACAGTTGAAATAAACTGCCAAAGGAATGAACATAAAACAATATAAAGTCACTTTAATCTGCTGTGAATTAAATAAATTTGTAGTTAATTACCGGGGTAGTCGATTCTATTTATAATTATTGTTTTCTTTTCAGTCTTTATATATTCCATGCCTGGATATAAATGCCCTATCAAAGAGAGAATGTTGTACAGCAGCTGTAAATCTCCTATGCTCAGTATGGTAGAGCAGCACACGGGTATGGTGGTGGAAAAAAAGGTATTCATTTCTAGCTTCATGGAACGCAAAGATTCTAAAATAATCATTGAATATGCCGGCTCCTAGAAAGTGTACACTTAGGCTGTAAGCACGCTTGGGGACTGCCCCCCCCCCCCACTGTCACCCCGCCAACCTTTTCTGAATTTGTGTTTGACATACCAGTACATCACTATAGACCTGAGTCACCGGGAATAATGATCACTAGTGAAGAATGTGTAGGAATAACCTTTGTTAGTCATGCCAGAGTGCACCATTACAAAATGACTTGCTGTGTTTAGAGATGGTGGTCAAAGATTTGGCCAATATTGGGCTTATCTTTACTGGGAGTAATGTTAGTGATATCTGATTTTGCTTGGAGAGCAATGAGTCATCAGTTTATTGTGAGGAGTTTTGCAATGGCGGATCCAGAGGCGGGTGTAAGTTTTCACTCATATAATCAGGGGTGAGAAATTTCCGCCTACAGACGGATTTCCGTCTTTTGAAAAAATTCAGAGTAGGCAATTATAGTAGGCAATATTGTTTTCAGTCTTGGAATCAGTCTTGGAAAAAATTTCCACTTCCACCCCTGTATAATAGGCTGGCTGTGGCAGCTGTGGTTTGCATAAATTCTTACAAAAATCGGCAAAAGAAATAATAATATAGAGTAATTATATATATGTAGCAGAATAACAGGCCATACAAGGCTATGTTTTTCCTAATTTATTAGTCTGGGCATTAATATTTTTACATGAATGCAATAAACTGTTAAATTATCAAATTATTATTTTTAGCCCGCCTTTTAATTTTAATTAAAAAAGGTAGGCTATTGCAATTGAAGTTCGGCGTCGTCGGCGTCGGCGTTAACATTTACTTGTGGGCGCGATAACTTGAAAAGTTTTTCATGTTTCCTTCCCAAATTTGTTTTGCATGTTACTAATGACCACTTCTCGAACAAGTTCAATAATGGCTGAAAAAAAATTCAAAATGGCCGACTTATTGCGATTTTTCACCTTTTATGTCACTAATTTGACCTTGTGGGCGCGATAACTTGAAAAGTTTTCCACGTATCCTTTTCAAATTTGTTATGCATGTTACTAATGACCAGTTCTCGGACAAGTTCAATAATGGCCGAAAAAAAAAAAAAAATGGCCGATTTATTGCGATTTTTCACATTTTACGTCAATAATTTGACCTTGTGGGCGCGATAACTTGAAAAGTTTTTCACATATCCTTTTCAAATTTGTTATGCATGTTACTAATGACCATTTCTCGGACAAGTTCAATAATGGCCGAAAAAAAAAAAAAAAATGGCCGATTTATTGCGATTTTTCACATTTTACGTCAATAATTTGACCTTGTGGGCGCGATAAGTTGAAAAGTTTTTCACATATCCTCTTCAAATTGGTTATGCATGTTACTAATAAGTAGTTCTTGGACAAGTTCAATAATGGCCGAAAAAAAAAAAAAATGGCCGATTCATTGCGATTTTTCACATTTTACGTCAATAATTTGACCTTGTGGGCGCGAAAACTTGAAAAGTTTTTCACATACCCTCTTCAAATTGGTTATGCATATTACTAATAAGTAGTTCTTGGAGAAGTTCAATAATGGCCGAAAAAAAAAAAATGGCCGATTTATTGAGATTTTTCTCATTTTACGTCAATAATTTGACCCTGTGGGCGCGATAGCTTGAAAAGTTTTTCACATATTCTCTTCAAATTTGTTATGTATGTTACTAACTTATAAGTAGTTCTTGGACAAGTTCAATAATGGCTGAAAAAAAAAAAAATTGCCGATTTATTGTGATTTTTCTCTTTTTACGTCAATAATTTGACCTTGTGGGCGCGATAACTTGAAAAGTTTTTCACATATCCTCTTCAAATTTGTTATGCATGTTACTAATAAGTAGTTCTTGGACAAGTTCAATAATGGCTTAAAAAAAATTCAAAATGGCCGATTTATTGTGATTTTTCTCATTTTATGTCAATAATTTGACCTTGTAGGCGCGATAACTTGAAAAGTTTTTCATGTATCATATTTAAATCTGTTATGCATGTTACTAATAACCAGTTCTCAGAAGACAAGTTCAATAATGGCTGGAAAAAAATTGAAAATGGCCGATTTATTGTCATTTTTCGAATTTTACGTCAATAATTTGACCTTGTGGCCGCAATAATGACTTCAAGTTCAATAATGGCGGCAGGCTATTGTCGAGTGTGCTCTTGTTGTAGTTTTGTATGCTTTAATAATTGTTTAACATTATGTTATTAAAATAACATTCACTACTTTTAATTAGCCAATCTTTTTAATATTACAGTTAGAGGTTGGTGAACCAGAGGAGGTCACAGAAAAATATTTGTATGAAGAAGTCCATCCAACTAAAAATGTGGCACGACAGAAATTTTCCAAACCTAAACCACCCGCTGGCCGTGGCCCAAGACGTATGATGAAACCTGCTACAGAAGAGAGCTAGTCAAATCATAGCTGTCTAGTAAGGGATTTTCATTTGAGTGAGAATACTGTGTATTTATATAAAAAAGACAATTTTAATATTTTTCAAAGTGGATTGATAATGAAGCAAATATTGAATGGGATGTACGATGTGATGTATTTGATATGTTAAATGTAGGGATTTATGGCAGCAGTTTACAGCTCAAATGACACTAATTTATCATAATCTTATCTTCTACTTGAGGCCTATGTAATCATATGTAATAATAACCTCCCATCTAGTTATTATACAAAAGGTGGTTCAGGAAACCTTTGTTCAAGTATACAGCTACAAATTGTCAGCTTGTTACATAATTCTCAAACAGAAGACAAAAGATGGCTTTGAAATAAATGCAAGCATTTTTTTTACGAAATAAATTTACAAAATATCTATTATTTTGTCATTACATTGTATCACCCTTTAAACTCAAAAAAATTGTTCTCTATTTGTATCTATATGGAGACTTACAGTAATACAATATATGGATGGGCACAAACCTTTGAATTATGTGTATAACAATTTATCATAATGATGTAATTTTAACTGGTCGAAGTATGCAGGGATATCATTAAATTTATACACAATTTAATATATATGACTCTTTCAATGCATTTAACATTACATTAAGATACAAATAACATTGTTCCTAATTTTGGAGAAATAAGACATCTACGAAACATAAAACTTTCTCTGTCTCCTGTACAATTGTGGTACTCTTGTGAAATTCAAGAAATAAATTAATTGCTTATGGCTCAAGTTATCAAATACACGTTTTTCAGATTTTCCATTGATCAGGGATATGTCAGGGAAATTCATAATTACGAAAGAGCCAGTGGGGTTTGAAAAAAGTCAGGAATTTTTCATATACAGTAAATCGCAAAAAACATGTAGGTGAGGGAAAATGATAGTTTCTGTGATAGATCCATTGATTAAACCTTGATATCTATAACACATTGGTCAGCTCCATGAAATTCTGTAGCTATCATATTACTTAGTCCGAAACAAAACTTTGGTTTAGCTGTCTATGCCCTGAGTCTTTTTTTGCAGCATTAGTAAATCTCGTGCATGAACATGCTCGTATGCTAAACCACACTAAAACTTCTACAAATAAATTTGTGACAGATGGCATGTTTCTGTCTCATTTGTGTGTTAATGTGATTGATACATGTATCAGATTTAAATGGTTGTTACCAGTAAGTAAATGTAAGGACTACATTTATTAAGCAAAGCAAATTTTTATAATACAGTAAGTCGCCTGTATAATTATAACTGATTCTATTTATGTTAAGTATAATTGTACATAAAATTTCCCATTATGATGCTAAACATCAACATGTATTAAACTACAGATTAGAGAATATTTTTGAAAGTTGTATTTAAGTCAATTGATATTTTGAAGTGTTTTATGTAATTTGCTTAGTACTGGATCTATCAGTATATATCATATTGGACAAGCAAATATTTACAACTTTGTTGATGCCAGTATGGTTTTGGCATATACATACTATAGGTCAATTAATTTGTGTTAATGCCAGAATGGTTTTGGTATATACATGCTATAGGTGAATTTTGCTGCCTGTTGCAAATGTATTGTTAAATGTGCATTTTCCTATAGAAAGGTTTATATTTTGTTTAGTAACTGGAATTTAGTATTAGTATTGAAGCACACTTCTACATGTAATACAGAATACCATTATATATCACCCTTTTAATCTAAAATATATTTTGGTTTATATTTATATAAATAGCATGACTCGATCTATTAGGTTGTGCGAAATATATATTCATGATGTTCAAATTGAACAACTTCATCTAGTTGTTTCTATTGCAATATTATATTTAAAATTTAAATTTCTCTGACTTTGAGATGAATCTAAATTGAGATATAACTTTATCGGTTCAACAACTTTTTTGTTTTTAAAATAACAAATTAGGTAGCTCGATAAATCTGCATGCTGACTTTCAGATTATTCCCCACAAACTAAAAATTACAACATTTCCTGCCTTCTTGTGAATCACAAAATCACGTTAAATTACAATAAATGAGAATGTGTGACACAAGTAGTAATGTAATAGTCAGTTTAAACAAAGAGGTACACATACATGTAAAATAATCCTATTTTTTCGCACGTTTGAAAAGAAGGCTATATAAATGTTCTGATCAAAATATCATCCAAAGTAGATGAGTCTTGTACAATGCTCAGATATCAGGTGTCAGTTTGGATTGGTATGGTCTTATATTACGTAGACCAGAATTAACTGCATGTTTGGACAATATTACTATGTAATATATACTATTACATTATGAAAGGTTGTCTTGAACTGCTGCTTTGTAATGTATAATATGACCATGATAATATACCCTATGTTTGTCTGTGTTTTCTTTTAATGAAACCAGGTAAAAGCTAACATACTGAATCGTAGGGAAAATAAAGTGCGATATTTCAATGCACACTTATGAAATGTTAAATGTTTTTCTTATTTTTTTTTCACAATAGCGCTGTAATTTTCGACATAAACATGTCTAGTTGATATTGATTTATCATCTTAATTTATCATGCAAATTTATCATTTAAAAACGTAAGTATGATAACTGTTTCATTATTTTTTATAATCATAACTCTAAGTTATTCTCTATGAAGATTACTCAGGTGTGAATATCGGTACTCCAAGTCTGAAATGCTTTAACTGAACAAAAACTAGTGATCACCACGAATGTTTATTATTTCGCTAGACATATTAGCAGAATTATTGGGGCTTTAGATGGGTGCAGCCTTTGTTCAAAGTAATCTTCTGTGATATACATGTATATAAACAGTGTGATACGAAATGTTAAAACTTTCTTCGGAAAATAGTGTCATTGTAATAGTGCGCTTGACTGTAGCACAACACTTTTTTGTTGTGTGTGAGAGCTTTTCAGCAGAAGTCGCCACACAAAGCCCGGAAGCGAGGGCTTGATCAGGCTACATAGTAGGCTACTGAGACCAACTATGCAGTATATTCTCAAACCATGTCCTCTAAGCTTGTTAAAAAAATATACTTTTTCACGTGGCGTGACAACTCCCCCATTTTCTATGGAATGTCAAAAACGCTGAGTAATTTCCATTTAAGGTATCTTTTGTAATAATTGAAGAACATCTTATTTAAGTTCTAATATTTAAAACATTTGTTAAACAGTATGATTGCATTAAAGCCAGTGGGCCATAAAGTGGTTTTTTATCGCCCAACATAGTGTGTGGAGTCAATCGCGTCAAAAAAACAACCACTGGAAAAACTGGCTCGCTTTTCATGATGGAAAAAGAAAATGGCTGTGGAAAATAGCTAAACAAAACATTAGTCGCTCACAAATATTTGTTGGGTATATTAGCTTAACGATTAGAACCACGTCAAAATTTCGACGTTCCTCTCCTGTGTTTGTGTAAATTGTATACACATGGACAAAAATACAAAAGTCTGAGAATTCTAACAAATATAACTTATCCAAAAAAATTCCGACAAATTATAGATTCAAGAAAATAAAATCATGACCGATGTGACTGGTTATTATATGGAAAGTTCTGGAATGTTGTACGACTATGTAAATAAATAAATAATAGGCCTACTGTGTAGGCTACAGGTAATCACCTTGTTATAAAAGGGACTTTATCTGTCATTTTGTAAAGTGGCAGATGAAGACCCTTTAATATAAAGATGATGATTCACCAGTCAAATTGTGAATGACGGTTTAGAGGCTAAGTTCTAATTAAGTATGTAGATATTTTGATTTTTTCTGCACATTAGGAACCCAGCAGACACAAGAACTTGAGTAAATGTTAGTTTAACGTTGGTTCATCGTTTACCACGTTTGACCAACGTTAAACCAATTTTGATTCAACGTATTGTGTCTGTTGGGAAGACTGATAGAGGTCAGACTGTCCAACTTGTCTTTTAAGATCTACGTATGCCTGAATACATAGCATCCCAATGTATCATTGAGTATGTATACATTTTGGAATGAAAATAAATCTATACAATGCATACCGAGAGGTGTGTGCTCCTACTTTTTATGTTATTCTGATATTATTATTGCCTCAGTAATTCTTAGGCCCTATGTTTTTTCCAGTCGACTTAGGCATTCTGTTTTTGCTTGCTTTTGCGTCAACCATTCTCATTGCACTTAATATTCCTTACTATTTCCAACGTTAACTTTAATAGATTTTTTTTAATTTTACGATATGTTATATAAAGAGCGATGTCAGTAGGCCTATATGCGCAGTTAAGCGTTGTCCTATTCTGATTGTTGAAGCACTGCAGTAAATACAAACCATCGTAGAGGACCCTTGTGATGACTCCCAACACTAATCCTTTAACAATCCAACTCCCCGAATGCAGCTATATTTGTTTTAAAAAATGAAATGAAATCGTTGCATTATTTTATGTATTTATCCGTATTTGGAAATTGTCATGTTTTCAAATGTTCGATTTTTGTTGACATACAGTAAAAGCCACTTCAAACCGATCATATTATATCATTACCTCCTCTAAGCAAAAATAAAATTAATTTCGTACAAGAAAGATATAGCGCATTTTTTCAGTGTTTTACGATGGCTGATATCTGCAGTGAAATTGGAGGTCGTGGTAATTATTTCAAAGCTGTAAAACGTTTCTTTCTAGAGCTGTCCGGAACTGCAACAGACAAGTTAAAGGTAAGGTGATGCAACATGTGGAGAATCGACAGTACAATAAAAACAACAAAAACAATTTTGTAATAGGGTAAATTCACTTAGAGGACGAGACAAGCCACAAGATACAGACAAAATATCACCAGAACAATACCAGCAATATTTCAGTAATCTAGCAAATCCTAATAACACCCCAGAAATTTCACTCACTAGATGTCATTGAAGATGTCGATATTTTTCCTTCAAAATTTCAATACCAACCATGACCGAAATAAACCGTTTATACAGATCACCGCGGAACAAATACACAGATATCATACCTAAGTAATATTAAATTAAATAAAGGCACAGGTCCGGATGGTATTCGAAATGGAGAAATGGATTGCTTAAATATGGATGCAAACATTTGGCAACACCCATTTCAATTATTTTCAGTAATAGGCATATATTTAAAACGGGACATTATCATGAAACATGGCAATTGTCATCGAAACCCATTCACAGGAAAGGTGATAAAAATCATCCTGAGGATTATATGGGAATCTAACGGAATGTATCAGCAAATTATTAACCACAATATTAAATGACGGACGGAAGTAAATAACCAATTTCATGAAGGCCAGTTTTATAAAAAAAATGGGCTGACAAGATAATAATGTTCTTTTAGCTTCTTTTACTATGACACGAGAGTTTGATATAATCCCTCGTAAATTATTACTCCACAAGCTAAATAAAATCGGCATACCACGTTCTGCAATAAATGTGATAAATTATACGTTAAATTACCGGATGGCGTAAAGTCTAATACTTTCCCTCAATTTATTAGTCCTCAACAAGGGTGTTTATTTGTTCCACTTTTATTCAATACTTACATTAATGACCTGGAAGAGTTTGTCATGGTATTGGAAATAAAGAAATATCAAGTCTCCTCTTTGCAGACGATGTGGTACTGATGGCTGACAATGCAGAATATTTGCAGCGTCTCATCAATGGCATGGCAGCATTTAGTTTGCAGTGGGGATTAGTAGTCAATACCAATAAAGCAGAGATAATGATTTTCAGCAAATCTATGAGAATAAAATCTGAGACATTTACATACAACAATATTAACTTCAAGACATTAGACTAGTTTGTCTACTTTGAAATTGTTTTCATCCCCAGTTTTTACACCCACGCAGAGGCGACAGGCACAAAAAGCAAACTCAGCACTGCATGTGATTATTTATTAAAGGATTTCTAAGAAATCGAGATTTTGCAATTAACCCTAAAATGGCTCTAAAACTGTTCGGCGCCCACCTCAATCGTATTTCAATATATAATTTCGAAGTTTGGGCCCCAGCTGGATGGAGAAACTCTAGTACGCGCGCCCCACATGATTTAAATCTTATAAATCTAGACAAGACAGAATCCATTCATACCGACTTTTGTAAATACACATCGGGACTATCTGAGCCCAGTAGTAATATTGCGGCTCGTCTTGAGCTAGGAAGATCTACAATGGAAATAAACATAAAAATACACAAAAATACACATCATAAAGCGTATCTCTACATATCCAAAAGATAGCATATTAAAACAAGCTTAGGCTACATTGAAAATATCGTGTTAACCCTTTAACCGCCAAATTATTCAATCTGAATTTTCACCCACTTGACGTTGTGTCTCGCTGACGCGATCCACAACTTCAAGTGAGTGAAAATTATTCAGATTTGACAATATGGAGGTCAACTGTTTTCAAATATTGCTGATTGATGTCACATTTTATCATTAACATGTTTAAAAGGTGGTACTTAATGTGCTAATGAAAAATGAAAACCCGAATATATGCGGCACCGGCGGTTAAAGGGTTTCAAGTCAATTTAATAGAAAAACGACCTGGTTGACCTGCATTAAAACCGCTCTTGAAAGTAATGGGTGTGGGGAATACTTGGCATATCAATTCAAATTTACTCAATATTGAGCAGTTTAGACAGGGTCTGATCGATCAATTAACCTTTTGGCTGCTGGCTCGGCAGCATGCGTGAGCCATCACTGCTGGCCAAGTTTAACCCTTTCATCACCATTTTTTTCTAAATAAGGTTTGCTAACATCAGACCAGCCATAGATAAATAGTATTCTAATTTGGAATAAAAAGTGGAATAATAGATATATTAAAGGCCCATGTATGATTGTCTGCTTTTATTGGTCACTTATCTGTGTTTCTCTGGTAACCATGGCAACCAAATTCAATGAAAGCAGGGTCAAATCAGCCCAAAATGGGTGAAAATAGCTTTTTGGAGAGTTTTGTTCAAATTCTGTTCATTCGAGATTTCTATGGTGGTTGAAACTCTCCAAGACCCCAGAATGGAGCTATACCACAACACCCCGAGAGGTTACAGGGGGTAATATAAGGGCTGGAGGGGTGATACCCCATCAAATTACCCTTTTGTCACCCCTTTCTCGTATGGCAGGAATGGACCAAATGACAAAACGATTGTCATGTTTGGACCAATGGCTAGTACTTCAAATACATTTGATGAATCCCAACCCAAGTACACATGGTGAAATGGGTTGGGTTTGGGATTCACAGGGGTGTTACCCCAAGGTCATGACAAGGTCATCTGAAGGTCACAGGAAGGTCAAATCAGCTCCAAATAGGTGAAAACGGCCTATTTTTATTGGTGTTGCTTCAATTTAGCTCACTTGAGAGATGTCAATGGTGGTTGAAACTCCCCTAGACCCCAGCATGGAACTATAACCGAAACACCCCAAGAGGTTCCAGGGGTAATATATGGGTTAGAAGGGTAATACCCCATAAAATCACCCTTATGTCACTCCTTACTCATATGGCAGAAATGGACCAAATAACACAACGGTTATCATGTTTGGACCAATGGCCAGTACGGTACTTCAAATACATTGGATAAATTCCAACCGAAGTACACATTGTGCCATGGGTTGGGGTTGGGCTTGACAGGGGTGTTACCCCAAGGTCATAACAAGGTCATCCCAAGGTCACAAGAAGGTCAACTCAGCTTAAAGCAGGTGAAAATAGCCTGTTTTTGTTGGTTTTGTTTCAGATAAAACTTTTTTATCTGATTTTTTATAAGGTTAATTTTGCCAGTTTTGAGCTTATGAGAAAACTATCGATCAACGACTGTGGTCACGTGATATTTTCTATGTGAGAAGATAATTACTACAGATACAACCATTCAAAAGGTTCCAGGGGTAATATATGGGTTAGAAGGGTAATACCCCATAAAATCACCCTTATGTCACTCCTTACTCATATGGCAGAAATGGACCAAATAACACAACGGTTATCATGTTTGGACCAATGGCCAGTACGGTACTTCAAATACATTGGATAAATTCCAACCGAAGTACACATTGTGCCATGGGTTGGGGTTGGGCTTGACAGGGGTGTTACCCCAAGGTCATAACAAGGTCATCCCAAGGTCACAAGAAGGTCAACTCAGCTTAAAGCAGGTGAAAATAGCCTGTTTTTGTTGGTTTTGTTTCAGATAAAACTTTTTTATCTGATTTTTTATAAGGTTAATTTTGCCAGTTTTGAGCTTATGAGAAAACTATCGATCAACGACTGTGGTCACGTGATATTTTCTATGTGAGAAGATAATTACTACAGATACAACCATTCAAAACTGAGCCAAAACAACGAAATTGCTATAATTGTTATATGACTATTGTCTATTGATCAAAATGTATTACAGCTCATTTGACTAATCCTTTTGCCAGCAAGACCATACATGAGTGTGGAAATTAATGAAGAGAGGTGTATAAACCTATGTAACTGGGAAAATGTTTTCAATGTACAAACACTGTCACACAGAGGTCTATCAAAGGCATATTATCGGAAGCAATAAATTGAACATTTTTTGAGAATTGCTGTTAAGATTCAGATTGCGTTGAACTAAAATATAAAATAAAGGTTTTATTTGCACGTCAGGACATCGAACTACATGTATATGATATTTGGCTGGATAGACATGTAGTGCGCCAGCTCAATTTGACACTGATGTGACCTTGATATGACCTTGACTTATACTTATAATGAGAGAGTCCCTGTTGTGCCAGTTTAAATTTACTAGTTAATTGTATGTGTCTACAATGCCCATTATTAATGTTATAGCACGGCTTCCATAAGTGTCCAGTCTAACTACAGAAAATACCGTCATCGACGTAAGTAGATAGGCGTGATGCCACAATACTCCTGGCTCTGTCATGGGACCCCGTATACAATGAAAGAGGCAGAGACTTTGACTTTACATTCATGTAATGGGGTCATGTGGCTATCAAAATAACCAGGGTAGACTTTTAAAAAGTTAGACCTAAAGTCACAGGAAGCAAAAATTCAAAATGGCAGCCAGGCACACGTAAAAATTCATGATTGATCATAACTTTCAAAGAAAAGCACCTAGAAGATTAATTTTGGTGTCCACACCTAGGTTTTTAGGCATGAGGAATTCAAGCAAAATAATAACAAAAAACCTCAAAGCAATACAATGTACAGAAATCCAAGATGACCGCCACACTAACATGACAAATTTATGTCTGCTCATAACTTTTTTTAAAATGCACCTAGAATATTGATTCTGGTGTCTACACATAGATTTGTAGGTATGAGGGATTCAGAAAAATAAAAAACCTCAAAGCAATACAATGTACAGAAATCCACGCTAACATGAAAAATCTATGTCTGCTCATAACGTGTTTTTTTAAATGCCCTTATACGATTCATTCTGGTGTCTACACATAAATTTTTACAGGTGCGGATCCAGATAATGCTTTATCTTTGCAATTGTAGATAACTAGGCGTATTTAATTTGGCAATCTATTTAATGAAACAAAAAATATAAAATATTATTTTTTGCATTTCTGCACTTCAGAAGAAGTTTGATGCGACTAATTGCGTGCACATGTGTCACATGCCCCTATAGAAATTATAATAGTCTATAGCTCTATGATGATGATCAAAACCACTGTTATCGTGTGGGCCTACATCTTAAATTCAATATTTCTTTTCAATGTCAGATAATTTTACGTATGATCAACGCTTACGCCTACAGTTCGGCTACTGTAGGTCTACTGGGTTCGAATCTCGGTAGGGCCAAATACTTTGCATCGTTGATGTGCATAATGTGTACATGTACAATGTTGCAATCTGTTCAAAGACGTGGAATTCACATTGCTACCGACGGTGCCATGTTCTATAAAGAACCCTTTTTGTTTAGGAACCCTGTCAACCGATCAATTTGAAAATGGGTTACAACATTGGTTACAACAGAGTCTATTGTAACCAATGTTGACTTAATGCCGGACCAGGGTCGTAAATGGTAGGCCAATAACTGGTTCAACGTCTTGCGTTTGCTGTTCTAATATATTTTCTCTTATCCAGTGAACAAGTATAATAACGTTAATACAGAGACTGAAAAAACTGAAATATGCAGTTTGAAACACCTTGCATTGTAGCCACAGTAACCAGTACAACTCTCTACAGTGCAAGCCCAGAAAACACAATACGCTGTACTAATGTGGATTTAATGGTGGCCCATTGTCTAGGATGCGTGCGAAACAATAAACCACAATGGTTTAATGCGGGCCCACCGTTTATGACACTGAATCATCATTAAATCAATATTGTGTCATGCCTTGTTTACTGGTGTTCGACTGAAAACCCAGCAAACCCTAGACATTGCGACAACTCTGTGGTAAGGTAGGTCCACCATTTGTGACGCTGTCCAAACATTAATTTGACTTCTAATGACACACGATGCTAGGGCCCTTATAAGCCAAAATGACCTTGATTTGACATATTTCCAATTTTTACATAAGTTTTTATTTTCATATCATTATTTTGAATCCTAAAATTATGTGGCATAGAAATTGGTGTAGGCCTACATGTTGAAAAAAAATATTTTAAATATTATATTTTTTTAATTTTAGTCCCAATTATCATGATTACACTCCAATCAGTGATATTTGTTTCTATTTGCATTGTTGCCATGGAAACAGTCGCTATTAAGTAGGAAATGTTGATACACTGTAAAAATCCTTACTATGAAAATTTCTGTCATCTACTTCATATATCCCGACACATCTCCATTAAAACATTGTATTTGAGCTAGGACCATTGCAATATACAATATGCTATGTTGATATTAAAATAATTTGATGTGAACTACATGTCGTAGTGGAATAAATGTGCTGTATGAAAATCGCATTTGTGCGAACTTGAGTGTTTAGTGAGGATTCACATTATTGCTAGCTTGCGCAAAAAAAGGGTTTAAAATTGGCGGTCACTGCAATCGTAGATGGTCATAACTGAGCAACCATTAGATGAATTTTCATGATCTTGGTGTCTATGATTACCTTGACCTTCCATAATTGTAAAATATTTACAATTTGATTAAGCACCTCGAAAAACACTATAATAGCCATGCACCAAAACATTAAAATGCTCATAGTATTATATATAGAAAAATATGTCTTCCTTACATTTTGGGAGTTTTAGAGCTATGACCTTGATAAAAACGCTTGACCTTGACCTTAAACCATTTTACCACCTTTCCGGTTCGATTCAGCACCTCGAGAGTATGTCCCCAAAACATTAAAATCAATATAATAGTTCCTTAGATATGGTAAAAATATGGATATAATGCGTTTTAGAACTCTGACCTTGATAAAACAACACATGACCTTGCCCTTCAATCATTCCAAAACCTTTGCCATTTCATTCAGCACCTCAAAAAAACATACGAGATACCAAAATATTCAAATCTATATATTAGTCACCGATGTACGGAGAAAATACATTATATTATAATTAGAGTTTTTACATCAGTTACATAGAAAGTAATGGAAATATAAGCAGTTTTTAATTAATGACTTGGTAGCCATTTTTGATTAATGCAAATTAACCTTATTTGGACGTGGACTTGTAAGATTTTATATTTCAAAGCATGAAAAATATGAATCCATATAGATAAGAAAATGTTGAAAGTCCTGTGGGAGTGTATATGTAGGCTATTCATATGCAGATATGATACCGATTGTGTATTTCAAGTCAAGGTATGGATTGATATAACATGTCAAGGGCAAATTAATGCTTGTTACCATGGAAACAACCAGTAACCTCCCACAACGAGTTACCTATACATAATAATACTGTAAATAACGTATTGTATTCTAAAACATTATAAAGTAATAAGATAAAATCAGAGTAATGCCGGTATTTTTTATGGAACCAATGAACGCTACGCATCACGGTGGTATATGTGTATTGTTGATAGGGATACCGTTGCTATGGTAACGATCATACTATGTTTTTATTCATCCGTTTTAGAAATCGAATCCCCTTATATTAGTTATGTTAAAAATAAAAAAAAGAGGATGCCACTAGTGATTATGATCATACTCCGTCCATGTTGATGACAGTGGACACTTGAAAGAGCTGTATGAATATATAACGCGCTGGTGCATTATGGGAAACTTCAGGGGGTAAATTCGGTGAAAAAGGCGCATTTTAAAAATCTACAACAGGCAGATTCATAATCTGAAGAGTTTTACATATCCAGTGATACCACATATGCGAATATATATTGCATGCACACGAAAAGTACAAAAATCGGATTTGGCTTCCTGACTATCAGGAGAAGTCACTGAGATATGGCATATTTTCACTTGCTGGTGGCTGACAATGACCTTTGACATTGATCCAGGGTGTGACCTTGACCTTGAATGACAAAAATAATGCCACCAACGTATTCCCCATACCCGAAAACCTAGATGTAGAGCCATTATTTGTTTTCATATGATGACTGGTTACTGAGATATGGCGCATTTTCACTTTCTGCACTATTCTTGTGGCGGCCATTTTGAATATGAAAACTAGATCCAATTGTAGGCAACACATTTTTGAAAACATTTTTTGGTAAGACCATTTGAACTCATTTTTGATAAAATCGCCTTTCCAAAATTGTGTCTAGGTTGAGTGTTTTTTTGGGGTTAAACAAGAGAAATATGATATTTTCCTTGGTTCAAATGACCACAGTATTGTTGGTAAATAAACCTTTGCTGCCAACGTGCACCTGTTATTGGTAGTTCTAAAATGCCCGCTAGGTTTGCGCCTTTGTAGATAACAATCGGAAAAACTAGACACACAATGACGCCAAACACGATTCTTAATTATTCCTACCACGTATGACAAGCATAATACTTTTATTTTTAATATAATTAGTTTTTCCTTGCGACAATACCCACTCTTATTTTGCTAGTTTTTTTCACACGTCCTACGTGTTTAGCAACGTCATAAAACGTATATATATACGTGTTTAGCAGTCTAAAGGTTAAATCAACGCCCTCACAACACATTATTCGACGATAATGTAAAGATGGGCACTGCCGATGAATTGCGTACGTAGGCCTATAGAGCAAATACACTTAACTACACTACTATGGTGAATATCTGCAGGATGTGTCCAATTTAAAATACAGAAAAGTTCTCTCAAAACAGAGATCAAGCGACCATAAATTAAATATTGACGTTGGAAGTTTGATACTGTTTCAACGAAATTGCCATATTTTATTAAAGTCAACACCGTGACACAATTTAGTATTTTGTTCTATCCACCTCGGGCGAATGGCCGTACATGTCGCTAGATTTAAAAAAAAAACCCATCATATTTGAGCTATATTATTTATTACACGATTTTTTTAAAACTTGCAAAAAAATCAATTCGTATTGCTGACACAAATCATTTGCATATGGATAGTTCAACGACAGGTATGATTGACAGGCGTGCTCAAACACTGATTGGTCAACATCTTTCTTACATCTCATTATAGGAACTAATGCTGACAGTGTTATTTCACGAGATGTAGACAAGGACACTTGTACCCCCTCCAATTGATGACGTCATTAAACGATGCGCATAACATTGCTTCGTTACACATACTTTGGTCAAGAATTCCGCGATTTCACTAATTTAGCTTCTACTACATGTACCGTTTGTTTATTCCAGAGAAATTCAACAAATTCACATTTTTATTATTTATAAATAACAATTGATATAACTTCTAAACTCCGACATTTGTCCGGCAAATACCGTTTTCTATAAACTATTATCGTATCCTTTCAAACTATTACCGTATCCCGTGTACATGTCCTATCATATGGACCTAGTAGTAGTACTATGTCAAATGATCAGACCATTTCGTATGGCACATCGGTTTATAATTTGAATCATTGTTATATCGTTCAATATAATATTTGCATAACTACTGTATGCGATTGTGTTGTCTGTGAGTATTGCCAGCAGTTGTATTAAATTTGTGGACATTTCGAGTAACTACCATCGGCCACGGGGTGCTGCAAGTGCTTGCACGGTATTTTAATATAATATACTGTTATGTGAACTAACAAAGAAAACATCTCGCACTTGTGAAACTAATTATTTCTTGGCAAGTTTTTTTTAATCTAAGAGACTTATTTTCAGAAAATATATATCTGCTTTGATTACTAATTTAACTGGCCCATTGCTTAAATATCAACTTCAGTCTGATGCAAAAAATAACTCATAATAGTTTTCAGAACCGCAGGGTTCTTGTTACTAGTAATGTCATCACTGCACATTAATGTATAACATTATATTTTTGTACTTAATTTATAGGACCTTAGCTCTGAATCATGTACGGCTATATTGTGGCTAATAAATTTGATTTGATTTTATATAAAAGATTTGTGACCAATCCCAGTAGCCAATGGGATTCCATGTAATGACAATGACTAAATCAAAGAGCAAATAGCGACCAGACCAGATGCAGTAATAGTCCAGTTTACTTGGAACCAGCTCTGTGACGTAAGTCACGAATTTGATAGTAGCAAGAACGACAAACCAATGATATATATGTTTTCTGAGATTTAAAACGCTATCAAACACGATTCCAAGATTTCGAACTGAGTATGTTGGTGTTATTTCATGATCTATTAATTTTGCGGGGAAATGTTTAATCAATTCATTTCGATGTAATTTTGTTCCAAACAATAAAACCTCTGTTTTATATGGATTTAACTTGAGTTTACTACTTCTTATCCAGTCACCTACGTCGACTGACAATCCTGCAACATTGATATTGACATCTCAGGTTTCGATTTGGATAATGTGATATAGATATATGTGTCATCTGCATAAAGATGGCGACACACATTATGTGTAGACATTATTTTACTAAGAAGACAAGGAGCGGCCCAAGGACAGAGCCCTGGGGAACTCCATACTTTGTTTGGAAAGGTTCACCCACATTATCTGTGGCTTTAACCATTTCGTCGCCTCGGAGCTAAATGATCCTGTCTGCCACTCTAACGAGTGTCAGATAGGATCCTTTAGCTCCGTGGCGACGATTTGCTCTCGATCCATGAGAAGGTACAATGTCACTTTTGACACACTACCGGTACGCATAAATATCAGTTAAATTAACCCCTATGAAAAAGGCAAAGTGATCATTATCATTACAATATCGTCAAATATTAGTCATTATCACATAATGGGGCGTTGTGGTCATATAACACTGTTTAGTCTAGGATTTAATGGCAAATATAGATTATCAAAACAATGATAACAGTCATAATTATGTGAATATGACATAAAAGTCTGGGAATGATGCCATCCTAATTATCCCAAGCAATGAAATACATTATGAATGAAATGTGGTTTGTCAATTTGCAAGAAATCGCTTGTATTATGAAGACAAAAGGAGGATAAATAGGCCTATAGACTATACATAGGAGTCGGTGGTTTCATTTGGATACTAAATAGCGTAAAACTAGTTTAAAAATACCCCCGATACGCTGAAACTATAGAGGGGGTGGGTCACTTGAATCTGGACTATTTCTAGTTCCTGTCCCGGTAGGGATATGCTTGGGCAACTAGGCTGAAACGGCTTTATCGACGAGTTTGTAGAGAGAAAACGTGTGCCAAGTTTCAGAACATTGAAATGTGCGAGCGAGTTGATCGCGCTCACAAGGAAAATAGGAAGCCTATGTGGCCATTTGAATCTGACTTTTCAGGTGTATGGCAAATAATTTGGCATAGGCATATTGCAAAAATATTTGGAGTAAAAATTCCCAAGTCAATTGCCCTTGCAAGAAAAATCACTTTCTGTCTCAGCTGTGACAATTTTGAAACTGATCTTTTGAACTCATCCGGTTTATATGGTAAACACATGGCCAATTTTTAAAACATTCAGCTTTATTTATATTGGATCTGTTGCCGTGGTTTATTCGCAGGAGGCCTACGTTTAAACGAGTCAAGACCCACCTGGTGAGTGATCTAATCGAACTGAAGTTATCGTCTAAGTTCATATTAACCCAAATCCTGATATTCATCTAAATGTGAAAAAAATGAAATGAATAGGGTTCTAGGCCACCTTTGTGCATATATAGGATAAACTGGGCCAGCTGGGAGACCCTCCTAAGGATGGTGAGATGAGTGAGATGACACTCTCCTCCAAACCTACTTTTTTATTCATAAAACAGAGGTTATTTGTATAAGAAAAGAGATAAAACTATAAAGTAGTTAACGCACCTGCATAAAGTACATAATATAATTACATGCTTCTATAATATTAATTGAATAAATGATAGACACAAATATAATTCAATTAGGTTATTCGACATTTATTCACACACACATATTAATTTAAACTTACTATACATTACCTGATTACTAAAGAACAACACGCAGTCAATGAATACTTTCCCCCCATTCTTGTATATGATCTATCTCTAATAATTAATATTGTAGTAAGAAAGAACAACATTGAAATAACTGGCTCACACATAGTGCATCTAAAGTTAATATTGTCTTTATTAATATACCGGTATGCTATAACATACAGTTATTACGTCAACACTATACATTATGTCACAGGGTTTGCTCATTGAAAAAATGTTGCCAAAAAACCACTGATCAATGTTCTGTTATAAAATCAATAATTATGGTGAGCCATAATTATCTTTTATGAGTCATAAAAGCAAAATTGTATTTGTTTACTCTGTAATAAATATTTATGTTGGTGATCATCCTACACACAGTGTAATTTGTTTAAGGGTACCTTTAATTATAGTGAGCCATAATTTGTTTTTGTGAGGCTTAATTACAATTTTGTCTTATTTTAATTGATATAACTTTGATGGTCATTTATCACTAACACTGAGTATTTTGTTTGACGGTACCAGAGACGCTAAGCCCTGTCATTTTGTTTTACGGAGGCTGTTTATTACCACATGACCTAGTGAGCCGAGCCAGGCTAATTTGCATATTTAGCGTGGGTCAGCGTTATGCTATTTCGAGACGTTTTTCATCAAATTTTTCTCGCTTCCGCCTCCTCCCTCCTCCTCCTCTGTTTTTCACTACTTGTCAGAATTTAAGGCGCTTTGCCTCCGCCTGGGCTGTATAATGTATATATTGTTAATATCTATAGCTATCATGAAATATCGACTTGATATACATATGTCATTTTTCACCAACTATTCTTAGTTTTATTTTCCTAGTATTGGAAGTTAAAATACTTATTATGCATTGCTAACCTGTTTTTCGCCAATAAATTTGGCTAGATATTTCATAATTACAATTCAACTTACATGTCACAATTTCACTCTTAGAAAACTTTTAATATATATGTCTACTTTTAGTTTTGTTTTGTGAACTTTAAATTGTAATCAATTATGTTTGTATTGAGAACTTTAAATTGAATTAATTCTTGTTCTTTTGTGAAATTTAATTTGAATTAATTCTTTGTTTTATTAATAAAGTTGGACTCCTACTCCCAGTAATGTGTTTGTTCTTATGAAGCATAAAATATAAGATACTACATCTACCCCGGTATTTGTCAGAGAATTTGCCATCTCTCAGTCATATATTAAGAGTGAAATATCTTCACCAATATTGCAAATGGGGCATGTCTTTATTTAATAATGTGCTACATTTTTCTTTTGTTAGATTCAAGATTATATCATACAGTTGCGTTCCAAAAAATCATTTATTCAGAATTGCATTACAGTGTCTCATGGAGTGAATGACGCTGATGGTTCTATTACATTTGAGGGAAAGTATCGTTCTAGTCGAAAATACAATTATGTTATGACACCAAGGAGCAATTCTGCGAGACAAAATTAACCCCACTCACGGAATGGAATGGTGGCTTAAGCAAGGCTACTTTAAATGGATCTGTAGTCAGTGGTAGTATAAGCTAAAATATATAAATTAAGCTTGTCTATGCATTTGTTTATTGTAAATTTGTACTTATCATCAATTATATTGCATAAGAGAATGAATTGATTGACCTTGGTAACATGCCTTTTATTTGGAATTTGAATATTTACCCATGTTAAGAAATACCCATATATATATTTATAAAATATTTAGAGAATAGTAATAGTAATGAAAATGAAATGAATCGGGCTTTAGGCCACCTTTGTGCACATATAGGCTAAACTGGGCCAGGAGAACCTCCTGAGGATGGTGAAATGATTGAGATGACACTGTCCTCCAGACACAGGATTCGAAATACGAACCCTGGCGGTCTGAGACCGAGCACGCTACCTCTCGGTCACGGAGGCTCCCACAATACTGACTTTCACACGTGGATGGGGAAGAAACAGTTTATGTTTCTTTCAAACCGCCGAGACCGGGAACCGAACCCCGAACTCTGGCGTGAAAGGCAGCGGTGCTAACCACTACCCTAGGGGCCCCCGCCCAGTAATAGTAATAGAGGCGACAAATGTATAATTTTAAACATATTTGTTTTTGCTCAATGTTTTAATACAAAAGTCAGTTTTTTTCTTGAATATTCTTGACTTATGTTGTTTTGAACAGTATTATGATTATAGAGAGGTTACTCAGATTTATACAGATAAGCGTATTATATTATTAGCTGATCTACTTTACTATCCCTCAAATTCCAGTGCTGCGCTAATGTTACCATCAGCTTTGCATATTTATGAGCTAAATATTAGATTATCCCGGCGTGTGCAATACTAAGAGCACGTGTGGGAACAATCCAACCCGCGCGAACATAAACCGCGTTCGTGATGTCGGCATCTTAGCCTGATATCACAAATCTCATTGCAAACACAACATTGTTTCAAAGCTCAACGTCAGGAACGTTGATTCCGCGTCCAAACACAAGTATTTAAAATAGGCACGGCCTACATCAGAATTTAATAAGGATATTTAATGACGGTATGTCTTTATCTGATACAAAATTATGTTTTCAGAAGCTTATTCGAAACTCGATCGCCATAAACATGAGAGAAGTATAAAAAATGTAATATTCCAATACATTGTGAACACGCTAATAGCTTCAATTTATTAAGCAGCTGACGCGGTGGACATTCCCAGCAAACATGAGACGTTGACCCGACGTTGCTTTACTGTTTGCCCACTGTCTACGACGTTGGCCCAACAGTAAACCAACGTTGGGCCAATGTCTCATGATTGCTGGGATTGCAGCAGAATGGGCCTGTGCGAGGAGACGTCAAGTTGATCATGTCCAGTTGTTCAGAAATAGATTGTGTTATGGTGACATCCTTAAATCCCGGATTACTGGTCACTGTACCGCCCCAGTCACATCCCGGACGTGCTTATGCATACTAACACATTGCAGGATTATCAAGTGACCGTGGTCAATTCTCTATGTCAACAGACATAGGCATTCGTGGTCAAATAAAACCCACGACACATGCTCTCAGAATCATATAATATTAAATATCCACGAAGTGGTAATAGGCCTAGTAGCGCCCATTTTGCACTATTATTTTTTTTTTAATAATGTGAAAGCTGGTGATAATTCCTTGATTGTAAACTACGTTGAGATTTTTTCGTCATATGAAATATTGTGAAAAAGAGACCACCATTCTAATTTTTTCATTGGCCCACGTTTTTGTTGAGAATTCTTTAAGAAAAATTTGTCGATTTTTATATATAAACATTACACTCAAAGAAACACATTTTGGGAATAATTTTCTTAGATAATATAATCCGTAGCAACTCTTCTTTATAATGACGTATATTATAAATGTTGTAAATGACTTAGAATCGCTAAGGTGTATTCTAATGGCCATTCACTTTCTCGTAAACAATTCAGATTAGTTTAGAACTTAGATTTAGCTAGCATAGACAATTCGTTCGTCACCGCTCTGGCATTTTGGTTTTAGATGTTCTTTCCCCATTCAATCGCAAAGATTCAGTATTGTGGAGAGCCACCATGACCGAGAAGTAGCGTGCTCGGCCTCACATGGCCGGGGTTCGAATTTCGAATCCTGTGTCTTGAGGGCAGTGTCATCTGATTCATCTCACCATCCTCATGGGTGTTCTCCTAGCCTAGTTTAGCCTATAAGGTTAATTCATTTATTCACTCACTCACTCACTCACTCACTCACTCACTCACTCACTCACTCACTCACTCACTCACTCACTCACTCACTCACTCACTCACTCACTCACTCACTCACTCACTCACTCACTCACTCACTCACTCACTCACTCACTCACTCACTCACTCACTCACTCACTCACTCACTCACTCACTCACTCACTCACTCACTCACTCACTCACTCACTCACTCACTCACTCACTCACTCACTCACTCACTCACTCACTCACTCACTCACTCACTCACTCACTCACTCACTCACTCACTCACTCACTCACTCACTCACTCACTCACTCACTCACTCACTCACTCACTCACTCACTCACTCACTCACTCACTCACTCACTCACTCACTCACTCACTCACTCACTCACTCACTCACTCACTCTTTCAATCACTCACTCACTCACTCACTCACTCACTCACTCACTCACTCACTCACTCACTCACTCACTCACTCACTCACTCACTCACTCACTCACTCACTCACTCACTCACTCACTCACTCACTCACTCACTCACTCACTCACTCACTCACTCACTCACTCACTCACTCACTCACTCACTCACTCACTCACTCACTCACTCACTCACTCACTCACTCACTCACTCACTCACTCACTCACTCACTCACTCACTCACTCACTCACTCACTCACTCACTCACTCACTCACTCACTCACTCACTCACTCACTCACTCACTCACTCACTCACTCACTCACTCACTCACTCACTCACTCACTCACTCTCTCACTCACTCACTCACTCACTCACTCACTCACTCACTCACTCACTCACTCACTCACTCACTCACTCACTCACTCACTCACTCACTCACTCACTCACTCACTCACTCACTCACTCACTCACTCACTCATTCATTCATTCATTCATCCATTCCTTTATTTATTCATTCATTCATTCATTCATTCATTCATTCATTCATTAATTGCCCTGACAACAATAGTTTATTGAATAAATGATAATAATAACAATAATATACATTTTATCGCATAAATAATGTCATCGCTAAAATATCTCCACTTTAACAATGAAAAGACAAAAAAAGGAACAAAAAAAACATAAAAAACATACACAACTGAAATAGGTCTAAAACCTGCGACACTGAGAATATCGTATCTGATACACAGATGTATATTCTTGAATGTAGACCAAGTCTTGTAGATATGCCTATACGCTATCTTGGTGTGGTGGAAAAACATACTCCATTCAACAAAGTAGCGAGATTGATCAGTAATGTCATCAAGAGCTACTTAACTATTTAGCTCCAAACTATCAATTGGATCTAAGAGTTTGGTCGATATAAACCTGGTGGGATAATGGAGAGGATGGGGAAATGTGGTATCATATAACATGGCTGCACACCGTCTCAGATTGTATCCAGTCTTATATATAATCCTCAATTAATTGAGTTTTCCATGTCGGCTTATCTGCATTGTTTATACGAACATTTGGCGACAGAGATGTTTTTTCCCAGAAATTAAATTACATTTTGTCATAAAGGTCAACGTATTAACCCTTGTACCGCTGAATTGTTTCAATTGCATTTTTCGTCATTTGAAGCTGGAATTGCTAACGCAATTTTCAGCTCCAAATGACGAAAAATATGACTATTTATGAAAAATAAACACGTGTGAAAATTAACATTTTTATTAACTGAGCATCTATCACAAACTATTTTATGGATTTCAGTGTAATTTTATTTCCTCTGAAACTGACTCGAAACCGGATATATACGGCTCCAGCAGCACAACGGTTAACTCTTTAACCCTTTAACCGCCAAATTATTCAATCTGAATTTTCACCCACTTGAAGTTGTGTCTCGCCGACGCGATCCACAACTTCAAGTGAGTGAAAATTTTATTCAGATTTGACAAAATGGAGGTCAGCTGTTCTCAAATATTGCTGATTGATGTCACATTTTATCTTTAGCATGTTTAAAAGGTGGTACTGAATGTGTAATAAAAAATGAAAACCCGAATATATGCGGCACCGGCGGTTAAAGGGTTGAAAGCGCCACGTTATTGAATTGAACTTTTTACTCACTTAAAGTTGTGTCTATTGTTTACATGTGTACCATTTGAATAAAAACATATGTCATAGACGAAAAAACACAAATTATGTTTAATGTTTAAAATAATAAAAAAAGATGACACCAACATGTTTACTTAACTTACTACCATAACCTAGTCAACATACATAGAAACATAAATCATTTAACCCGTTTGTGACGAGCCCCGGAGATCTCCGTGATTTAGGGAGACCATTCAGATACGAGCCCCGAAAATCTCGGGGTCTGATTGCATGAGATAACTATGACGTAATAACATAATCTCGTTTCAGAAACAGAGCAGTAGCATAATAATCTCGTGTTCGACGGGTTAGAACACATAACATGCCGAGCATCCAGGTATAGGAGTAGTTTTCTTCCAAGCACAATCCTTGCTTGGAACAAATTAAATAACAATATTAAAGGTTTACTTATAATATAATAGAAACCAAGTTTTGCGATAATTGTAAAGATAAAGATGAGTCGCCCAAACACTACTTTTTAGAATTCGCATAGTGCGAAAACTTTAGAATTACCCTTTTACGCTAGTTTCAAACACTTTTACTGCCAGATTTATTTCAAAATAAGAAAAAATATTGGATATAAGAATTCATGTAAATTCAAATGATAGAACCACAAATACAAAACTATGTTCCACTATTCATACTTTATAGCCAACACCGGTAGATTTTCCAAATAAATTAATATGCCATGCTGCTCTAAACTTCCTCCAGAAATATGATTATTGATAACCGATCCATGCATTATTCATTAATTCCTCATTTTTTATACAAATAAGAGGGCAAGAAAGCTGTTTGTAATCCGGAATAAATAAAAATGTTTAAAAAAAAGAAGCAAATAACAATATAATTATATAAAAAGTCCTTCAAATAGCAATATAAATTAAAAGCCCTTATTTGCGGCAATAATATACTGGCCCGTGCCAGTGTAGCCAAACATAATAATACAGCACAAATAATCGTAAAGACACGTATACATTTTCAACATAACGTCCTTTATTAAATCTGCGTACACTTTGAAGATCTACTAATTAGGTACGGCATTGAAACCCTTGTACCACCAGGTTATCAAATAAAAAAATTCACCCACTTGAAGTTGTGTCTCGCTGATGCGACCCACAACTTCAAGTTAGTGCAAATTTAGATCCGTCAAATTGGAGGCGAAGTCGTTGTAAATCTTGCTACTTGAAGTCATGTCTCACCTTCAAAATGTGAAAAGTAAATAAGAGGATAACAAACGATTATAGATTGGTGTTTAACCCTTACAACGCTGAAATATGTTTGTTTAAACCATGGGGACCAAAGGGTGTTCTCAATTTGAAGTCATCATAAATGTCTTGAATACCTATGTTATACGTCGGCGGTCACTATAAATCTTGAATTCTTTCAGTGCGGGGATCGACTTAAGACGTCAGAATCTGACGTCTATAGACGTCAGATTCTGACGTTTAAAGTCGGTTAAAGGGTCCATAATTTCCCCAACGCTTGATTCAAGACAAATAGAAAAGGGAAGTGCCTCAGAGATGATTGGAGTTGTTTATACCAGCCTCAGCTCAGTCTGGATCAATCACTCATCAGTCATTACCTTCATTATAGAGTCCAGGCATCCCCATGGTTCCACCTCACACACTCTTATCAAGTGGGTTGAGATAAATTGAATTCAGGCCATTCAAATGCCCGCAGATGACGGATAAACGTTTTTATTGTGTCAAATTAACGCGAAAAATATGAAGTCTGGCCGCGTTGGGCTGCATAGAAAACACACGTAGAGGGAGAGCAGTGGCTGCCCAGGATGGGAATAATAAGTAGGATAAGCGGGGATCCTGACAAGATAACTAGAATGAATCCGTGAAAAGTCGACCAGGGCACGCTGATTTCTAGTGTCCAGTACTAATGCGACTGCCCCGTCTCATTTTTGTCTCATCATTCATCATTATTAGGCCTACCAATTGAAGGTTGTCATCGTTACATTCATTGAATGGCTCACATGGATCATGTATCCCCAATTTTAAAGCAGTTCACTGGTCATTTAAACATGAAATAGTTACTGAAATATTTAGACTTTGATAACAATAATGGTCCGATGAATTACTAATTACTCCTTTTTACTATTTTTATATTTGGGGATAGAGATTACACCACATTTTATTCAATCACTATTTTTGTTGGAAAACGTTTGAAGGACAAATTTTCACCCACTTGAAGTTGTGGATCGCGGTAGCGAGACATAACCTCAAGTGGTTGAAAAATCATAGCATTGAAACCATAACGGAAAGGTTTTTAAATGAAAGAGAACTTGTGTGCACATAATTATGCACACACGTTTTCTTTCATTTAAAATACGCTAGCAGATAAAAAGTTATCTAACACCTGTGAAATAATTCTGTTATGGGTTTGTTCAACTGAAATGCGTTGATCATGCCGGGAGTCTTATAACCATTATGACGTATAGCGTATAAATTTTCAGATTTGTGTTTTAATTGTCTGATTATTTTGATTGTTTTTTTGCCATATCATTGACAGTATGCCCTATATGTGCTTACACACGAGGAGGAATATTATTATGGAAATGTTCCGACTGTGAAAATATGATGGGATATTTAGCGGACTAATCCTGTTACGAATGTCTAGAGCAGAGCCATCTGAGCTGTGGATCAATGCCAATCCGGCAATAATTACTGACGGACAAGTTGCCATGGCACTACAATTATTCAGATTCATAGATCGTATAATAATGGCTTGCTAAAACAAGGTATTGTTTGTAGCCTCCGATCATAAGGCCTCATTCACAATGACCTATACCAAGTTGACAACGATTTTAAGAGCATTTCGTGTGGACATTTTTTACATTTTTGATTAGCATATTAGAGCCTACATGTCAGCTTTTAAACATGTTGAAGATAAAACGTGACATCAATCAGCAAGAATTTAAAAATTGTTGACATCCATTTATTTGGTCAAATCTGAATAATTTTAATTCACTTGAATTTGTGGATCGCGTCAGCGAGACACAACTTCAAGTGGGTGAAAATTCCGATTGAATAGTTTGGCGATTAAAGGGTTGAGAAAAAGCTTTAGTATTCCGCTCTGGAGTTTACGGAAAAGATCATGGAAATGACTAAGAACTCGAACGCATCAAGAAAGGTTGAAAACTCATATGGAAATAACCTTTTAATAAGTTGAAAGCATATGTTGCTTGGGCGTAAATATCCGTTACGAAGTTTGAAAGGAGATGACTCAGTTCAAACTATAAGATTCTTAATTTTCGAATTTTCAGTGGGATGGGCCCAAGGCATACTGCCAAAATTTAAGATACACGGATAGGCTACATATATATACATTGTTATAGATACCGGTAACACGGAGACAATAACATAGATCAATGCTATTTTCGCCGTGTATCCGAAGCCTATTTGTATTGACCTTACTGAATCACATAAACTTTTAGAAGGAAAGTTAAAAAGGTTTAAATCTATAAGTGCATGGATTGCTTTATCCCTACACGACTGTAAGAATACGAGTCTATACGCAGCAATCTCACATTGATGATATGTGGACTATGCTCTATAAAAAACAGGCAAAATAGTTCAATTTTCTTTTGTGAGACCACAAGGAGGCGAGGCCGGTACTAAGAATAGTGTGATGGCCATTTTGCAGGAGGCGGTGGGGTTTGATGTATCGGCGAATAGTGTTACGGTGTAGCCGGGCAGGAGTTTATTTTCCTGGCCAAATCTCCTTCATCTTCCCCTCTCGCCCACATGGCGGGCAGAAAAAACGAGATGGCGCAGCTCTATGGATATTAAGTGAAGGCTAATTTCCCGCTCGGCTGGTTTAACAAATAATTGGCGGGTAGGAGTTATTCCAAGTTTAAGGGAGTCAGCCAGACTCCGGCGGAATGAATAAAGCAATATGAGCAAAATCAAGAAGGGAAAGCCCTTGAGCATTGACACCGTGGTGTCAAGAGATACAGGTCAATTAATCTGTCTGCACAATAACCTGGGACCCCAAGGCTGGCATTGCATAAAGTTAGCCCGATGGTGACATGGCATGAGTCCTGCCTGGCAATGAAATCCCCCTGATCCCCAGGAGAAATGCGAGCTCGGATAACAGGGAATGCTAGCTAAACGTTTACTTTAATGTTGGGCCAACAGGCATTTTATGCTGGAACATAGCTAAGCCAACGCTGTTCTGCGTTCCCTGATAGTTGGATTTTGTCGTTGGAGACATTAGTGTCTTGAGAGTCGTAATCACATAACATAATCAGTTTACAGCTCTGGTAATCAGTCGATAATGTCATCCTGGCCAATTAATCAACCTTTCTTACCATAAACACTCCCCGACTTTTTCACATAATCTTTACTAATTATCTATGTTGTGAACTTTCTCCAAACTTTTCAATAGGTTCTCAGGATCTTTTTATTATGTCATGTAATGAAGCTGCCCATGCCTGGGGGCATTATAGCTGGTTTTTGAAACTTCACATATGGCGGGGGTCCTGGTGCAGTGTTTAAAGCTGGCCTTCAAGTTTCAAAGAAGCAAAATGTTTCTTCCCTGCTCACTCGTAAATATTCAATATTGTGGGGAGCCTCCGTGACCGAGACCGTGACCGAGACCGAGTTAACATGCTCGGCCTTAAATCGGCAGGGATCGAATTTCGAATCCTGTGTCTCGAGGGCACTGTCATCTCATTCATCTCATCATCTTCAGGAGGTTCTCCTAGCCCGGACTAGCCTACATGTGCACAAAGGTGGCCTAAAACCTCATTCATTTTATTTTGAAAGTTCACATAAATATAATATGAATCAGGGAGGCCTTCATCCTAATATTTTGTAATCATAAGTTATAATATAATATTTAAAAGGAAAATAATAGCGATATGTATCATACCAATTACAATCGTTAAAGCAAATTTATGTATTATAAGATGCACTGTGAAATTAATTGAAGTGGATTGTATATTATTTTATTCGGCGATTATTTGAGGTTATAATTATTACCAAGCCAAGTATTCTTGCATATATATGTATGGGTTAGTGATGACAGGAGATAATGAGAGACAGCAAAGAACTATGAGTCCTTGTAAACAAGCCCCAGACTCCTACCGTTCACACATATATGGTACCATGTCACCATGGTACGATATATTCATACAATGTAAAACATCCTGATGATCAAAACATTTGGCATATACTGGTAAAATTCACACAATTTTAGAGCCATACGTTTATTATTGAAGAATTCGGATTGGAACGAATAGTTATTTTGTTTAGGAAATTTTATTCCAATTATGTGTACTACAAAGCACAATGCAAGGTACTATAAATCACAGTGCGATGCCCCACAACTCACAATAATTATTAATGCAATGTACCACAAAGCAATATTGACTTTTTACACTGATCGGACACCATAGGCCTATATAGATGGTGAAAAAATGAATCAAAATGGAGAGAAGACAGAGATTCTTTAAGACTGGATTTACTTCCAAACATTCTTTGAGACTATTGAAAATATTTTTTCTTGGTTGAGTGAAAATTCTTACTTTCTTCCTGCAGAGAATGTGAAGAATCTTGGGGTGACACTGGACAGTTTTCTGACCATTAACAAACATGTGACTGTTTCAGTGCCGTTTGCAGTGCTGTTTCTCTGCACATCAGAAACATTGGAAGAGTCGCCATCTCTGGCTCAATATGTCCGCACGCCTGGTGACACACACATAACACCACCCAGCAAACACAAAACATTTGCATAACATTTATACAACGCTGGACCTGCTGGGCAGTTCTTAAACGCCTCCATTGGCTGTGCCAGGCAGTACAAGAGCGTATCATCTTCAAAGTACTGCTGCTCACTTACAAAACAATCCATGGCAGCGCGCCATCATCTGCTGATCATATTTATTTGAGTTAGTTCAAGCTACACTTCAAGCCTTTGCTGGTCATCAAAAAACCTTCTTTGTCGGTGCAGCACTAAACTCTTAATACAGTACATAAGTGTCCTCAGTGTGGCGCCAAAGTTGTGGAACGAACTCCCGGATTCAGTGCGGAATTATGAATCCTTAGATATCTTGATAGCGCCTTTTCCGTAAGGCCTATACCTAATTATTGTAAAGGGCACAGAGCACTGTACACGTGTAGCCTACGTTTCTGCGCTATAGAAGAATTTAGGAATTTACATATTATTAATGATCATGGTGCGCGCCTATCTGATAGTAAGCCTTTTTAACACAGACTGAAAATTTGAGATGGTTTCTTGATATGCCAGCTCATGTCACTCAGTCAGAAAATTTATATAGGCCTATTTGGCTTTCTGCCGGTTGTGCTAGCTGTGTTGTGTACACGTGTCTCTGTCAGATTGTGCACTCCACATTGTAGTCAGTTTCCGAGCAAGCCCAGGCGTAAAGACGAAGGGCCTTTAACCATGTCTATACTGTTGTTATAACCTGACCTTAATTTGGATAATCTTGGTTTAATTTCTTTATTCAGAGATTATGACAGTAACGGTATACATTTTGCGTTTCAAAGTTGAAAGCTACAAATCGTATCCATATCTATAATTACTAATTTTGTCGTCAAACTGTCGCACTTCGCATTGTTTTACGAATTTGATGCCTGATTTACCACCTGGCAGCTATGCTCTCGAAGAGTGTCATTATGAAAAAAATGTATTATTAATTTTACAATAACAAGAAATGCAAGTTAAATTATCTTTAAGTAGGTGATAATCTCGATAAGTAATATGCTTCTGTTGTCACATATTTTTTTCACAATGCTCATAAATTATGTATGTAGGCCTATTTTTTAGGGGAATTAAATCTTATTAAGTCTTATCAAGTATCTCAGATAAAAAAAATATTATTGTTTGCGCCAGTTAACCTTAGATGAAGGTGCTGGACGCCTTGGCCTTCCGAAACATTATGAAAAGGCTGAAGTAAATGAATCCAAAGTCCCCCACCCACACGCAATTATTGTAAAATACCGGTATTAATTTTATTGTGAAGAGTAGGCTTGTTTGGGGCTATAATCTCCAAAGTGATTTCCCTCCCAGCTCATGTATTTGAAGAACACTGTGTTCTTCAAATACATGAGCTGGGAGGGAAATCACTTTGGAGATTATTGCCCCAAACAAGCTCACTCTTCACAATTAAGACAAGTGGTTATATCTTGCACAGTGGATTACTCCTTATAATGGAATGGTATTATTTTAGTTATTTTTTTCTGGTGTAAAAGTAATAATGAGAATATCTCAGTAGTCAGTAGTTTGGTTCTCCACCAGAGTGTTGGTAAAGATACTTGAGCTTTGAATTGCGCATCTACCATACTTTTCAAATACTAGTGTTGTCTCCCACAGTTCATGCCGGGCGAAGTTAATCAATCACAGACAATCACATATGCCTGGTTATGTGTCGTTGGTGCTTATTAGGTGTGGAGAAAAATGTAATGTGAGTTTTAGTAGGCTATGATATTCACCTATGATTTTCACTGATATATTATTGTCACTTGAAAATTTTCATTTTACTTCCGCTTCACATATAAACTTACATATGGCTGCTGAATAATGATAGCAGGCATTATATCCATGGCCACGTTTTCCACAGCGGTGACTTTGACCAACCCCTCTGCGACATGATTCTCTTGTGTAATTTTTCAAGGTCAACAAATTCCCGTTTTGTATGCCTCGCAGAGCATGATAGCAGCATAATGGATCTGATCCCAACGCTCAGAGGTCGAGGCCTTCTGTTTGATTGACGACGTTTGTCCAGCTACCAAAGAGAAACGCTAATTTACCGCAAGAGGAGAGTTGTACCGGGAATGAAAATCCGGATTACCAAACTGGGAATAGCTAACTCATACAACGGCATGTTGGGCCAAAGTTGTAAGACTTTAGACCATCACTATGCCGGAGTATGACGCTGAAAGAGGCCATAATTTGGAAGTGTTTGGTTAGAGAGCGGGACATCGGAGCGTGAGTGAGATTCGAGTCAGCAGGACATGTAGGTCGTGTACCATGAAAGAGATGAGAGAGAGCATGGTGTAAAATTGAAAGTGGACTCTGCTGGACTTGTGCTTATAAGAGGTGGACTCGGCAGCACCCCTCTAGTCGGTCATTCAGCATGTCTAATCGGCCGCTAAATCTGACCACTCTGGGAGAAGGTGCGTGCTCAACACACTGACATACTGAGATGGTCATATTCTCACCGCAACACGCGTTACAGCAACAATGCAGACCGCATCCTTAGCAAATCAATATGGATGTTTTTTTGTATAAAGATATTTGTAGCTTATTTGTGAATTGAAATATTTACATTTACAATACATGATTTATCTTTTCAAATTTAAATTTACAACCGGATTGTGTGTATTGACAAAGGCTACGTGGACCACCTGGAATAATAAAAACAATCATATGAAACAAATTGTGTAAGTACATTTTATATCATACTCATACAAGATATATTTACAAGACAATCTAAATCAATACTAAACTGATGTAAAATCAAGATGATTTATCAAATGTCCTTTCACTGGAGTCAACAACAGTCCATAAAATATTGTTTGTATTTTGTTATACATTTTAACGACAAAAACCAATGCAAAAGCAAAATGTAGCTAGCATTATAAGAATTGTATGAATGTTTATATATCAAGTTTAAATTTTATTGTGTTTTAGTAATTGTCATGGCTTGTTATTCTATGTATTTCAGAAGTGCGGAACATTGTCATTTTGTGCAAGTAAAACATAATGTTGTCAAGGGAATCTTACCCGGTGTAACCGCCCAGACTATGCCCGGGGTATATTCTAGGAGCTCCCATCCCAGATTATACCCCCATCAGATTCAGGTTGGGGTATGGTCTGGGAGATAGGGGTATACTCTGGGATATACTATACATGAGCACAATCAATTATAAATTTTATATTTAAAAGTTTTCTAGCACACTTATTACGTATTTGTTAATAAACACATAAACACATTCTAAAAGAGGTTCAGTCTAAGCAATCATGGGGTATAATCTAGGAATCAGTCTAAAATCGGATGATGATACTAAAGTATAATATATGATAGTTCTTATATTTTAAGAATTGTAGCGTTAGGTGACACAATTGATTTGACAATAAATTTGTAGTGCTTTTTAATTTTAGGGTTTGGCTATTTCTACTCATAGTAAACGTAAAATATGGACCACTGAAATCAGGGTGGACAACTTCACTGTTACAACTTGCACGTATTTTTGCACACCTCTTTTGACGACTTCTCACAATTTAATTAACCTATTCATTTGTAATATATTTATGCATACTTCATTTTACTTTTTACTCCACTTTGTATTATTGTATTACTACATAATTGAGCAACGCTTTTGAGGAGCGTATATTGTATTAGCTTCTGCTATTGTACAATCCTCGGTAAATAAATATGTTTATAATAATCAGGGTGGAGAATGATTATTGATATGATTCAGAATTACATCTACTTATTCACTTACTATTTGAACGTTATCTCGCACAATTATTACACAATGTAATTATTAAATATAAATCACGTGTAACACATATAAAAGAAATAATATTTCAATGTTAACATACGCTTAATTTCTTTTCTGGTGTTATCTCTCATAATAATTATGTAATGTCACACAGTAGGCTACCCTAAGATTTCAGACAAATTATCATAATAAAGGTCACATTGCAAGTGTGCGAGACAACGGGCAAAGTTTAGCATTCAAATTTAGAGAAATCCATATTGATTATAACCGCCCAGACTATATCCCTTACAAGCTTAACGCTATATATACTCCATAATCATGATAATAAAAGAAACATGTTTTAAAATGATAAGAAAACCATGTGGCATTATTATGCCATATAATAATTACATTATCCAGGTTACGTGATAGCTGGGAGAGTTAAGGTAAAAAGCGCTCAAGACGGCCGTTTAAATGGCGGATGCGGAGCGAGAGGTGTAGTTTGGCCAGTTAACGTTTAGCATAGTGTGATTGCCTTTACATCCGGCGTGGGAGAGGTAGGCCGGAATTCACTTCCGGTGCTGGCGCTTGGTTACAATAGCCGCAGTAATGGCTGCCGCCTGTCATTGGGTCTTGATACCCAGGCAAGCTTACAAACCATCTAATTTATACATTAGACCAAGTGTTTATCAGGAGATTACTCAATTATGTTAATCCATCATTCTAAAGATAATATTATTACACGGCACAGGTGGTAAATGTATCAGAAAATAATTAGGTATTTACCGTAAAGACTGGCGGATCCACTCGTCCACTTAGTGGGTATACGCATTGGTAAACTACTGGAATAGTTTAGAAATGCACAATTTAATGATTCATAGGTGAGGTGATCCAATACCATATCTTACTAGAGAGGACTTAACAATATTTAAAAATTCTAAATCAAAGGGACTGGCCCAGGCTAAAATCATCAGAAATCGGTGATTGTATTTTGTCTCCTTAATACGACCATACGATGTAAACATGTCCATAGACTAGAACTGCAAACGTTTTTCTAATTTTCGTGCTGCGCATTCACCAGTTAGGCTCGACATAGAGACGAAATTCCCGTATTTCTAATTTTTGACATGGTTCTCCAAAATAAAAAATCAGGAATTTCGTGGCGGAGGGAACGTGCTAGAAAAAATACTTCAGTCGAATTTAGCAAACGTATTTTACAATGTTTTAAATCGCAAATGATCAATTGACTTTAGTTCAGTATATTGACTTGTGGATGACATGGCCATATTGCAGTTGCATGATTCCTTATAATACCAACATGGAAATAGTGATCATTGCCGGATCTTCAAAATTGAACAATAATTGCAAAATTGTGTTTAATACAAATGATAAATACAAAGATTGTAGTAGAATCAACCAAGGAAATGTTATTTGACAATAAATATTTATAGCGTGAATAAATTAATTATTTGCAGATAAGAATTGCCAAAGGTGTGAATGCCAACGAAATTTTGAAAAGGTGAGGGATGGAAATTAAAAGCATTTAAAACTATCGGTTGAATGTTTAAAAAATGTTTTCCAACACAGTGGTGGCAGCCATATTTGAATTATGCACGAGCAAGAAATCAAAGTGACAAAATAGTGTCGAAAATAAGTTTATCGTGTACATAAATATCGTGCGAAATATGCTTCGAAATGGGGCAATACACTTGTTACACAAAATAATCACAAAATAAAGAAATAGTGTCAGAAATGACTTTCTAAAATGGTAGTGCGGCCATCTTGGATTTATCTACCAACAAAATCTCAAAATAAGTAAAAAATATTGAAAGGAATGGGTTTAGCATGCTACATACACTTTGAAAAGTGGTACTACTGTGGACATCTTTTTCTGCCAAATATGACACAAGATTCGGATTGGTATTTCTGACTGCTAAAAATACAAAAAGGCCGCCAAAAGGTAATTTTGATTTGTTTCCATCCTCCAGAAAACACTTTTCCAAATATTAGATCCTACTTACATAATGTTTTGCCTCTTTTGTGGTATACCATTTCGGTTGTACGGATAAGATGTGCCTTATATACTGTAATGATGATAAAAATCTAAAGTAGTCCCACATTAATTTTGTTTGCTGAAAAGAAATTATTTAGTGTGTAGGCGTATGTCCTCTAGAAATATATGGATGTCAATTTACCGGTCCTTAGGCTATTTTTATTTAATTTGTACATTTAGGGATTTGCTGTCACATATTTCTTTCCAAAATATATCGAGGAACAGACAGCCTCACGAGGTATGATTGTTCTGGTCAATTCGCCATTCATGTAATATTGTATGTAGTCTAGATGAATGAGATAACAGGGATACCTAACTCACACATATGCTGATATCGTTATGGCAACGAATCACGTCAACAATGGTGAGGGGTGAGGTAAGAGAGAGCAAGTCATCTAATTACGACTGCATGGCTAATAAAACAGCCGAATTTATACGGCAATCCTTCATCTCTAGGTTTTATTATGTATTTACGTATTAGCTGGACAACATAGCTCATTGTCATTAAGGTTTCTGTGGTAATTCAATGGTGTTGAGTCATTGAATAAGGTATTAATTGGTTCTGCGGATTCGCATTATAAATAGTCGCGGATGAATCGCCCAATCATGTGCTCTTTAAGAAGTAATCATGTGCACTGTAAGAAGTAACCATGTGTACTTCATAAAGTAACCATATGCACTTCAAGAAGTAACCATGTGCACTTCAAGAAGTAACCATGTGCACTTTAAGAAGTAACCATGTGCACTTCAAGAAGTAACCATGTGCACTGTAGGAAGTAACCATGTGCACTTTAAGAAGTAACCATGTGCACTTTAAGAAGTAACCATGTGCACCTCAGGAAGTAACCATGTTCACTGTAAAAAGTAACCATGCTCACTTCAAGAAGTAACCATGTGCACTTCAAGAAGTAACCTTGTGCACTGTAGGAAGTAACCATGTGCACTTTAAAAAGTAACCATGTGCACTTTAAGAAGTAACCATGTGCACTTTAAGAAGTAACCATGTGCACTTTAAGAAGTAACCATGTGCACCTCAGGAAGTAACCATGTTCACTGTAAAAAGTAACCAGGCTCACTTCAAGAAGTAACCATGTGCACTTCAAGAAGTAACCTTGTGCACTGTAGGAAGTAACCATGTGCACTTTAAGAAGTAACCATGTGCACTTTAAGAAGTAACCATGTGCACTTTAAGAAGTAACCATGTGCACTTTAAGAAGTAACCATGTACACTTTAAGAAGTAACCATGTGCACTTTAAGAAGTAACCATGTGCACCTCAGGAAGTAACCATGTTCACTGTAAAAAGTAACCATGCTCACTCCAAGAAGTAACCATGTGCACTTTAAAAAGAAACCATGTGCACTTCAAGAAGTAACCATGTGCATTTTAAAAAGTAACCATGTGCACTCCAAGAAGTAACCATGTGCACTTTAAGAAGTAACCATGCGCACCTGAGGAAGTAACCGTGTGTACTTTACGAAGTGAACATGTGTACTGTAAAAAGTAACTATGTGAACTGTAAGAAGTAATCATGTGTACTTCAAGAAGTAATCATATGCACTGTAAGAAGTAACCATGTGTACTATAAGAAGTAACCATGTGCACTTTATAAAGTTACCACGTGTACTTGAAAAAGTAGGCCTAACCATGTACACTTTAAGAAGTAACCATGTGCACTTTATAAAGAAGTAACCATGTGTACCTTAAGAAGTAACTATGTGTACTGTAAGAAGTAACCATGTGTACTTGAGGAAGTAACCGTATGCACTTTATTAAGTAAACTTGTACACTTTAAGAAGTAGGCCCAACCATGTGCACTTCGAGAATTTTCCATGTGCGATTTAAGATGTTACCATGTGCATTTTAAGTAACCATGTGCACTTTAGGAAACAACCGCGTGCACTAATGACAAAAACTAACCATGTCCATACCAAATGCATACTATGCTCGACTTAACCAGCATGTTTTCATCAATAGGGTCAAGTTATCTTGGAATTATTCCGATGTCCTCTGTTCTTACAGTGAAGGCTGTTTCTTGACATTTAGTATATATCATTCGATATCCATTTTGCTGATCTGATCCGATAAGCTCGTTTTGAACCTGTCTAACAACATCTTTTTTTTGCGACTTTAATGCTATTTTGGATATACAAAGACCGGTTCCGTACTTATGTCATGGTCTGTATTAATATAGCGAGTCATTATAAGAACACATTATATCTCATCGGCGGCTATAATGAGGTAAGCAGCTCAAGGCTGTAAGATTCTATCGTGTGACATTGTGCAATATATTTAGGCCCGGTGGTAGGCCAGGAGCCTATTAAGTTTATTTTACCTGTTGTGTCTTATTTAGGGGGAAGAGGTGTGCTGTGTGTGGGAAACGGTTGATATTTCTGTACACCAGTCCTTATGAAGATGTCGAATATAACGTTTGATGTCCCCAGGTTAAGTACAATAATTTTTTAAAAGTGTTCAGAAATAATACATTCACGATCAAATATAGTGATTAGAGCTTTAAGAGTTTTGGTTGGAATAATGTTGGATAAGCGTCGCAGACGGTGGCCCAGCATTACATCAGCATTGGACCAATGCATCGTGTTATCTGGTGTTTCCGGCGCCGGATTTAGAAAGCGTCACCCGCACAGCACGGTACAATTACTCAATGCTGTTTCAATAACGGGCCAGCATCGTAGACTGCTGGTCAACATTAAAACAGCATTGGGTGAATGCCACGTGTTTGCGCAAAGTATACAGCAAACCCAGTGATGGATTAGTGTTGGGCCAGCGTCGTGGAAGATTGACCGGCATTGAACCAGCAATGGGCTGCGACGCTGGCCCAACATTGAACCGGAATTTGGTGGGTAGGCCTACATCCTCTGTACGAGGTACATCGTAGGCAAGTATTAAATGAATGTTGGCCAGCACCGGTGATGGGGGTGGAAGGAATACACGTTGAAAATATATTTTAACTTGTCTCCTTGGTTCTTTCCTTAATTATATCCTGGACATTTAGGATTCTGGCCCATGAGAAAGACTAATACACTGTTATGTTTAAAAAATATTAGGCCGATTTTTTGTCTATTGCACTCGAACAGCCGGGCCTCGGAGTTCGGGAACTTCTGTTCTAGTTCTAAGATGTATTTTACGTTTCAGATATGAATACTCAGCGGACCAACATTACAAATACCCAAGGCGTATGACACATTGTATGTGGCCCTATTTATGTGGCCCTATACTATACATGAAATATGTGTTTCCAATTGATGACAGATTCATCAAGAATTGTTGTTGAATGACAACAAGCAAACATATATGTATAACTATTAACGACACTACGACACTATACATGTATTGGTAATAGTAGGAGTGGACAGATATGGAAGTGAATGTTTTATAATATAAATATTTTGATATTGTAAAAGGAATGTATACGGTATGAAAAATGATAAAAGGAATAACTGTTGAGAACATAGTAAAATCTGTACAGTTTGATGAGTCATGTTTTATCGTGGTTAGTAATGTCATTAAGGTTGTGGTACTGGGGGATATGAGAAGCGGAGCGTGCCTTCAGTGAATGCCTGTCACCCCCGATCACTTGTTCCACAGTCATCAACGTTTGTCCTCAGCACCTCTGACAAACAGGAATCTGGTTCAGAGCAAACATAATCCTGGCGCACTGGGACTCCTGCTTAGCTTGTGGACCACTAATAAACACACAACCTGCCCCCTGCATTGGCTATTGATGGCAAGGATTGTCACTGCAGTCGCTATCTTCACCTATCAATAGCCAATGTGGCTTGTGCGTGGCAAATATGCCAAATGATATTGGTGACACCAACCAGAGAAATTGCAGTTGGCTGGCTTTGCAAACATTCCTGATGCTGGCCTGGTGACGAGCACGGTTGAAGTGGCTGGGTGGCCAGTCCGGTCACTCGGCCCACGTTATTGACAATGGACTGGTCAATTAGGCAGGGATCTGGGCACGCGCCGAGCAAGCCAACACACACAAAATAGTTTTATTGCTTTTGGTAGGGTTTCTTTGATAGCAGACGATAAAGGAATAAGATGGGATCCAAACGTGAACTCAAATCGAAACTGATTTGTGTTTGATCTTATGCTTGTCGAGATCTCCACGCATCCGTAAAAATATCATACAGGCTGCTAATGACTTTTTTTGACTGTTAATATTTTCACGATTTAAACAATGGTGAAAATAGCATTTAAACCATTTGCTTACATAATATTTAGCTTTTATTTCGTGAACGCGATAACTGAAACAAGTTAAACAATAGTTTAAATTTAAATTTAAATCAGCTAATTGAGTAGATCATTGTCAACCCGGCACTCAGATGGATATCTGTAAAATAATATTATCATTTATCAAAAACGTGTAAACATCTAATTTGTGATTCACATTTTTTTTTTTGAAAATATTAGCCAATACAAGTGGAAGAGACTTGGCACATGGTAAACCGGATTTGTTTTAGATTGTTCCCATGCATAGACTGGAAATGAAGAATGCGCAGCCTTTTCAAGAAGTGTAGTCGTTAACTCTTTAAAAATCTACACATTCATCAGCCATTAGCTTATCTTAGTATTAACATAATCAGGTTTTAATTCTGGTGAAAGATTGCTTAAAGATGTAATAGTTAAAGTTTGCTGTGTGGTGTCAATGTACAGGCAGTTGTTAATATTATTGAGTGGTCTGAATGTGTCTCTATAAACATATCACTGCATATAAATACAGTGATATAATTATGGAATATATTTACACGCTTTTGTGTAAATAAAATATTTATATGTTTCCATCCTAATATCGGACGTATGTTGTTAACGTAACGAGACATGTTTTCAAATCACATTTGGTAATTGACTAGCGGCAGTGGTAGCAATATTTCTCACAGATTTTAATTATTTGTATCTGTGCTTTCATTAAATAAATAATTTTCACCGCATCAGCATTGAACCCTGACTCTTGGTTTAGTGATCCAGCGTGCCATCAACTGATCCAGTTACCAAGGTGACACAGCATTACAGGTGTGTTTTGTAATGGGAATGATGGTAGAATTCATGGGGATCTAATAGTGATAATAATAATAATAACAACATATTTAATAACACAATGGTTGATTGATTTATATTCCAGTTGAGTGTAATCCGCTGTATCATCCCTTATGGATTTCAGTGAATGCTTTCAGCGAATGCTTAGCGAACGTTTCAGTAATATACGTCGAATGCTCACAAAGCATTCGCCAAGTCTCCCAACAAATGCAACGCAAATTCTCGGCGAATGTTCAGCTACTGTTCGCCGAGCATTCATCTTGTATTCACATTTCACATGCAAATGAGCTTTCGACGAATGCGTTAGGCGAATGCATATAGGCCTACTGTTACATACAAAAACATGTATACACAATGTATATAGGCCTACTATTACATACAAAAAACATGTATACACACACAGTGCGCCCTTAATTCATCTATTTTCAACATTATTTGTTATTCTTACTCAATTTTAGGTCAGGTATTTCTTGTCTCTGCACATGATGGTCTTTACAACCTGATCACCGTGCAGGAAATTATTATCCTATATGATATCTTAATATACTGCAAAGAAGGTTTTAAATTAGTACAATAATTTCCACAACTGATTTCTTTGTATATAAAAAGAATGGCTTGTAATTAAGCATATACCTGCAGTTTTTTTTATGTTTTGAAAAGTTAAATATGATCTCCATGTTTAGTTCAACCTATTTGTCATGGTTAGACTTCAAGCTGTTCCCATCTTACATTATAAATTTGCAAAATTAGGCTGACGATTTGAAACTGTACCTTTTTCATTCAACATGGCTGCCTGATAGGATTTTTTCAAGATGGCTGCTAAATTTGAGAGGGTATCCCAGGATTCATTGTTCATATCTGCGCTGCAGTTAAATATGAGCCAATCAGATTAAGCCTGTTAGGCGAATGCTAGACGAATATTTTCGGCGAAGACTTGGCTTACTGCAAGATGACAAAAGTCTTTCAGCGAATGCTCGGCAAACAGCACAAAATTGCCAAATCCTTAGGTGAATGTTTGGCGAATAGGGCCAAATGACAAAATTAATCCAACAAAAAGCTTTTTTTCGGCAAATGCTAGGCGATTAGCCGCCAAGGGCAATTCTTTCAGCAAACACTTACATTCACCGAAACATTTAACGACTGCTCACATTCGCCGGATCATTCGCTTTGCATTCGCCGAAATCACATTTTTTTAAACGATCTACTCTTATCCTTAAGGAATTCCATTTATTGCCACTGTGATATAACCCACAATCTTAAGATGATGAATTGACAAAAATCAGATAAATACATTACGTGATTCAAGAAATCCTTTATACGTGTGACCAAACCATAACTGAAATAAGAAAAACTAATTCGGGGTGTCCATTCGAAAAGTAGACAGCCTCTTGCATAAAGCCTTTGTAGTGTTATTGCATGTGTCTTAACCCTTTAACCCGCCAAATTATTCAATCGGAATTTTCACCCACTTGAAGTTGTGTCTCGCTGACGCGATCCACAACTTCAAGTGAGTGAAAATTATTCAGATTTGACAAAATGGAGGTCAACTGTTTTCAAATATTGCTGATTGATGTCACATTTTATCTTTAACATGTTTAAAAGGTGATATTTAATGTGCTGATAAAAAATAAAAACCCGAATATATGCGGCACCGGCGGTTAAAGGGTTAATAAAAATCTTGTTAAATGCCAACTTTAGCAAAATGGACGTGGATATGCGCTGGTTGTGTGTTAGGGAATGTCAGATACCATTTGAGTCACACATGCATAGTAGATGAACACACCTGGGACTCTCCCCATATAAGGTATTCTGGAGTACACGTTACCGCCTTGATTCCCCTGAGGGGATGCAAACCCAGGCTACGTGTGTGTTCTCCCACGGGATACCCAGGGAAAAGGGAAGCGCCTGTCCGCTCCCCCTCTCCTGTCCCGGTCCGCTGTCCTCTAGCCCCCGTCCCTGACACCTCCACACAGATGACGGCCGTAATGCGGCCAGCATCCATCCTCAGCTGGCACATTTGCCGGTTGCTGGGTCCAAGGCGTGCTAACTGAATCGCAGCCAGCTTACGGCCAATCCAATACTAGAGTCGCTGCAGCAGCTTTGGACGGCGGCGAGATTCGTTTCAATTTAAGCCCGGTACAAGCTTCGATCAATGTCAGTGTGGTAGGACGACAAACGTAGGAGGAGAGAGGCCAAGACATCAGAGTGCAGGACTGATCCCGGGCGCCCTGTCACAGCTAACTACAGATGACTGGCAGCCAGATAGCTGATGTGGTGGTCAGCATGAGAAGCGGCATGGCAGCGGTCTAATGCTCTACATCAGGAACCGTGCAGGAGTCAACATCAACTTAACTTCAGACACAGATTTGCCATAAATTCACTATCCTTCGGATGTATCTTTTAAACAAATCAGCTTCGCATGAAAAGTGGACTTATTACGCTGCCATGTTTGATGCAATTTTAAAAAGAAAGTGAACTGAAATTGTTCCAAATAAACTGTGGGTATTTACAAGGAGGAAAGCCAGTTGCTTCTTCTAGATGTTTATTCTATTGACACATCATGGTTGCTGTTTGAGAGAATAAAATTCTGCCATGTAAAAAAGCGACACTCTGTTCCACAAGCGAATACATAGCAGGACTAACAATGTGATAGAAAAACTCTCCAACAACGCAAACGCAGAACTCTTTAAAAGTAGTCAGTGAAAACATGACAAAGGATTGGTTTGAAGTGTATCCAGAGCAGGGCGTTTAACTTGTAGCTGCTGCCGATGAAGACAATTGGCTGGGGTACATGTAAGTGAGTGGTTGTAGACGAGGCAGCCTGAGCTAGTCCACTGAGACCAGTAATCAGGCAGTACATGGCACAGAGTCCCAAGTTAGCTGTGAACTGAATCATAAAACACCTTCTCTTCCAGCCCAATCTCTCCAAATCCATCAGTGCTAGATTGAAAAATATCGCCAATATATTACTTTCCAATACTGGCGGCCATGTCGTCACAGTAATTCGCCATTAAATTAAATTAAGTGTAGCTTCGAAAAAATAACCTTAAATTTGAACCATTCTAATAATTATACTTGCTTACAAACGTGACAAATAATGTCATTAAATATACAATTCATATTCTCTAAGCATACAATTCAATTCATACACCAGATTCCTATTTTTAGTCTAAACGTTACTGATATTTTTTTCAGTATAACATCTATTGGAGTATTCCTCTGTGGCTACTGCTCGGGAGTGACACAATCACACCATCGTCTGGACGTGGGACACGCGGGTTCCTGTTGTGCCGGGAGCGACGTCATCCAGGATTTCTCATTTAGTCTGGATCAGTAGCTGAGGTATGATATACACGTAGGACCACCACTAGCCTGAGCCACCCCAATAAGTGACACAGGTCCTGTCATTGGTTGTGCCACCTCGCCAGCACACCTCTGCCTTCAGTGTGACACCAGCATGGCGTAACAGTAGAGTGCGGAGACTGTTGATCCTGTATGCGTCCGGATACCTGTGGGTATTGCCACTCTACAGCGGACACTGGCTCTGTCACTGTGTCAGCTGACGGGAGCAGGGACCACACAAGAACAGGGATGCTGAACGTGCATGGAGTGATAAATAACCACAGCCACCCAGGCCAACACATCAGCGACGCATGTCAACAGTTTGCCAGCGGATCCCCATAGATGACCAAAACGCGTCTGTCCGCTTAACTGACTAGTGTCATTTCTGGCGGGACGGCCAGTCAGCCTCCTGGTCTATCACCCGAGATAAAACAATTACAAGAGAACAGCACCAGAATACAACACTAACCAGGTGCTCCTTATTGGCCATGTTCGCATTGCTCTACAGGAATAACCAATTGCGTGATTCACCCTAAATAGATTGTGTTTGACTGAGGATTTGGCCACTTCTTTACCATCTTATTATAGTGTGTGAAGAGAACAGGCTGGACACTACAACATGGATATATTTATGATGTCCTCTGCATTGCTGTCTATTATTCTGGTCACAGTGTCACTACACATGTCACAAGGTAACTATACAAATTACCCACTGTTTTCAGTACGCCATACACGAATACTC
>OZ024911.1:24781690-24909190 GCA_964017125.1 Flabesymbios commensalis
TATCATTGATTTATAAAATTAATATTGTCTATTGCATTAAAGTGAGCACCATCTCAAATGTTTACTCAGCGAATTACAACAAGAATCAATCTTCTTATCAAGATAATTTATAAAGTTGACCCTGCAAATCACACAATAAAATGTATCCAAAAAATTTAAGTAACAAAGATGAAACTCCCAACGAGGAAAAAGGCCAAAAACATATGTTCCTGACAACAAGACCTATCTGAAACCCCATAAGGCCGCAGTGGCAATGCCAAAGAATGGCCCACAGGAAAAACAGTTCCTGAAAGGAATCAGTGAGTCAACCACAAACTAGCATAAAAGCAGCTCAAGTGGTTATCGCCTCAAGAGTTAATCAATCCTTGTTAAACAAATTCTCTGACACAATTATCGTCGATTTATAAAATTAATATTGTCTAAAGTGAACGCCATCTCAAATTTTTACTCAGCGAATCACAACAAGTTAACATAGTACTTTTTCACCTGAATGAAACCAAAATTTTTATATAACAAAGATGAAACTATTTTCCATCCCCCTTGACATATTAAAAGTTATGGAAGCATCATCCAAACCCAAATTTGGATGCAAAAATGCAAATGATTTTTTCATTATGTTATTCCGCAAATGTTTAATAAATGAGAAAACGATCAGTGTTACTCTGCATTATGAGAATTCTTGTTTTATGCTCAATTTGTTAAATTTGATAATTTAATAACAACGGAAATTCACGATTGAAACAAAGAATGAGTGAACGATAATGTAAGGTTTAGAGACTGACTAGACCACATGGAAAGCCAACAATGTCAATGAGACAAAGATAAGGGTCATAATCCAAATAATTGTTCAGACAGATTCAATAACAACCACGCAAAGCTGTTATCAAATATATACACAAACTATTAAAAATATTTGTAACATAAATTTTATTTTTAGATCTTTATAGTCATATAAAAATAAAGTATAGACAGCTACAAATTTTTTATGTGCAATTGGTTATCTCCTCAAAAAGTTCATCAAATCTTGCTATTTTAAATCAAATTTAAAACTGGTGAACTATCACCACTCTCATTGATTTAAATTAAATCAAAATTATATGGTCATTGTGCTTTTAACTTAATTTAAAGGTAACACTAGCGCTTAAATTTCTAAGATTGTATATTTTTTAGACTACATTTTATTAAAATCATGAGAGAACAGTCCAAACCAAATTTAATCCAGATGAATTTTGTATTATGAATTTGTCACTCCAAAAATATGTCACTAGTGACTGGAAGTGCTGCCGACTATTACACTAATAATGACTATTCAACCAGTCTTATGGTAGACTAGTCTACATCATATATTTTAATTTTAATTCCATGAAAATGAGGTTAAGCAGCGCAAATTTTTTGATTTCATGAAATGAAACGAAAAGCGATTAGACTAGGCCTATATACGTTTTTGTAGACAGCCACAATTTTGTAATGTGCAATGTCTAGAATTAGACTATTAGATTTAAAATGAATTAGACCAAAGTCTAGTCCTAGCCCCGGCCTAGGGCGGCTAGGCCAGGAGCCTATGGCCATAGTCTATACTAGTCTATAGTATAGTCTGAGTCTACTAACAGTTAGAGTAACTATGGCCATAGTCTATACTAGTCTATAGTATAGTCTGAGTCTACTAACAGTTAGAGTAACAATTAGAGCCGAGTCTAGACACAATCTAGACTCAAGTAACTTTGATATTTGATTAACAGCGCGTACGGATAATACTATTAATAATAGTTAATAAAAACACGAATTCAGCGTGAGCGATAATATAAAAATTTGAAGTGGACTTAGCCACGTGACTGCGACCGGATCGATGTCGGCGATGTCAATCGAAGTCATAATCTAAAAAACCACTGACACATGGTTGAATATATTCAAAAACAATGCAAAACTATATCTATCATATAAAAGAACTATTGAAACGTATTTAAAATACAATATTTTCTTGATAGACATAGAATCTGCTATATAAATTTATATTTCTTTCGGATTAATTTTTGGTTTGAACTACCCTCAAGATTTCATTGCTAAAAGAGACTGTTACAAACAAATCGAGATCCGAACAAACCACGAATTACATAGCTTGGGATTCGCCTAAGATTAATAATCTATTTTGTGTCCGATAAAAAGAGCTTTCATTTTACGAAAACTCTGTATTTTTCTGAAATTGATCAACTTACGACTGATATGAGTGGGTAGAATGTTATGAACTTATCGCGTGAACTTATCGTGAACTCATCGAAACTAAGAGAAAGGAGATATCGTGACAATTTTCTACTTTTTGCAGACGCTTTCAAAGGTTGTGTTGGTTTAATGCTGGGCTAGCGTCGCAGGCAGTGGATCAGCATTTATCCAGCGTTGGGGTAAAATCTCGTGTTTGCTGTGATAATAGACAACACAGATTTGCTCTCCATGTGAATCTCGGGGTTTAGAGATTGTTTGAGTGTGTGCATTTACCCAATGCTGGGTTGATGTTGTGCCAAAGCCGTAGACGGTGGGACAACGTGAACCAATGTTTGGTCAATATCCCGTGTTTGTCGGACGGTTTGATGAATGCTATTAAATTTAGATTGGCCTACTCCATGTGCACTGTCCGCAAAATGAACTTACGGGCAAAACTAGATGAAAATATCAATTCTTAACGACGTTACAACATGAACTTGACTGTGCAACGGAACATCAGCAAACAATGATTATTTAGTGAGATCTTAGCGAGACCGTAGCGCATGCAAGCGTTCACGCTAACAATACACGCTTACAAAAATATACATGTACCATAAATGCACGCTAAATAACTTAAGTGGTGTGTAGCACTATAGTGAAATGAAAAAAAATGAAGACGTGATGCATTGTGTGGGACGGAAGAAATTCGCTGAGGTGTTTCGTTCATCTGAGAATCTTCTCAACAAGTTTCCGTCAACCAAACTCACATAGTGGGTGGTTCAAAAAATAGACGACACAATCATAATTTATATCATATGATATACTTTTCACGGATAAAATTAATAGACGCGGTTTCAAGTAGACACGATGAAATTGTCCGCACAGCACAATTTGCATTAAATGCGTTTATGTCATAATACACAGTATAAACGGTACGTTTTGAGCATTATCTACATTTACAAATACATGCTATCCATCGTCATATATAATTACAAATATTTGCTGATGTCAAACATTCACGCAAGTATTACAATGATCTACGTACGTAATGACTGTATTTTTCACTATGGGCATTAAAATGTCGCCTGATGAGTACTCAACATTCTCATCGTGTATGTTTTATGCGTATACCATTGTCTTTCTGTAGATGCACCTATATTATGGATATTATAAGATGCAGTTATGTAGTTAAACTGTGAAAACACGCTCCTCCTTCCATCATCACGGACGTATTTTTGTAGAGAGAGGCACATATTGGGGCTCATGAATACTAGGTTAGATTGCGCAGGGTAGCGAACACGGGGCATTTAACCAATGTAGTTCTAATGCTGGCCCAGCGTGGGACACGCTGGGCCAACATTAAAACAACATTGGGGCAATATCTGATGTTTGCCGCAGAGCAGCGCCTTTCTGTAGATTCCCGCGCTGCGTTACAATGCCATCAGAAGCAGGCGCGGACAAATAGCTGTGATTGTTCGTAACGCCGCCCATTCACAAGACACCACATAAAAACAGGCCGCAAATTATACGTACTGCCCATTTCACTGCCTGCTGCAGCCACATTGTGGGGCAGGACGGCTGGAAATTAGCTAAATGATTGATCAGGTGATGTGACAATTAACATATCACGTAACAGTAGCTTCTTTACGAGCAGCGCCTGACAGATTGCCAGATTGTGAGATGCGATATGAAAGCTTTCCCGACGCCGCGATGGCGAACTGATGGCAGAAGACGACGGTAATGTACTTGCGATAACCCAGCCCAAACGAGACAATGATCCAATGCTGGTTTAATGCTAGGCCAGCGTCGTGGACGGTGGACTATCATTGAACCAGCATTGGTCTATCTTCTCTTGTTTGCTGGTAAGTAGTGTGAATGGCACACGAAAAGGTGGCATGTCTCACACGAACGTGTTCTCAAACGGTAAACCAGGGTGTTATTACCGGCAGTGTTTATTTGGAGGTAAATAGATTGGAAAAACAACAGTATGGAAATATATAGGCCTACTATTTGAATAATAATAACTGGTATCAGGCCCCTATTTTATACAATAATTTTTAGACAAAAAAAAGCGTTGGGAGCTCGATAAAAACACTTTCATCACCTGTAATTTATACAATATGAAAAAAATGTGTTTTAAGCATCCTCCATATAAAAATGACGTTTCCCATTTTAAAAAGGCGATATTTCATGCTGAGTGATTTGATAGTTGTCATTTTTTATTCACCTATCATCGTCCACCAAACAAGCGATGTTTTTTATGGATTTACAGGCTTATGCACAGGACAGATTTATTTGTTGTAAATGGTGCTGATCTAGAATATTTTTCAAACTAAAAAAAATATTCTTAAAAAGTCATGGTGAATGATGCTGTAAAAAAGAAAAGAACAGAAATTAAGGTCAGAATATAAAATATAATCATCACAGTATTGAGAAAGTCAGTTGGACTATCAGATGTAACTAATTCGTGAAAGAAATGTGTTCAAATTATTATTCATGTTTATCTATTGTTTAGTTGTAAAACTTTGTAAATTTGATGTTCTTCACAACCCATCTAGCTCCCAACATTATGATAGGCCCCATTATAGCTTCAGGTGTAATATTGAATCCAAACATTTTACGCTAAAGTATAGCTTTAATTTATGGTGGGTTTGGGGGTTGGTAGAATTGGGCATACGCATATATACTTGCTGTTTATCAATCAAAATGTAAAAAAAATGTAATTAGAAAAATAAATTGTAGAGGTCAGTGATTTTTTAAAAATTTGAAATGATATCGTAATGTTGATTGTTTTTTCAACCTCGGGTTATAATATGTTGGCCTCAGAGTGAATCAGTAGAAGGCATGTCAGCCGTGTTTGTCAGCCGTGTTAGTCAGCCTGCATCCCTCTCAGCAATTCACCTACAGCACTCTGAGGTAAAACACACGCTACATTTGTATGGCTTTACGAGTAACATCATCTTGTTTCACATGAAGGTTTTCATTTGGTTAGATTTATCAGTGAGTGTGGAATAGATAGGTGCAGTGGACAAATGAGAAGAAATCAATTTATCCTAGCTTACCAGATCACGTATCACATGTGGGCTATCAGGTTATAGAGTGATTAATATAGGCCTCGCTATCACGGAAAACTATTGAAAAAGGTGGAAATATATAAATTTATACATAGGCATATATGTACAGCAATTATATCGTTGATATTATTCACAATTCCCCCGTTATTCCGTAGCTAGGTCACAACCTTTTCACAGCCCAGTGGGCACAGGTAATTTGTTCAAAACGCTAAGGCATTTGACACCTTAATATATACATGTAGAGACAGCCAATACATCTTTATTTACTCCATATTACATCGAGACAGACACTACCCCCTCTGATTCCATAACGCATTGAGATAGACAATGTATTTCTACTGAGTCTATAGCACAACGAGATAGACAATGCATCTCTACTGACTGTATGACACATTGAGATTCCATAACATAATAATACTGACAATACACATTTCCCCTACTGACAGAGACAGACAATATATTTATACTGACTCCACAAAACACATCTCTTCTGAATCAGAAACACATTGTGATAGTGAATATGCAGTGTCTGTTTCAATGTATTATGAGTCATTAAAGATGCATTTGCATCTGTTCTGACTCATGACACATTCAGATAGACAATGTATCTCTACTGACTCTATAACACATTGAGATAGACAAATACATCTCTACAAAATTTCTAGATAGCCAATTGAGATAGTAAAGATACAGTGCCTGTTTCAATGTTTTAAGAGTCATTAGAGATGCATTTGCATCTCTACTGACTCATAGCACGTTTTGACAATGCACCTCTACATACTTTCTACTGCATCTCTACTGACTCCATATCACATTTATATTTATGCTCTGCCGATACAGACACTCACCACATTGATGATAAATCTCCATTGACACCTTGAAATATGGAAAGATATGATTGTATCCCTGCTGATTCGATAACACATTGAGACAAATACTGACTATTATGACTTCATCAAATACTCATACACATAATGTATCACACTGTGACATCAGACATGTGTTACCCCGCTATTACACTTTTAGGCCAAATATGTTTAAATTGTCCTCTCTCTTATCTTCTGAAGAACCATCTGTGTTGAGAAAACTTGCAAAATTTTTATATCTACGTGATTCTTAGTCTTAGAGCCAAATTTCTCATACAAAAACAAACAAAATTGTATCACCTTATTGCATCTCTGTTCACGCTTTATCTGTTGCCACGCTATTTTACGCGTCAAACATGCACTTGTTTATATATGTCTATATGTATGCACACAGATTGTAAATCTATTGCTGAATAAACTTACTTACTTACATACTAATGTACTCCAACGTACACTGAGACAGCTATTGTATAATGCGCTGAATTTCTACCACAGTGAGACATTTTCTACTGTATCTCTTATGTCTCCATATCATACTGTGGCAATGGTTGTATATCTACTGACACTATCATACTCAGACTGATACTTCATCTTACTAACTCAACTCTGTTTTAATGTTGAAACGATAATCAATGAAATAATATAACTAGTATCCATATTATTTTTAATCTTTCCATAAAGTTTTATCCCAGAAAACACAAAAAATTGACACATGTTGGTTTAATTAAACCAACATTAAGACCATGTTTCAACATTAGAACAATGCTTAATTAAACCAAAATTGCTTCAACTTATTGTGATTGTTGTGATTTGAATTTCACTGGCCATTTGAACTGGACATTTGATGGAGTATTCTCATCACATAGATGGATATGTCCACTCCAGCACTTAAGAGGTGTACAAATACAAGCCAAGAATAGAGCTGGGAAACGGCACCTGTGGCTGAGTCCACCAAGGATTGTCCCCAACAACCCCCTAAGTACCGCACACAGTATTAGAGTATTTGCACAGCGTGAGTGGTGATTTCATGTGAAAAATAACGTTCTCGTCGAGTATAAAAAATAGTGAGAGTGAAGAGTTCAAATGCACACAGATGCCTGACACGTGTGTTTTTCGTAGAAAATCTCAACCTGTCGTTACGGATATTAGAAAGGCTATGGCAGATGGAGAGGCGGGATGGCAGGGAGACCAAGAGCCCCTCAGAATATCCCCGCACACGGCTGACGGCTGGAGAGCCTCTGTCCTCGGCGATCCTGTTTAAATCAATCCCTTCTGGATCAGATGGATCAGAAGACACACATGCTTGTCACCAGTGTTTGTTATCTGGCATCACCCAGTAAACATTAGACATTGACCCAGTGTTGTATTAATGTTGGCCCACCGTCTTCGACGCTGGGCCAACATTAATCCAACATCGGGTCAACGTCTCGTGCTAGCTGGCATCCTGACCAGGACAGCCCTTCTTCACACAAACACCACACAAGTATCCGATGTTGGGCCATTGTGGTATAGCGTCGCAGACGGTGGTCCAAGATTGAGCTAATATCGGATCGATGTCTTGTGTTTGCTGGGTTCTTCCCACAAACATTGGCTCAATCTTGGTTGATGACAGACAAATAGATATTTTCTTGACATTATCATGATTACTAAAAGTTATTTTTGACTATTTGTCATTAGGGTATATATATATAATATAATATATAATATAATATAATGTATTTATATTGGTCTGCCATCGTAGACGGCGAGTCAACAGGGTCAACGTTTTGCATTTAATCATTGCTAGAAGATGGATGAATGGATGTTGGGGCCAACATTTTTATATTTTTCTTTTCGTGTACCTTGTTGTGTTACCTTAGTCGATAAGAAGAACCTTGATGAACACAATTTTTCTCTTTCATCGCATGTTTAGAAATGACTGATATATCAAATGAATAAACGAATGAATGAATGAATGAATGAATGAATGAATGAATGAATGAATGAATGAATGGAGGAGTGAGTGAATGAATTATTAAATGAATGAATGAATGAATGAATGAATGAATGAATGAATGAATCAACTAATGAAAGAGTGAATTAATGAATGGATGAATGAATATGTTAAGAAATGAATGAATGAATGAATGAATGGAAGAATGAATAAAGGAATGAATGAACGAACGAACGAATGAATGAATAATTGTGTAAACATGGTAAAGGGGCAATTATACCCTTGGTCATCAGGTGGGTGTTCGAAACCCTTTTGGTGACGGTCAGCCATTTGGTCACCAGGTGTAACCAACAGAAAGAAAGAATAAAAAGAAGAACTAAAGAATGAGTGAAAGAATGAATAAAAGAGTGAATAAATGAATGAATAAGTAAATACACGAATAAATAAATTAAGTAATGAATAAATAAAAAAGGAACAATAAATGAATGAAAGAGGGCAGTAGGGCAGACAGGGATATTTTACCAATATAGATTCTTACCTAATCCCTGCCGTTTACATGTGAGGAGTACACGTGTACTGAGCCAGTGGTACCACTTACAGGATAACACCACATTCAATGGGAAGTGATATAATGAGGCCTTGTAGTGCCATGTTTTATCTTATTATTGCACCGGGAGCAAGTGGGCTAAATATTGATCAATCTAAATCTTAGTTTTATGATTCGTCGGTCGTGCTCAGAATTTTGACTGCAAGGTATCCTCTATTTTCCTAGGCTTGTTGCCGACAGAAACCTCTGCCTCGCTGCTGGCGACTCACAAAACCATAGTACAATATCATGAATATCGTGTTACTATGATATCGAATAATTAAAAAACTATTCGCATCCCTTTTTACCAATAAAAACACTTGATTGTATGTAATATAATTTTGTCAGCATGTCTGCCGCTATGATGAATTTAGTTAATTTCAAATATTTTAAATTGTCCTATATTCATGACATAAAGCATTGTTCTTCCTAGCCAGTAGAGCTGTGAAACTCGTTCGAATTCTTGGTGAAATATTCTTTTCAGTTAGTAACCCAGAAAAGTCACAGATACGTTGACCTAATGCTGGTTTAATGCTGGGCCATCGTCTGCGACGCTGACCCAACATTAAACCAGCATTAGATCAACGTATCGTGTTTGCAGGGAGCGGGTATCTATAGTCTCCATCGCTTTGTTACATTGTTCGGAATAGAGCTAACTATGTGATGTATAATGTATTCAAAGACCTCACCATATAAAGAGGTGCTGATTATTATGATGCTCTATGACTTCACAACGAGATAGATTTTATCTATATAAGAATAAATGGTTTTAAGCTCGTTTTAGGGAGTGCACTATATTGTACAGTGTCAGTGTGTATAGGAACATCACTTCGAGGTTATGTTATTTGTAACTATATTTTATCCCATGATTTTACACCAAAAATCAAAATTCGCAAATCTAGATACGCCCACTGTGTGATCTAGTGACTTCTATACTGCTCTACAAAGCCAAAAGACAGTATTTGCTTAGTTGTAAAGTATGCAGATACTTCTTTTGACTTTGCGCGGCAGTATGCGACATGACACCCAAGTACTGTCACAATAGGGGAAATATATAATAGTGTTAAGTATCAGATAATTAGTGAAGAACACGGTATTATTAGAAAGAAGCCTCTGAGGGCCGAGCCCAAAGAGGCTTCTTTCTAATAATACCGTGTTCTGAATTGATTATCGGATATAGTCGTTACCAGAACCCCTCCCCTGTGTCTACCCCACCCCACCCTTAAACTCCAAAAAATTCCCATGAATCTAAGTTTTGTTTACTTTTAAAATTTGAACGCGCCTATTTATAGAAGAGGGGTTGTGTGCGCATAGAAACTGATGTCATTTAGAACAATGAACAGTTGCTGGTTAGACGTGCTTCATCACAATAACTTGATTATTTATCTTTCCCAGTCCTTAATAAATATTTGGTATGTACAACATAAACTTTTTTTTTGTAAATTATTAAGCAATGTATGTTAATTTGAAATTGAAATTTCTCAATATAATATTTAGGTTATATTTAATTATTTATCATGTTTACATTCATGCTTATATATTTTTGACATTCACCAAAAATCATAAACAAATCAAGAGAATAAAATGTAATTTCTGGTATTGCTCAGCATGAAAAGTAATACTGGGTCAGTATTATATCTCAACAAACAGGATTCAGTCAAATTATGTCGGCTTAATGTTGGGCCAACATTGCAGAAATTGATCCATCAATAAACCATCATTGTTTTGATATAGATAAGCGCCGTTGTTTTTCTAAAAAGTTATATGTCTACAACTGGCTGTGCCCTAGGGGGCTACGGCCTCTCAATTTTTTAGAAAGATAAAGCTTCAAAAGGGCGAATTATAATAGCTCATATGCCTTATATGGTTGTGTTTTTGTTTTGGGTACGTGAGCAGAATGGATGGAGGCGGTACAACCGGCGACCCCTGTTTCGATCCGTCACACAGAGCAGTGTGTTCGATGCGGGTCCTCTGTTCAAGTGCCTGAGGTGCTCTCAAACATAAGGGTACCAAGTATTATTAGCCAAAAAACACGCAACATTGGCTCGAAGCTGGTTAAATAGTGGCCAACGTCGAAAACGTTGGAAATACACTACACTGATGCTGGACCAATGCAGCCTATTTGTCGCTTCCAGATAATGCTTAGCAGACGGCGAGATAGAGCTCAGTAGACAGTCAGAACAATGGTCTGGGCGTCTAATAATACCTAGGTCAAATCTAATAATGCTGTGTGAACTGAATCAAGACGGCCTTAGGCCTATTTCAGAGAATGCCCAGTAAACACAATAGAAAAACAACCCTAGTAATGACTATCTGTGTGGAGCCCTGTGAGATCACAATGGACAAAAATGAATTATTTATTTTAGCTCTGCTTTCACAATAGGAGAAAAGGCAACTACTATGATAGGTTTATAGCTTCGATATACATCGCGACAATGGTAGGATAATTAACTATTTGGTAATCACACAATACTTATTTTAAAGGTAATCTATCACCCCTTATATGATATGAATAATTATGTCCTTAAATGGGGGGATCGGCTATCATGTGACCCTCTCAGAGGGTCACATGATAGCCAATCACCCCATATAAGGAAACACTTGGTCCCATCTTGTGGCAACTTTGATTTATTTGTCACAATTTTATTCATGCTATATAAGGGATGATAGATCACCTTTAAGTACATTCCATAGAAAATATACAGGTTTTCGTCAAGCCAATACATGTATGTTGATATGAATGAACAAAGTTTGTGATATATTGTATTTTGGAGAATCTTTGCAGTAGCTTTTTTGTGATTCGAAAATCTTAAAGCTGCATAACTGTTTTGTTTATTTTATTCAAACGATTAACGTTTGTTGTTTTTTAATATTGTTGCCCCACCAAAACAAACCTATTCACAGCCGAGTAAAACATACTGTCTATATAATCAGGACATAAAAGTACCAAGTGGCAGATAACGGTCATCATAGAAAAAAGAGAAGAAGACTTGTCTCATATCAGTCAGACATATCTAGAAGTTATTACTTTGTGTGATATGGATGATATCTGCATGTAATGTCATGTTTAATATCGGTACCGGTATGGAGAATGTCACTCACTTGAAAAAATAAAACTCTATTTCTGTATGGTGCTTTTAAGTGTGGGCCAGCATCAGAGCCTTTGGCCCATCATTAAGACGCTCTCCCCAGACTGTAGGGAATTGTACTAGGAATAACCATCAAATTCAGTGATGTAAATCATCGTTTTCGCTCTTCTGATTTTCGTGATTTTCTTGAAAAGCATTTGCATTTTTTATTAGGTATCTCATGGATATTTCAAAATATAGTCAAAATGCTACTAGACAATATCGGACTTTATTTTATTTTATCGTAAATCATCACATACCGTGATATACATCGCGCTATGCGGTAAAATAAAATTATATTTAGAAACATCAGACTTCACTGTAACCGATTTGACCCAGTATCCTACCTCTAACCCAGTATCTCAGCTAACACAGGCATTGATCCAAAGGCAGAATAATGCCGCCCATCGTCTGCGGTACTGGCCCAACATTGTACCGATTCAGTTCAACGTATGTGTTTGCTATTAAGGGGGTGGTTTCGTGCTGGCCAATGTGACATTATATTGGCCCATAACCTCACCGTTATTACATGAATATTTTACACACACCGAATCACTACTTAAAATACTTGATGGTGTACTGCATGGTGAACTAATTCCGCTACATTTACTCAGTTTTAGTGCATTTATAAGGCCTTTAAAACAATAGCAATGATTGCTTTGTACGTTTCAGGTTATTTTAATCGAAATAAACAAAACAGTTATGCAGCTTTAAATATTGTTTGGGCAATACCTTCCATCTGATTACAAAATAGTTCAGATTCTGAAATGAGCATTATGGAAAGATTGGGATACAATTATTGTAAATACAGCGCATAATTTGATGCCAAGCCAATATTATTTTAATGGTGGGCCAACAATAAATCACTATTGGCTCAATGTTTTTGTTTTCTGAATATAGTGTATTGAATCTTTTGTTGAACCAATGCTGTTTTAATGCTGGTCAGCCGTCTGCGACGCTAGCACAATGTTAAATCAACATTGGTGCTATGTCTTATGTTTTTTAATATAGGCCGGCAAACACGACACGTTGGACCAGTGTTGTTTTAATGTTGGGCCACCTTCTTCGACGCTGGCCTAACTTTAAAACAACATTTGTCCAATGTCTCGTGTTTGCCGGGAGTGCAGAATGTGGTGTTGACAAGTGTTGAGTGTGACAAGGGCGATGTCTTGTCCACAGCCCTACATCCTCTGTGTGTGTCTGTGTGTGTGGACACATGGCGTGGCTAGCCGAGGATGGCGGATAGGGGGGGGGCGGAGGGGGAGGGGGGGGTCTGAATAGGCGGACAGGACGTCCCTCGGTATTAGGACACTAAGGAGGAGATCAGTGCTCAACAAGCACCGGCAACCAACCCAGTGGACAGATGCATGTAGACACCGCCCAGATACTACCTTGTAACGTATGATCCAAATAGGTCTACACATATTCTGAACAAATTATCTTCAACCTTTGTAGTGTAATCTAATGATTGTGGTCTTTGTCGATAAAGTCAAATTAGGCTACCTTTGGAAAAAGGTGAATACATATTCACTTCATTAATTAGACCTACTCAATATATTAGTTTCGTCTTCTAAATGTGCCCGCGGTAAACTAGTTCTAATATATTTTTGAGAACTCCAGTTAACCCTTTAACCGCCAAATGATTCAATTTTAATTTTCACCCACTTGAAGTTGTGTCTCGCTGACGCGATCCACAACTTTAAGTGAGTGAAAATTATTCAGATTTGACAAAATGGAGGTCAACTGTTTTCAAATATTGCTGATTGATGTCACATTTTATCTTTAATACGTTTAAAAGGTGGTACTTAATGTGCTAATAAAAAATGAAAAGCCAAATATATGCGACACCGGCTGTTAAAGGGTTAATGCCCGAGTCACAAATCCAATTAGGCCGCCGTCCGATGATCGCTCATTGGGCCAGCGTTCAGCCGATGATGGCACGGATAGACTTATTTCCGATGTATGAGCGATCATTCTGGAAGTCGGATAGTCACGTCGCCATCTTGGATTGGGATAGATTTTGCTCCCCTACTACACATTTAACAACACATAAACAACATATTTCTGCATAACTAATGATTAAACGAAGCACTTTGTATTTCATACTGTATAATATTAAAATTGGAGTTTACCGAACGTTGATTTAAAAGCTGAAATAATATTCTGTCCCAAGTTTTTTCACATGCCGCATGGTTTTCCCTTTTTTCGCCCACCTGTGACGTCACGCCGATTTCAATTTTGTTTTGATGTATGCCTCAAGCATAAGATATCAAACAACTGAATTGACAATTGAATATTATTTACATAGTGTATCGTGCTGGGAGGGAACTTCAGTAGTAATTGTGCAACTCTAAATAGACTGAATAAAGATGATTAATTGTGTATTTTTAATGGTCAAATCATTTTATCTGGGATCACACTTTTTATTGGAAATTTTTACTTTGTATTTTTTATTTAGCTCTTATCTGTGATATTTGCACTGTGATATTTGCACCGTGGGTACTCGAGTTCCATCTTCATTTTTATTATCTATTGCACTGAAAACCTACTTCTGACAGAAAACATTATAAGAAGTTGGACGACATCTTAGTGAAATCTAATGTTTCGTGACCACACGTTGAAATATTTTTATCACCATACTACCTGCATTCTCAGGGAAATGCTGGTTTTATATCCTAGTAACACTCGCGAAACTAACTTACTTTCTAACGCTTAAATCTGGGTGTTTGCCGTTTCTTACTATACAGCACCCAGTTCTCTATGGGTACAATAAAATATATGAAGGTTATACTAGACTAATCTTAGTTTTAAAAGTGTATCGTAGCACGCCATCTGGTCGGTGCCCGTCTTTTACCTTCCGTACTGGCGTCTCTAGATAATTCATGGGCCGATGTTGGTGGCGCCGTCTGTCGCTTCCTCACTCTTGTCACTCCTTCTCGTCTCAGTGACTTCCGATACTAGAATTGCCATGGAGAAAGTGAGCTAACTATAGGGCTGGTCATTCAGCTCTAATTCAGCATGGACTAGTCTGGGGAATGGTTAACGTGGTGCATGTGGTTCCGCTGTCATATTTTTGAAACGTTGACAGCGTTGAAAATGGTAAATAAAAAGTGATTATACAAGTGCATATACCCTTGGCATTGGCCAACCATTGCAACAATATATTGTCGCCTAACGTTGGTCTATCAATTGTAGTTTTACGTAATATTATCCTATAAACTATTAAACCCAATGATTAACGTGTTTATGGTTTGATTTTTCCTGATTCATCTCGGATTTCATTACACTTTACATTTCAGCTTTATTTTAGGCATACGTGACATTATCATAAATATTAGGTTTTACTCAACATTAATAAACATGTAAATTTCATAGGTCAATATTATTATCATAAAGTGATATCTACATAATAATATCATAGCCCAGACATCATTGTGACTTTTCACACCTTTTTAATAAAATTATTAATTGATTTTTCACTTAATCTGAACAGCAGCCAGCTATCTGCGTACAGGCGTGTTTGAAGTAAACGTTCACGTAATTGTTCTAATCATGAATTTGTTTGACCAATTGGAAGTGCTCCTTCCAGCCTGATACTCCAATTGGAGGTGATTCTGCCGAAATAAAATCAAGGACATAAGCATGTGTCTTGACGGTAGTATCATTTATTTTACTTTTCTCGAAGTGAGGCGGCTCCTAAATCCTAGTTTATTGTTAACCTAATTTTTAGTTCTTTCGATTCCCACAGGAGTGAGAAGAACATGGAAATAGGCTACTCTATGGGCGCAAATTGTCGTACCACACATTTCTTTCTGATTTTCCTATGAACAGTGGTAACCAAGAGTATCCTCATGATCCTGTCACGTGACATTGACGCATACTCAGTCAGAGAGCCTCGTGACAGTTGTCGGCCAATCAAGTCTGGCAATGGGTTGTTTGTTCTGTGGTGCTGTCGTTTTGTCTTTGTTGAATTGGCTTGTCACTCAATGTCGTGTTCAGATTCTTAAGTTAGGGACGCACCATTTGATATCTGGGTGGGGGGGGGGGGGGGGCTGGAGTTTTTGTTGCTTGCAAACTTTTTTTTTCCCCTCCGATGGAAAACAAACTTTTTTTTGGGCGATCAACGTCCGACAATTCTTTTTTATGTTATGTCGAAGAAATTTTTTGTCGCATGCTTTCCCTATTATGTACGTTACCATTTGGTGTTTTTTTCTGGTCAACATATTTTTCATCAATTTCGACAACAAACTTTTTTTTTCTGCCCACATTTTCAACAAACTTTTTTTTTCTGACTTTTGTGGCGACAAACTATTTTTTTCAATTTTAATCTAGCCCCACCCCCCCCCCCCCCAGATATCAAATGGTGCATCCCTTACAACTCTTATATTTGGGAATCACCTTTCACGTATAGGGGTTTTTCGTGCGGATATTGTCATAGCCAATAGGCATACTGCATATCTTTGAAGAATTTGGAGCAGTGCATAATGAGAAGTGAGTTTTTCATTACAATGTAATGTTATTCTTGTAAGTGGTAGATCCTGGAAATATCTGAGAATCAATTAAAAAATGTATTGAAGTGGGTTTAAATTGTTTAAAATTTTAATTAATTAGCGCATAATTAAATCATTTACACTTTTTGTTATTTTGATTCGGAATAAAAACTTTTGATTAAAATATCAGATAACTTTTTATATGATTAAACGTTACGGTATGCCTATATGTAAAGAGGCAATGCGAGTTTCAAGGTGCGGTATACAAATCGTGTCATCTACATCGCTACATTTAAATTAAGACATACTGTCTTGTGACACTCAGATGAACCTACAGCCCGTGATAGCATTCGGCAATGACGTGGTGCAGATATTGATTGATGACGGTTTCCCGGTGAACAGAAGGTATTAGCTAATCTGCATGGTAACCAGCACCCCGCGACATTTGGCCAATGCTCTGTGAACATCTGGTGTTTGGTGGTATTGCCAGGTCTTCAGGTTGTTCAGTGTGACACCGTGTGGCTTCACGACCTTGGTCTGTCAAGTGGTCCAAGGTTTCCAGAATTAGTGAGTTGCCGCGTGGGACGGAGGCGACAACCAAGACGTGTCCTCCACTTCTTAGCAACCCACGTGAGTCCTCCTGTGTCTGTATCCGGCCCTGAAAACACTGAGACGTTGAGCGGCTACTGGTTGATTGCTGAACCAGCGTTGCAGACGGTGGCCCAACATCAACCCAGCACTGGCTCAGCGTCTCATGTTTGCCAGGAGTATACATTTACGTATACGATATAAGATTGCATCACAATAATAAAACGTAAAATATTTGAAACAGTGTTGTACATGTAAATGATAAATCTGTTGATTAGTTTTGGAAAACATAGCATAGGCCTACGTTGGTTCCACAATCGGCTCACTCATATTAAACATTCCCTATGCTAAAAGTACAAGAAAAATACAACTGACTACTATTTCGTGTGATGCAATAAACGACTATATACGTGCCCGATTATTCATATTTAATAAGACAACACCTTGTTATTTAAAGCTGCTACCAACTTAGTTTTTCGTTTTCAGCAAGAAACGTAACTATAGTTGCGCATAAAGCCGGAGGGATATCCATGTTTACTAATAATTAGGACCAGAGTTTTGTCTGTCTGCAATATCTGATATTTAAGCTTCCATTTGAAAAGCTTAAGATATCGAGCAAAGATTATGTTAAGACCGTCTTCAATGTCTTTATAAATATAAACCTTGAACAGCTGTGTGAAACATGAGAGCAGTACGGCGGCCGTACTGCAACAGGATTTCCTGAATCCTTCCAAAATCCTGCTCTTGTTGATATCTAGTGATGTGGAGACATCAAGCCGACAAAGTCAACATATCTCACCTCACCGTGCTAACATGGACACAAGCCGACAAAGTCAACATATCTCACCTCACCGTGCTAACATGGACACAAGCCGACAAAGTCAACATCTGCCACCTCACCATGCTCACATGGATACAGATTGACAAAGTCAACATATGTCATCTCACCCCACCCTGCTAACAGGAACACAGGCCGACATAATCAACATCTGTCACCCCACCTCACCATGCTAACAGGGACACAGGCCGACATAGTCAGCATCTGCCACCTCACCATGATCACATGGACATAAGCCGACATAGTCAACATCTGTCACCTCACCAAGCTGACAGTGACATAAGCCGCCATAGTCAACATCTCTCACCTCACCATGCTCACAGGGACACACGCCGACATATAGTCAACATCTGCCACCTCACCATGATCACATGGGCATAAGCCGACATAGTCAACATCTGTCACCTCACCAAGCTGACAGTGACATAAGCCGACATAGTCAACATATGTCACCTCACCATGCTCACGGTGACATAATCCGACATAGTCAACATCTGCCACCTCACCATGATCACATGGACATAAGCCGACATAGTCAACATATGTCACCTCACCATGCTCACAGTCACATAAACCGACATAGTCAACACATGACACCTCACCATGCTCACAGTGACATAATCCGACTTAGTCAACATATGTCACCTCATCATGCTCACAGTTACATAGACCGACATAGTCAACATATGTCACCTCCCCATGCTAACAGGGACACACGCCGATACATGGTCAACATCTGCCACCTCACCATTCTAACAGGGACATAAGCCGACTTAGGCAACATATGTCACCTCATCATGCTCACAGTGACATAAGCCTACATAGTCAACAGCTGGGACATAAGCCGACTTAGGCAACATCTGTCACCTCATCATGCTCACAGTGAACTAAAAGCCGACATAGTCAACATATGTCACCTCACCATGCTCACAGTGACATAAGCCGACATAGTCAACATCTGCCACCTCTCCATTCTAACAGGGACATAAGCCGACTTAGGCAACATCGGTCACCTCATCATGCTCACAGTGACATAAGCCGACATAGTCAACATATGTCACCTCACCATGCTCACAGTGACATAAGCCGACATAGTCAACATCTGCCACCTCTCCATTCTAACATGGACACAAGCCGACAAAGTCAACATATGTCACCTCATCATGCTCACAGTGACATAAGCCGACATAGTCAACATCTGTCACCTCACCATTCTAACAGGAACATAAGCCGACATAGTCAACATCTGTCACCTCACCATTCTAACAGGAACATAAGCCGACTTAGTCAACATCTGTCACCTCACCATGCTCCAAGTGACATAAGCCGACATAGTCAACATATGAAACCTCACCATGCTCACAGTGACATAATCCGACTTAGTCAACATCTGTCACCTCACCAAGCTCACAGTGACATAAGCCGACATAGTCAACATCTGTCACCTCACCATGCTCACGGTGACATAAGCCGACATAGTAAACATATGTCACCTCACCATGCTCACGGTGACATAAACCGACTTAGTCAACATCTGTCACCTCACCAAGCTCACAGTGACATAAGCCGACATAGTCAACATCTGTCACCTCACCAAGCTCACAGTGACATAAGCCGACATAGTCAACATCTGTCACCTCACCATGCTCACGGTGACATAAGCCGACATAGTCAACATCTGCCACCTCACGATGCTAACATGGACACAAGCCAACAAAGTCAACATCTGTCAACTCACCATGCTCACAGACACGTTTTTTTTTAAACAAGCGTTTCTTGTTGTTAACCTTTGACTTCACTATGTCTGGTTGAGCACTTACTTACAATTCATGATATTCATAAGATTTGCAGTTTCTTCAGTTGTCATGCATTGTTTTTTCTAGCATTCTACTTCATTACTTACAATGTCTGTATTTTCTGTCTGTCTATATTTCTTACTTGTCATGACATATCGCTCTGTCCACTTTCTTACTTACCATGACTTCTTTCTTTGTCTAACCAAACCATGTATCATACATTCTGGTTCCTTTTTAGTTTTAAGTAACTTTACTTGCTGTCTATTTGAAGCAGACCTACAGACCATCGTATTTCTTGTCGTTACTTCTATCATGCTTTTACTTTTGTTGTGTGCTCTTCTTGATGTCCAAGTCTTTTTTTGCTGTTTTATTTGTTTTCTGTCCTTACATGTTTCTTGCTTTGTACGTTTTTGAATGCTCAAAGGTTTTCTTGCTCAGTATTTTTATTGACCAGGGCTTTTCGTGTTCGTTCTCAATCTAGAATCATAAATTTCAGATAACACAAGAACTGCATTACCATAATAGGGATGCATCAGTGATTATTGCCCCCAGGACAGCATTACTGGTTACACTATGATAAGCAGACACAGCCATGACCATACCAGCCTTGAGGGTGACCCACTCATCAGCTACACACTAAGTGACTCTTCCTTTTCAATTCCTCACCGGCGATTAAAATCTAAAAATAAAATGCTCCGTGATACGTTTTACACCAGCATTCACTTTATTTTTCAGTCTGAAATCGTAGAAGGGTACAAGAAACAATGAGACAAAATGGCTTGTAGTAGCTATCTTGTGTTTTCGTGTTGCAGTATGGCTAAAATAATTGCTAAGTCACCGTATTAATCGGATGTACATTTATTTAACCAAAGTTAAAATTGTTAGCCAAATATTTCTGTGAACCAAATCTTTAAATACATTAGCCTGGTGGAAAAATGTATTCATATTAATTTTAAACTTTTTTTTAAATAATTAGATTGTTTTCACTGTCAAATATCAATACCGTGACTGCATTTACTCTTTCAGAGTGATATTTTAAGAATTTCTTCTTCACAATAGATATCAAGAGACTGGTCAGTGACATGAGAGTAACAGCTTTTCAAACCCATATTCAATCAGAAAGTATGTACGTGTACATGTACCTATATCACCTAAACGGAGTACCGCCAAAATAGTTTTTTGCTGTTGTTGTCTAATCGTGTCCAGCATCACCTTGCATCACTATAAACCAACAGTTGCACAGATTGGCTGTGGATGTTCAAAACACGAATAACCCGTTGCCACTTCCAAATGAATTTAGCCAGGGAAAATGTGTGGAAACTCACCCGATGCCACACTGGTTGTCCATTTTACGGAGTGGATACTGGCTATGTGAGATCACATGCAAAACCGGGGGGGGGGGGGGGGGGTCTGAGCTCACCTCTGTACCCAGTGGACAAATTGAATTTGCCCATGCTATCGCAGGCCGATGTGAACCAAGCCAAGCGGACAGAAGTGTTCCCACAAGAAAAAGGTGAAATGTCCAGATGGGGAATAGGTAGTTTGTCAGGCTGTGGGTAGTGACAGACAGACCGGTCACCTTGGGTCAGTCAGATAGGTGGAGCGGCAAGACAACTGACGGATTGCCTATCTGTGGTAACATGGATCTCAATCCAGCCATTAATTAGCTTTATCTAAACTGGCAGAGTAACAAAACGCTATCCACATCTAACTAACGCTATCGACATCTAACTAACGTTATTGACATCTAACTAACGTTATCCACATCTAACTAACGCTATCCACGGCTAACCAACGCTATCCACGACTCACCAACACTATCTACGGCTAACCAACGCTACCCACATCTAACTAACGCTATCGACATCTAACTAACGTTATTGACATCTAACTAACGCTATCCACATCTAACTAACGCTATCCACGGCTAACCAACGCTATCCACGACTCACCAACGCTATCTACGGCTAACCAACGCTACCCACGGCTAACCAACGCTACCCACGGCTAACCAACGCTACCCACGGCTAACCAACTCTATCCACGGCTAACCAACGCTATCCACGGCTAACCAACGCTATCCACGGCTAACCAACGCTATCCACGACTAACCAACGCTATCCACGGCTAACCAATGATATCCTCAGTAATTCAACGCTATCCACGTCTAACCAACGCAACCCATGGCTAACAAATGCTACCCACGGCTAACCAATTCTATCCACGGCTAACCAACGCTATCCACGGCTAACCAACGCTATACACGGCTAACCAATTCTATCCACGGCTAACCAACGCTATCCACGGCTAACCAACTCTATCCACGGCTAGCCAACGCTATCCATGGCTAACCAACGCTACCCACGGCTAACCAACGCTATCCACGGCTAACCAACGCTATCCACAGCTAACCAACGCTATCCATGGCTAACCAACGCTATCCACGGCTAACCAACGCTATCCACGGCTAACCAACTCTATCCACGGCTAGCCAACGCTATCCATGGCTAACCAACGCTACCCACGGCTTACCAACGCTATCCACGGCTAACCAACGCTATCCACAGCTAACCAACGCTATCCACGCCTAACCAACGCTATACACGGCTAGCCAACGCTAGCCACGGCTAACCAACGCTACCTACGGCTAACCAACGCTATCCACGGCTAACCAATGCTACCCAAGGCTAACCAACGCTATTTACGGCTAACCAACGCTATCCACGGCTAACCAACGCTATCCACGGCTAGCCAACGCTATCCACGGCTAACCAACGCTATCCACGGCTAACCAACGCTACCCACGGCTAAACAACGCTATCCACGGCTAACCAACGCTATACACGGCTAGCCAACGCTATCCACGGCTAACGAACGCTATCCACGGCTAACCAACGCTACCCAGAGCTAACCAACGCTATCCACGGCTAGCCAACGCTATCCACGGCTAACCAACGCTATCCACGGCTAGCCAACGCTATCCACGGCTAACCAACGCTATACACGGCTAGCCAACGCTATCCACGGCCAACCAACTCTATCCACGGCTAGCCAACGCTATCCACGGCTAACCAACGCTATCCATGGCTAACCAACGCTACCCACGGCTAACCAACGCTATCCACGGCTAACCAACGCCATACACAGCTAGCCAACGCTATCCACGGCTAACCAACGCTATCCACGGCTAACCAACGCTACCCAGAGCTAACCAACGCTATCCACGGCTAGCCAACGCTACCCACGGCTAACCAACGCTACCCACGGCTAACCAACTCTATCCACGGCTAACCAACGCTATCCACGGCTAACCAACGCTATCCACGGCTAACCAACGCTATCCACGACTAACCAACGCTATCCACGGCTAACCAATGATATCCTCAGTAATTCAACGCTATCCACGTCTAACCAACGCTACCCATGGCTAACAAATGCTACCCACGGCTAACCAATTCTATCCACGGCTAACCAACGCTATCCACGGCTAACCAACGCTATACACGGCTAACCAATTCTATCCACGGCTAACCAACGCTATCCACGGCTAACCAACTCTATCCACGGCTAGCCAACGCTATCCATGGCTAACCAACGCTACCCACGGCTAACCAACGCTATCCACGGCTAACCAACGCTATCCACAGCTAACCAACGCTATCCATGGCTAACCAACGCTATCCACGGCTAACCAACGCTATCCACGGCTAACCAACTCTATCCACGGCTAGCCAACGCTATCCATGGCTAACCAACGCTACCCACGGCTTACCAACGCTATCCACGGCTAACCAACGCTATCCACAGCTAACCAACGCTATCCACGCCTAACCAACGCTATACACGGCTAGCCAACGCTAGCCACGGCTAACCAACGCTACCTACGGCTAACCAACGCTATCCACGGCTAACCAATGCTACCCAAGGCTAACCAACGCTATTTACGGCTAACCAACGCTATCCACGGCTAACCAACGCTATCCACGGCTAGCCAACGCTATCCACGGCTAACCAACGCTATCCACGGCTAACCAACGCTACCCACGGCTAAACAACGCTATCCACGGCTAACCAACGCTATACACGGCTAGCCAACGCTATCCACGGCTAACGAACGCTATCCACGGCTAACCAACGCTACCCAGAGCTAACCAACGCTATCCACGGCTAGCCAACGCTATCCACGGCTAACCAACGCTATCCACGGCTAGCCAACGCTATCCACGGCTAACCAACGCTATACACGGCTAGCCAACGCTATCCACGGCCAACCAACTCTATCCACGGCTAGCCAACGCTATCCACGGCTAACCAACGCTATCCATGGCTAACCAACGCTACCCACGGCTAACCAACGCTATCCACGGCTAACCAACGCCATACACAGCTAGCCAACGCTATCCACGGCTAACCAACGCTATCCACGGCTAACCAACGCTACCCAGAGCTAACCAACGCTATCCACGGCTAGCCAACGCTATCCACGGCTAACCAACGCTATCCACGGCTAGCCAACGCTATCCACGGCTAACCAACGCTATACACGGCTAGCCAACGCTATCCACGGCTAACCAACTCTATCCACGGCTAGCCAACGCTATCCACGGCTAACCAACGCTATCCATGGCTAACCAACGCTACCCACGGCCAACCAACGCTATCCACGGCTAACCAACGCTATACACGGCTAGCCAACGCTATCCACGGCTAACCAACGCTACCCAGAGCTAACCAACGCTATCCACGGCTAGCCAACGCTATCCACGGCTAACCAACGCTATCCACGGCTAGCCAACGCTATCCACGGCTAACCAACGCTATACACGGCTAGCCAACGCTATCCACGGCTAACCAACGCTATCCACGGCTAACCTACGCTATCCACGGCTAACCAACGCTATACACGGCTAGCCAACGCTATCCACGGCTAACCAACGCTATCCACGGCTAACCAACGCTATCCACGGCTAACCAACGCTACCCAAGGCTAACCAACGCTATCTACGGCTAACCAACGCTATCCACGGCTACTCATGGCTAACCAACGCTACCCTCGGCTAACCAACGCTATCCACGGCTAACCTACGCTATCCACGGCTAACCAACGATATCCACATCCAACCAACGTTGTCCACAAATAACTTGGTGCTTAAAGTTCTCCGCATATGATTTTAAAGTGCACCTGGTAATATTCAGAATAAAGGTCAATCTGTTTTGGCAAATGCCAATTATACTCTCTTCTTGGCGACTGTACTCCCTTCGTTTGCAGTAAGATTAGAGAGAATAATTATATCATATATTTTCATCGACTTGAACTTGTGTTTTCTCAGCTACCGCTACACGTTTGTCTGTTGATCTAGGGTCACACGGAGGAAATTACATTCGTCTCATTTTCTCTTGACAATACTGATGGATTGGCATGGCCAGACCTGAATTACAATAAACCAATTGGTAAATTAGCCTGACGGGGGGGGGGGTCTCCTGGCGCGCTCAAAAAATAAGGTACAAGTAATATTGATACATGTACATGTAACAGTGGACGTCTCTCGATTATCATAGCTTACCACAACGAACTAGAATTCTTTAGTGCGACTTAGTTAGGGCTTATGTCTTCATAATGGAACATTTAAATTATAACAGCTAGAAGGTCTACGATGTTGTTATAAATCTTGTTACTGCTTCTATTGTTGCTGATATTGGATTTTAGTTTTGCTACTGTTTCTCGTGTTGCTGCTGTTGTTCTAGTTCTTGTTACTGTTTCTATTGTTGTTGATATTATTTTGATCATGGTCTTGCTACTGTTTATACTGTTGTTGCTGTTGTTTTCGTTCTTGCTACTGATTCTATTGTTGTTGTTATTGGATCTTGGACTTGTTTCTGTTTCTCGTGTTGTTGCTGTTGTTCTAGTTCCTGTTACAGCTGCTATTGCTGTTCCTATTGGATCTTGGTATTGTTACTGTCTCTACTGTTGTTGATGTTGTTCAAGTTCTTGTTACTGCTTCTATTGTTGTTGCTATTGGGTCTTGGTCTAGTTACTGCTTCTCAACAATAGAAGCAGTAACTACTTATATTGTTGTTGCTATTGGATTTTGGTCTTGTTGCTATTTCTACTGCAGCTGTTGCTGTTGTTCCAGATCTTGTTACTGCTTCTAAAGTTGTTGCTGTTGTTCTAGTTCTTGTTACTGCTTCTACTGTTGTTTATGTTGTTCTAGTTCTTGTTACAGCTTCTATTGTTGTTGATATTAGATCTTGGTCTTGTTACTGATTCTACTGTTGTTCTGGTTCTTGTTTCTGCTTCTATTGTTGTTGATGTTGTTGTAGTTCTTGTCACTGCTTCTACTGTTGTTGCTGTTGTTCTAGCTCTTGTTACAGCTTCTATATTGTTGTTGATATTGGATCTTAGTTGTGTTACTGTTTCTCTTGTTGTTGCTGTTGTTCTACATCTTGTTACAGTTTCTACTGTTGCTGTTATCGTTCTTCTCTCACTCCTCTTCTGTTGTAGCATCATTTCACTGTGAAAACGGAGATGGCGCCTGAGGCTGGGCACTTAGCTGGCAAGGGAGAGTCTTTCTCTGGTTAGCTTAATGCTTAGGATTGTGGAGGGCCCTATAAATGACATGATCCATTTTCAGCCAATAATACATTTTATCTGGTTTTGGGTCTTCCAGTCCGCTCAATATCTGCAGTGACGTGTTCAAGAATGTTTAAATCACTGTTATGTACATGATTTAAAATGAGGTAAACCTGAAAAATACCCTGAAGTCAAACGAAAAAATAGAGCACTGTGTCTAGTATTACTCACTCAGTCACTCACTTGCTCACTCAGTCACTCAGTCACTCAGTCACTCACTCACTCACTCACTCACTCACTCACTCACTCACTCACTCACTCACTCACTCACTCACTCACTCACTCACTCACTCACTCACTCACTCACTCACTCACTCACTCACTCATTTATTTCAAAAGATATCAAGTGGTATTTAATGCATAGACCGACTACAAATCTATATAAGGTGTTTTTTTTGTTCAGGCAAGCGAGTGTTTTTAACTATAATCCATATCGAGCTCTTCAGAAAAACCACACCTTCAACTCACATGTCACTGAAGCTGTATAGAATTAGTATTTGTCTAATTATTAGTAGAAACTACAACGCTGCCTTAACGTCATTGCAATTATTTGCAATCTTAAATATGAGATATTACGGGGTAGTAATAAAAGCTAAAGATAGCATCGGAAAAAGTGCCGTAATTTCGAAGAATTATTATTGTAATGAAAATCAGCCAAATTGAAAAAAAACCAAATTGACCGTGACCGTTGTTAACAAGATGCTTATACCGGCTGAGATTGTGTTTGGCAGCTACATGAAACCCAATCTTTCTTACTTGGTCTCTGGCTAGCTTTAGGCATCCCCAGACAGAGTGCAGCAAATGCCATTCGTCTTCTTTACTCTGCCAGCGTGGCCTCAGGCCAGGCAAGCACACTCCTCCTCAGCAATCTGCTCTTCTCACAAAATAGCAGCCGTTGGATTAACGCTGGTCCACCGTCTACCGACGGTGGACCAGCGTTAAGCCAACGATTTATGCTCCCCAGGATTCTGACCATCGACGTGACGGGATTGAGGCATGCTAACTTTTTACAAGGCACGCAATTTGACAGCGGCAAACATCAGAGCGGAGCAGCCAATCTCGGCACCGGACCGTACATCGCAGAGACTGATTCCGGGACTCCAATCAGGAGTTGGGTTGTTCTTTTGCAGAGCTGCATCATTTCATTATCTCCCTCAAATCTGGCGGATTGCATCTTTACATTAGGCTTCACTTCTAAGAGATCAACTACCCCTGTAATTATATCTTTAGACCACCTGTATACCGTATGAGAGGGAAAAGCATGGAGCTTTTTATTCCAATCCCCGTGATGTCTTCTGCATAGTACCTGTTTGTTTTATGTTGATTCATCCCTGATTACAATTTAGATTTTAAAAAGTTTTTAATTCTTAAAGAAATATTGATACGAAATATGTCCGGTGAAAAATTATAGATATATTTGATGCACAATATGTCCTGATTAACTTTGTAACATATTAAAGCCGCGTTTAAGATAATTGTTCATCTATCCTTAAAGGGACTAGCCCAGGCTAAAATCATCAAAAAATCGGTGATTTTATTTTGGCTTCCTAATATGATCATATGATGTAAACATGTCCATAGACTAGAACTGCATAAGTTTTTATTTTTTTATGCTGCGCATTCACCAGTTAGGCTAGATATAGAGTCGAAATTCCTGATTTGTAATTATTGACAACCATGTCAAAAATTAGAAATACGGGAATTTCGTCTCTATATCTAGCCTAACTGGTGAATGCGCAGCAGGAAAATTCTAAAACTTTTGCAGTTCTAGTCTATGGACATGTTTACATCATATGGTCATATTAGGAAGTCAAAATAAAATCACCGATTTTTTGATGATTTTAGCCTGGGCCAGTCCCTTTAAGTATTGTTTCGCGATCCACAACCCAATGTGCGTGAAGACTAGTTAGATTTGTTGCAACCGAGACAATTTTTTTTAAATCTGTTTGATTTCATAGTCAACGACCGATGTTTAAAGTGCTACTAAACAGTTTTGAGACCAATTTATCCGTTCATGACACTCAGTAATTAGTTACTGCTGTTTGCCTTTGCACGAATAAATAGATCGCCGGTCTGAGGACTGTTCATCAACCTCCAAGCATCCTCAGCTGATCAGAGAGGTTGGTAGAAAACGTTGGACCAAGGTCTATGACGTCGATACAGCATTGAAGCAAGGCTGGCCGTAGTCATTGTATATTAAGGATCTCGTAATATAATCTGGATCATCCATGGATTTCCGGAACAGCCTCCTTTGTCAGCGCAGGGAAACATATACATGTTGGTAAAAAGCTGGGGGCATGTCTGAACTGTTGGTCAGGGCTTGTTTTCGACTTTTGAATGACGTCTCCGGTCAGTTAAGTGTTGTTCCGGATATGCTATCTCAGTGTCTGAATGGTAAATAATGTGAACATTCTTCTAATGATCGTCACGTATTCATATATTTCTTTTTAAAACCGTACTATTTACAGCAGTATCGGATTATCTATAAACCTACAGTGTATCAGCTGTGCGGATGTTGAGGAGACAGTGATTTAGTTTACTGTATGTGTCCGCAAACCATCTAAGACGTCATAAAATATATCATCGAATGAATGAATGAATGAATGAATGAATGAATGAATGAATGAATGAATCAATCAATCAATCAATCAAACAAACAAACAAACAAACAAACAAACAAACAAACAAACAAACAATCAAAACAGTTCACTCGTTACAAATGTAATGATTGTGGGCTTATTTTGGGGTGAAAATAGGCAAAATCAAATATTATTATCCAATAAATAATGTTTAAGCTTGAACAAAAACTGATTTGGAATGGCACCGTGACCATCACACATCAACAGCTGCTGGCTATATGCTGAAGTAACATCAATTCAATGTATAAATATTTAAGTCCAGATTGTCAAGAAATAGTTGTATGTCTGCTTTTGTTGCAGACATACAACTATTTCTTGCCAATCCGGATTCAAGCAGATTGAAAAGAAATAGTTGTATGTCTGATCAAAAGCTGACATACAACTATTTATTTCCAATCTGGATTTAAGCAAAATACAAATGTGTTTAGTTTCTCACGTTATACCTAAACACTAAGAACACTTCTAGATTTACCTGTGCCATGTTATATTTAGCCTTTGGCTTTTATTGATACCCAGGCACAGTGAGTGCACCTAATCCCGCAGGGTATGTGTATAATATTGACTAATGTCCGGCTCACTACACACGCGCATCTCGTGTAATGCTCTGATTTTCCAGGCCGATGCGCGCGCGGCCAGGACGTCAAATTTCCGGTCCGATCAAACACTGTATACGACTGAAGAAAGGATCCGTCAATTAGTATTCATAATCGAAAAATGGCTTCCGAACAGCCTCTATTCTCCTTTTAAACTCATATCCGACCGAAATCACATGCGCTGAAAACCTTTTTCATTTAAATTCAAGTCATATGGCGGGCGATAATGATGGACGCCATTTTGTGTATTTATACATGTGACAACAAACCCAGAACAGAGTGCACCCGATGAACCACACTGTTTGTTTTAGTAGCGATCCGCGGTGCTCAGTAAACCAAAATTCAGTATCTGCTTACTTGTAAATTAAGCAGATACCGCCTTATGGCTTGCACGGCAGCGCTCACACCAATCATTATTTTCGTCTTTTTGTTTAAACAAGCTTTCACATGAAGTGCATGCTACTGGAATTTCATATTTTTTTGCGATTTTCAAAACCGTATCAAAATAGATATTTAGCTAAAACCATTTCGGTCTACTGAATGTCATTTGCAAAACAAGGCTACATTGTTGACTTTTTCGCACTGTCTTAGCTAGGATTTGACAACTGCTCGTGTTTTTTCCCCAATTTTTGAATGTTTGCCCGTGCATTTCCTCCCTTATAGTGTAATTTTGACAATTTTTGCCCGTCATTTTGACTTTATACTCGTACAAAAGACGGGTGCACGGGAGGCTGGCTAACACAGTGATTCTTCGACTGTTCAATGGAGTTAACTTTCTAAACACGATACAGTACCCATAGCACCGCAGCGTAGTAATCATATAGTAGTCCAGTTGAGAATAAATATGGCATGTAGAATATAACCTTGGAATCAAGGAGCACTGGTTCATAGAAAATGCTGGCCCCTGTGTCACACGCTATTGTGTGGGACCCGATTTGTGTGTCAATTCTCTTCATCAATCTACATTGTAGCGACAAAGTTTGCTTGAAACGATCGCATCATAACCTGATAACTGATAAAATATACCATTATATCCAAATAAAAAGATTTTATTGTTAGAATATATTTATATTAGTGTTTACTCTGGAAAGTGTCAAAATAATAATTATGTTACATCTGTATAACGGTAATGTGACTCCCACTACTTGCTAGTCTTCTATACACATTCAGAAATCTCTGAACCTCTCATGTTAAATTCATGAAAACAATTTATGGGTTGGGGAGTTGTGAGGTGCTGGTGTAGAATCCTCAATGTTGAGCCAGCATCACCTTGACGCTAGCTCAACATCCAGACGGTCTATTTGTCGGCGTGTTTGGGTGCCGTTGGGTGCAGGGGGTGTGTGATTCCTCCCGTGAGACGGGAACCAATTGTCTGTTACTCACCCCCCCCCCACCGAAAAATAAAAAACGTCCAAATCTGTCTGTCTGGAGTGTAGAGTGTGGAGAGCAATGTCCCACAAGATGCATGGCATATCCTGACGGCTTACTGCTGAAAACTAACACACCATAACAGCATGAATGTTGCTACCAGACTCTGTCATAATTTCAACATAAAGTTAAAATAGATATCTAATCAGAGTCTATGTTTTAGCTCTGTGGAGATCTACAGAGCAAAATCATAGACTCTGCTTAGGTATCTATTTTAACCACACCATAGTTTTAAACGCACTACCAATCTACATGGTAGTTGATACATAGTAGAAATATCCCAGAAACCACCACAGGTTTGGACAATGTTGGTTTAACAGCCGGTTTCGATTATATTTATGTTTTTTCATTTTTTAATTAGCACATTTTTTGAACATATTAAAGATAAAACGTGACAGCAATGAACAATATTTCAAAATCATGGACCTCCATCTTGTTAAATCTGAATAATTTTCACTCGCTTGAAGTTGTGGATCGCGTTAGCAAAACACAACTTCAAGTGAGCGAAAATTCCAATTAAATAACATGGCCGTTAAAGGGTCAATCATATGTTGGGTCACAGGTATTTGCATAGTTATTTATATTGCGAGCATTCTGTTCAGTCTCCATGGTCACTGTCTCCAACAGTCCACAGTCCATATACTATAGAATTATAACTATAGTACCCGTTACATGGACTACACTGTTGGCAAATATCATCAACACCATTGACTGATCAAAACGCTTGCAAAAATTAATAACTATGCAAATGCCTGTGGTTAGGTCATCGACGGTGGTCCAACCGAGGAATATCTTTCTATATGCCTTGGTCCAACATTAAGGCAGCATTGGACGAAAGGGTTCGGGTTTGGTGAGATGAATGTTGAAATTATAAGTTAGTTTCATAAGTTTAAGCAATAAAAAACGACCTCTGTACGTGCATGTATTATTAAACCCATGGTATCAGAAATGAGAATGTATGGCAGTTGTGTGAGTTTCATTGAGCCACACACGTGGTAAACATGTAATGGTAAATTGGCGGTGATACCCCGTAGCCACTAGGTCCCTCTGCTCATTCCACCGTGCACTGTCTCGTCCCACGTGAGTCGTAAACATACAGCCACTAAGCTCAACAGTTGGCTCCATAACAAGCCGTCATGATATCTTGATCCAACCCTGTACCAATGCTGGCCCAGCATCTATGATGCTGTCCCACCATTGATACATCGTTTAGCCAATTTCCAGCGTCAGCTAGCTTTGCAATGTTAAGATTTATCCATCCAGACACCCTTAATTTGTTAATGTTCACAATCGACTCTGAACCATCACGGCGCTGAAATATTTGTGTATAAGCCATGGAGACTAAAGGGTTTTTTCAATTTGAAATCATCAGAAATGTCTTAGTCAGCTCTTTCCGCTTCATTTGAATACCTATGTTATGGATCTACGACCATTTTAATTTTTTTAAATTATTTTAGTGCGGGACTTTAGACGTCAGAATCTAAGGTCTACAAACGTCAGATTCTGGCGTCTTAAGACGGTCGCCGCACTGGAAGGGTTAATCCGTGAGGCTAAATTTGTCCATTATTTCACCAATTAATTACATGATCTAAACTAATAATTTGCATTCTTATCAAGGCGTGGACCGCCGTGTTTTACAATCCGTGTGTTAGATTATCAGGTTAGCTTCAGTAGTTCAGTAGTTCAGAAGTTATTGTAGGCCTACTTGAAATTCAATCCACAGATACGCTGACTTAATAATATATTTCCCACTTCATGCAGACAAGTATACAATTGCACCCAATTTACCTCAATATCCACTTTGCACAAACACAATTTATATAAATATTCTTAGAACAAACGGCCGGTTAGGCTATAGGCCCCTACCACAGTAACTCCCTGTTCTCTGTCTCCATCTAACACAGGACCAAGTCAATGAATAATCTGAACAGGGGAGACTTGCTTAAGTGCCACTTCATTTAAAAAAGATATTTATTTCAATTTTTGCTCCTGACAGCCGAGCTGTGTGGTTCGTGGTGGTTATTTCCCAGGTAATTTGTTGGCACACAGGGGTGCTATTTATATCGGCGCTACCAGAACTAGCCGTATTATATTTCTATATCAAGTTGCAGGTATAAAATGGTTTCTGACTGGGAACACGGCTTATTGTAGGAGGCCAAAGATCGAGATAATCTAAATATGATTGTTGAGATTATTGAGAAGAGAACTGGATATTATTATTCCTCTTATTTTTGTCGTGTGACAGACATCTAATGGGATGAGTCCATATGATAAAACCCAGCAGATACAAGCCGTTAAATCAATGTTGGTTCAACGTTGGTCCACCGTCTACGACGCTGGACCAACGTTAAACCAACAATGATCCAACTTCACGTGTCTGCTGGGAATGGAGATATTATTGCGCCTACCCGGGATCCTGTCTGATGAAGTTGGCTTTGCGGTTTAAATGGATAAATCTTACTTTCGGGTTGATTTAAAATGATCCATTACAAGTAGGATTATATTGATGAATAGTATTTCTGGTGAACGTTATTTTTACTAGGATATTACCCATTCTAATGGGAACGGTCCATTCAAATTAATTGAAGATGAGTCATCATCCTCGCTGGGATGCATTTTTCATAAGAGAAGGCAAGATGAATAAAAAACTAAAGCCATTATTTCTAATGAAATATTTCAAAGAGTGGAACAAATCCTATTAAGAAATTCAGCACAGACGGTCAAACCGTACTAGTAATTGAAAATACACTTAACGTGGTTTTATTGCGAGAACTTTTGTTTCTGTGAAACAAACAGGGGATGTCTCGCAAATCGTACAGACCTATGTTTAGTCAGGCAGTGTGTCCATTCGATACCCTCATTCAGTGAGTCTAATATCATGTTATTGTTATTTCTAATCAACGCAACATAGAATAATCAACCCTTTCCACGAGTGGTCCTATTAAGCCCATTTCTACCTGAAAGTGCGTGCAGACCGCTCTACTATGTCATACTGCACCAGGCTGTCATACGTCTCTGGGACAGTCCGATCGCCCGCAGGCCTTAATAGAGAGGGAGAGAGAGAGCGCCAATGAGCTGCTCTTTGTCGTAGATTTATCGTTACGCCCTACAGCCTGACTCTATGAATGGCAGTAGCTATAAACGCGTCATAATCTCACTGTTTTAACTCATTTGTGTTTGTTTCGTAACTATATACATGCACTTTTCTCACAGATTTACCATGGTACTGTATGCAATACCCTTCGGGATCAAGTAGGGAGAGTACTTGCTTTTAATAGAAATAGATCTACACTTTACCACCGTTTTCAGCTGTGCTTTTAAAATATAATATGCATCTCTCAAGCATTGGCACCAGTAGTATCTTTCCAGAGTGTCTTTTTTGCTACTTTTTATAATAATATGTAGCTATATTATCTCTGGTTTTGGCGCGGGAAACATATATTTTATATAATTTGTATATACAAATTATCTTCTACATTTTAACTTGAATTCAAGTGTATATAAAATGTTATCCTGCATGGATGTTAAACATAGTAAGGGTGCTGGTCACCTGTATTTGACATCCATGTACACAGTTTTACCTACAATCGCATAATTGTACAATATTACAGCATATATTTGTGTATATAAAGCCTAATAAAAAAATTAAAATATATATCTATTTCAATATTCATGCTCAGACCTGGAACGCTAGCAAACATAATAGCGGCAAAATACCGCCTCTGCGCCTTGTGATGGACAGAAAGCCAGTTGACATGGATAATATGATTTAGTGGGATACATCTAATCCGCAGAGTATGGTTGAAGTATCCCTTTATGGACAGGGACACACACCCGGGCGGCTCCCGGCGCTGTACCACCGTCCCAGGGGACTGCCCAATATGGCCTGCTCACGTGAGGCGGCAAGGCAAGCTGATACACAGATCACGCGATGCCAGGATAACGTTGGGTCAGCGTCGTCAGCGCTGGCCCAACGTTCTCCCGGCATCGTGTGCTGAGGTGGATGTAATAAGCCTTATTTTTATAGATTTGCTTGCTTGCAAGGTGACACGAGGGTCATGAGAGCCAGAGACAGTAGGCAAGCCCACTGGTTTATGTCTTCTCACCCTGTGGTCTTTCTGATCTGGTGTCTATATAGGTGTTTGAGCACTCTACTCTAATTACTGATGCTTTGGTTGTAGGTTTACGTCTTGGTGCATGGTTTAGTATTGGTTCAGTCTTCTTTTAAAAAATATATTCTGGATTATAAGAAGTTCACAATAATGTTCTCTCTGTGACATAAACGATCTCTTAAATTTAGCGATGACCCAACATTAAAATATCATGGAGTTGATATACACATCGGAGTTATTGCAACGAGTAATCTCAGCAGATTATGCAAAAAGACAATGTTGGCTTTTTGTTGGCCCACCATCTGGGACGCTGGCCCAACGTATGGTATACTATAAGAACGTATCATGTATATATGTAGGTTATAATTATGCAGACCACCTTGCCGTTGATGGATCAACTTTATATTTTTCGCAAGCATACGCTTTTACCCAGATGGCGGCCAATGGACATTTTAGTGGAGAATATGTTACCACCCTGATCATAGCGTGATCAATATCCGCTGAAGGCTGGTCGAAAAGTCGCAATCGTTTCACACTAAGTTCCAAAGTGAGTGAAATTTAACCACTTTCTATTTACATTTTAGTTAACCTAATTGATCTTCCTTGTAGAGAGCATATATTTCTCTCCTACTCGCCTCTACAACTGGCACAGCAAGCACGATGCGGGGGACGTGATGATTGTGACGTATGCCACATTTAGCGTGTGGCTCAGAGGAACGAACATAAGTGAGCGACTGGTTAACTAGTCAAACAAATATTAGGTCGGCGTTACCTTTTCCCTAAGAAGATACTTTCTGATGCTGGTCTAATGCTGATCCACTGATAGTCGGTCCGACGTGACATCAGCACGTATTGATTACAGGGAAACTGGTGCCTTCATACGGAACATGAGTGTGGTATAAAAAAGATAAAGATATGTTTTATGTAGTCTATACTCTTGATGGCACGCAGGTATCTGGAACAATAGATGTGAGGGTTTGTTTGAGAAATCGTAAAAAGTGTGTCAGTGAGATGTGAGGAATTGTAGCAGTGTGTTCGTGAGATGTGAGGGTTAGGATGAGAAATCGTAGCAATGTGTCAGTGAAATGTGAGTTTGAGGAATCGTAGCAATGTGTCAGTGAGATGAGAGGGTGAGTGTGGGGAATCGTAGCAATGTGTCAGTGAGATGTGAGGGTGAGTGTGAGGAGTCGTAGCAATGTGTCAGTGAGATGTGAGGGCGAGTGTGAGGAATCGTAGCAATGTGTCAGTGAGATGTGAGGGTGACTAGTCGTAGCACTGTGTTCGTGAGATGTGAGGGCTAGGATGAGGAATCGTAGCAGTGTGTCAGTGAGATGTGAGGGTTAGGATGAGGAATCGTAGCAGTGTGTTCGTGAGATGTGAGGGTTAGGATGAGGAATCGTAGCAGTGTGTTCGTGAGATGTGAGGGTTAGGGTGAGGAATCGTAGCAATGTGTCAGTGAAATGTGAGTGTGGGGAATCGTAGGAGTGTGTCAGTGAGATGTGAGGGTGAGTGTGAGGAATCGTAGCAATGTGTTAGTAAGATGTGAGGGTGAGTGTGAGGAATCGTAGCAATGTGTCAGTGAGATGTGAGGGTGAGTGTGAGGAATCGTAGCAATGCGTCAGTGAGATGTGAGGGTGAGTGTGAGGAATCGTAGCAATGTGTCAGTGAGATGTGAGGGTTAGGGTGAGAAATCGTAGCAGTGTGTCAGTGAGATGTGAGGGTGAGTGTGAGGAATCGTAGCAAAGTGTCAGTGAGATGTGAGGGTGAGTGTGAGGAATCGTAGCAGTGTGTCAGTGAGATGTGAGGGTGAGTGTGAGGAATCGTAGCAATGTGTCAGTGAGATGTGAGGGTTGGTGTGAGGAATCGTAGCAACGTGTCAGTGAGATGTGAGGGTTGGTGTGAGGAATCGTAGCAACGTGTCAGTGAGATGTCAGGGTTGTTTGAAGAATCGTAGCAACGTGTCAGTGAGATGTGAGGGTTGGTGTGAGGAATCGTAGCTTAGGGTGAGGAATCGTAGCAATGTGTCAGTGAGATGAGAGGGTGAGTGTGGGGAATCGTAGCAATGTGTCAGTGAGATGTGAGGGTGAGTGTGAGGAGTCGTAGCAATGTGTCAGTGAGATGTGAGGGCGAGTGTGAGGAATCGTAGCAATGTGTCAGTGAGATGTGAGGGTGACTAGTCGTAGCACTGTGTTCGTGAGATGTGAGGGCTAGGATGAGGAATCGTAGCAGTGTGTCAGTGAGATGTGAGGGTTAGGATGAGGAATCGTAGCAGTGTGTTCGTGAGATGTGAGGGTTAGGATGAGGAATCGTAGCAGTGTGTTCGTGAGATGTGAGGGTTAGGGTGAGGAATCGTAGCAATGTGTCAGTGAAATGTGAGTGTGGGGAATCGTAGGAGTGTGTCAGTGAGATGTGAGGGTGAGTGTGAGGAATCGTAGCAATGTGTTAGTAAGATGTGAGGGTGAGTGTGAGGAATCGTAGCAATGTGTCAGTGAGATGTGAGGGTGAGTGTGAGGAATCGTAGCAATGCGTCAGTGAGATGTGAGGGTGAGTGTGAGGAATCGTAGCAATGTGTCAGTGAGATGTGAGGGTTAGGGTGAGAAATCGTAGCAGTGTGTCAGTGAGATGTGAGGGTGAGTGTGAGGAATCGTAGCAAAGTGTCAGTGAGATGTGAGGGTGAGTGTGAGGAATCGTAGCAGTGTGTCAGTGAGATGTGAGGGTGAGTGTGAGGAATCGTAGCAATGTGTCAGTGAGATGTGAGGGTTGGTGTGAGGAATCGTAGCAACGTGTCAGTGAGATGTGAGGGTTGGTGTGAGGAATCGTAGCAACGTGTCAGTGAGATGTCAGGGTTGTTTGAAGAATCGTAGCAACGTGTCAGTGAGATGTGAGGGTTGGTGTGAGGAATCGTAGCTTAGGGTGAGGAATCGTAGCAATGTGTCAGTGAGATGTGAGGGTTGGTGTGAGGAATCGTAGCTCTGTATCAGCGAGATGTGAGGGTTCGTGGGAGGTATCGTAGCAGTGTGTCAGCAGTGCTCCCCCCCCCCCCCCTGACAGGCCACTCTCTCGAGTGTTGTGTTTCTTCGTTAAAGACCGGGTCATCAATCCCCGGAACATCTCGGCATCTCGTTAAATGCGAGAGGATGCTACATTTGCAGGCGTCACCGTCACTATCAACCTGTCTGACAACAGATGCTGGGGCAATGCTGATCCAGCGTCTACCAGTATTGAGCCAGTGTTGGCTGAAAGAGGTAGTTTTTCTGGGACTTGACCGATCACCTTTCACCTGCAAGGCTCGACACAAACCTGAGAATGGCGGCCTCCAGCCGTCAAGGACGCCACCTGCCCTCTGAGGTATACAACACGCACGGCATGCAAATCTCACCCGACATCTACATGCGAGAGTATGGAGGGCAGTGTCATCTGATTCTCATCGCACTATCCTCAGGAGGTCCTCTGGCCTGCTATAGTTTAACCTGTATAAATGCATAAATATCACATTCATTCATTCATTCATTCATTCATTCATTCATTCATTCATTCATTCATTCATTCATTCATTCACCCGTTCACCCGTTCATTCATTCATTCATTCATTCATTCATTCATTCATTCATTCATTCATTCATTCATTCATTCATTCATTCATTCAGTCTCTTGAGCACATACATGACTGTTTTGTTTGGCATTCCTAGTACATGAGACAATAGAAATATATTCACAGACTAATGCAGTAATAAGTGATCGCTGAATATGTGTGATTTTATATCTCATTTAGCCAGCGTTTTATTTAACATCACTGCAATCGTACAGCTTGAATGTCACTGATATCATACTGTAGTGTAATAGTACTGTGACATGTATTAACGGCGAATCATTCTCTATGTCTGTTTTATAATTTTCTCGATAAAAAGTCCACAGCATTGTAATTAGAATCCACAACGTGACTATTTTCCATTCTAATTCATGTTTTTTCAATTATTATCCATCAAAGCTCTAATAAACAATCTATTTTTTATTTCAAGGCAGAAATGCAAAAATTAAAAAATCATCAATTTTTTCTTTACTTAATATATCTAATTACGATCCCTCAGCATTTCTGATGTTCTTTCAATTGTCATGGATTACAATATTATTTTTGATGAGGAAGGTTACAGCACAATGAAGAGCCGTGCCCCTGATGTGGTGGTTATCACTACCCCCTTTCGCGTCGGAGATCGTCCCCTGTAATCAGGTTTCGGCCCAGGTTCTGTCTAGTCATCAAAACCCGAATGACGGTTGTTGGCAGGCAATGTTGTCCTGCAAAATCAGAAAGCATTTACTAAATTAACCCTTACAGTGCTGGGATAGACTTTAGACGTCAGAATCTGACGTCTACAAACGTCAGATTATGACGTCTAAAGTCTATCCCCGCACTGTAAGAATACAAATATTTCTAATGGCCTAACATAGGTATTCAAATGAATCAGAAAGAGCTAACGAAGACATTTATGCTGATTTCAAATTGAAAAAAGCCATTTGGTTGCGATGTTTTTTACAAATCAATTCAGCGCTGTAAGGGTTAATGCCTTCTGACATTAATGTATTAAACAGTTACTGCCTTCTTACCTTGTATGGCAGAAAACACCGTCCGTCATTGGGCTTAGATTTCAATATTTTCTTTCCTGTCCACTCATAGGCTACAGATTAACAATTATGGAGATCCTCTATAGCCCAGAGGTAGCTACCCTGATGACATCGCAACGGCTCTGACACAGAGACCTCCATTTTTAAATGTAGGCCCAATAGTTCAAAAAGATCACAAGTTTACGCCTGCTGAAAAAGGCCAAGTTTTCATAGGCCCTTGAAATATTCGTTTCCATTTCATGGTTTTCAAGTTTTCCGGTAGGCGGCGCGAGTAACGTATATCCACAGCTGGCTGTGGATATAAAATGGCGGCCGGTGTTACCGGGCCTACGGCGAAGTTAGACGGCCCGGTCATGCCGGGTAGCAGGTAGCGTACTCGACCAGGGCTCAAAATGCGAATCCTGTATCTGGAGAGAAAAAATATCTTTTTCATCCTCCAGATGCTCTGAAGGCTATATATCAACAAACATGAAAAGTTGTTTTTTTAATCCTCTCAGCGCGGGGACCGACATTAGACGTCAGAATTTGACGTCTGTAGACGCCAGACTCTGACGTCTAAAGTTGATCCCTGTACTGACAGAGTAAACTCTTTAACATAGGTATTCAAATGAAGCGGAAAGAGCTAACTTAGACATTTATGATAATTTCAAATTGAAAAAACCCCTTTGGTTTCTTGGTTTGCATAAAATATTTCAGTGCTGCAGGGGGTTGATATAGACCCAACTTCTTCGATGTCGGCCCAACATCGAAACAACATAGTATGAGCGTCGTGGTGTTTACTGGGATCTAGAACTGATCCACATAAAGACATTCCGTGTGAGGAGAGGTCATAGAAAACACGAAACATTCACCCAATGTTGGTTTATTGTTGGGCCAGCGTCGCAGACGGTGGACCAACATTAAACCAGCATTGTGCGAACGTCGTGTGTTTGCTGGGATCTCAATAATGATGATCCAGGCGATGCTACATATCAAGTGAGATAATACGCCGTATAGAATGACTAAGTTAATTACCCAGAGTAATCACCTATTATCATCTACTTTTCTCCCTCATTATTTGGAGGTTCACCTTATTTTCTCAGATTCCGGTGAACTAGATCGTGTACACAAATGTAGCTCCATTTACGTCATATGATATATTGTTAAGTAATTGACATAGTTTGTTCAGTGCGGTTTATTAGGCCCCATTTTCTTACCATATGAGTGCCAGTGATATTTATACTACAGTTTCAGTCTCTACTGTAATCATGGTAATGGCTCTGGCGTCTGTGAAATTACATGCAGAGGTTTCGTACCCAGAAGTTGTGATTTATACTATACGTTTTAATTTCGACATTTAAAGCAAAGCAATCAAATATTAAACTGAACAAGTCTGAATAGTTCACGACTTTATCATACAGGTTTCATTTTACCTTGGAATCCGTACAATGTCTGTATCGTAAATTAACTGGTGTCAGTGTTTTTGCAATTAGCGGCTACAGTTGATTAAAATTCTTAATAAGACGAACACCGTGCCATCACGCTGTACCGCCTTCTGTGGCGAAGGTTTATTGTCAGGCATTCTCTCTGTGACACAGCTGAATGAATATGAATGACTTGATCATCTCTATTTATGAAGCAATGAAGCTAATCTGAAAAATCTGTTTTTCGTACCCGCACGCTCATTGGTTGTTTTGTACATCAACACGTGGGAGCATGAATGTTATATAATTTACTGAAATGTGTATATGGCATTTAAAAAAAATCATCACAGGAATAATTTCGTAGTTAAACAAATGGCATCCACATGCCCAAATTATAAACTTCAGGTGACAGAGGGTTAGCCCTTGAACCGCCACGTTATCTAAATGCAATTTTAACCCACTTCAAGTTGTGTCTCGCTGCCGCGATCCACAGTGGTGAAAATTACTGGCACAATTTCTTTTATTCGACATTTGCAATTCTTTTATTTCTTGCTGATGAATCACATATTCTACTCTCAAGAACCGCTGTTTGATATGTCCATAACACTGATCAGAGCATAGGGGGAATTGGCACTTAAAGGGTTAATGGAGTAAATGGTAAAAACACACACAATTAACTGTGAGCCGGTCCTTAACGTGAAGCCCTGCTTACAGGCTCATCCCTCACCAGTGAACCAACAGGCGCTAGATGAAGATCTTCACAGGTTTTTAATAAAACCCCTCATTAAGCAGAGCGAAAAAAGTGTCCATCTTTGTCCGGATGAGAGAATAATTTAGCCATCCTCCTATTGATTATTCTACGTGCAATCACGGAATTGCTTCCTCGCAGATTATTGTTAGGTGCAATTTGTGACGAAGCTAGGACGACGAACCTCAGATAAAGTTTACGACCTAACAATAAACCCAACAATAAAAATATGGAGATTTGAGTAGCCGATATATCAGGTATTTAATTAAGAGTACTACCATCAAAATAAGGAATGCTATTTCAAAGTCATTTGTTATGCCAATGTCTCAGACATGCCCCTCTATTGAGGCAACGTTAGGGCAGCATCGGTTGCTTCCTGATTTTAAATCAGAAAATTGTATCAATAATAGTTGAATGCGGCGAAATGTAAAGACTGTTCAAATATGTGAATATAAAACATTTTTCATACAGTAGTCAGGTGTACGCCAATATAGAATTGAAAATTATATAACGCTTCAAAATACGAAATAATAATATAACACATAACAAGCCACGTTGACGTCTGTACTAGAAACTACTGATCAAAATAACCGATAAATTCGTAGATAACCTATTCGGTCTGTTGGTACACTATATCTGTTTATATTTTTTGTCCCTGTTTACAAGACAATGAAACATAGCATTCAAAATGTGATCACTTTTAACGGCTTTTCAGAAAAGTGCTTTAATATTCCCTTCATTACCTGCAGAAAATGATGTACGTGTGTTTTAGCGTTTTAGATTCAAAATCCACTCATCGCCATTGTGGTCATGGAAAATAAGCCACTGGTTTAGCATGTTAAATTTGCAATTATAGAATTTATCAATTTAATAGTGAGCTTTAGATGGAATGATAATTGCATGGACACAGCAGGTGATCAATAAATAGGTGCCAAAAATGATGCTTACCTATCGAGCCACAAAGGTTATTTCTGTCGAACTGGATGTAGAGGTTTCCTATGTATATAATATATAAAATTATAGACAAAGCGAAACTCCCATATCGTTATAAAACACAGTAAAGCAGGTTTATCGCCATCCACACCTCCATGTAAAAAAATACATCCAGGTAAGATATCCAGGTAACACTGATGATCGATTGTGTATATTTTTATGGAAACAAACACATATTAGTTCAACTCAAATTAGTAGTTGGTTTGTTTTTCTATTTTATTGCTTGAAATAGAAGCAAATGTTTAAAAAAATATGTTCTATTTGTGTGTTTTTAGCATTGGACAGTGGTGGTAGGTGTCGTTTTCCTAAGGAGTGGCGTGGTCGCTGGTATCAGAGTGGTCTGGGCGAGGTGGCCATCAGACAAAGAGCGATAGCAGAGAAAGGAGTGTGTTATGAGACGCACAGAGACTACTACCTACTATATAACAGGTCAGTGTACATTACTATATAGACGCATAGAGACTACTACCTACTATATGACAGGTCGGTGTGCATTATTATATAGACGCACAGAGACTACCACCTACTATATAACAGGTCAGTGTACATTACTATATAGACGCACAGAAATTACTACCTACTATATAACAGGTCAGTGTACATTACTATAGACGCACAGAGACTACTACCTACTATATAACAGGCCGGTGTGCATTACTATATAGACGCACAGAGACTACTACCTACTATATAACAGGTCCGTGTACATTACTATATAGACGCACAGAAACTACCACCTACTATATAACAGGCCAGTGTACATTATTATATAGACGCACAGAGACTACTACCTACTATATAACAGGCCGGTGTACATTACTATATAGACGCACAAGGACTACTACCTACTATATAACAGGTCAGTGTACATTATTATATAGACGCACAGAGATTACTACCTACTATATAACAGGTCAGTGTACATTACTATATAGACGCACAGAGACTACTACCTACTATATAACAGGTCAGTGTACATTATTATATAGACGCACAGAGACTACTACCTACTATATAACAGGTCAGTGTACATTACTATATAGACGCACAGAGACTACTACCTACTATATAACAGGCCGGTGTACATTATTATATAGACGCACAGAGACTACTACATACTATATAACAGGCCAGTGTACATTACTATATAGACGCACAAAGACTACTACCTACTATATAACAGGCCGGTGTACATTACTATATAGACGCACAGAGACCACCACCTACTATATAACAGGCCGGTGTACATTATTATATGGACGCACAGAGATTACTACCTACTATATAACAGGTCAGTGCACATTACTATCTAGACGCACAGAGATTACTACCTACTATATAACAGGTCAGTGTACATTACTATATAGACGCATAGAGACTACTACCTACTATATACCAGGTCGGTGTACGCACAGAGACTACTACCTACTATATAACAGGCCGGTGTACACTACTATATAGACGCACATAGACTACTACATACTATATAACAGGCCGGTGTACATTACTATCTAGACGCACAGAGACTACTACATACTATATAACAGGCCGGTGTACATTACTATATAGACGCACAGAGACTACTACCTACTATATAACAGGCCGGTGTATATTACTATCTAGACGCACAGAGACTACTACATACTATATAATAGGCCGGTGTACATTACTATATAAACGCACAGAGACTACTACATACTATATAACAGGCCGGTGTACATGACTATATAGACGCACAGAGACTACTACCTACTATATAACAGGCCGGTGTACATTACTATATAGACGCACAGAGACTACTACCTGCTATATAACAGGTCAGTGCACATTACTATATAGACGCACAGAGACTGCTACCTACTATATAACAGGCCGGTGTACATTACTATATAGACGCACAGAGACTACTACCTACTATATAACAGGCCGGTGTATATTACCATCTAGACGCACAGAGACTACTACATACTATATAACAGGCCGGTGTACATTACTATATAGACGCACAGAGACTACTACATACTATATAACAGGCCGGTGTACATTACTATATAGACGCACAGAGACTACTACCTACTATATAACAGGCCGGTGTACATTACTATATAGACGCACAGAGACTACCACCTACTATATAACAGGCCGGTGTACATTATTATATGGACGCACAGATATTACTACCTACTATATAACAGGTCAGTGCACATTACTATCTAGACGCACAGAGATTACTACCTACTATATAACAGGCCGGTGTACATTACTATATAGACGCACAGAGACTACTACCTACTATATAACAGGTCAGTGCACATTACTATCTAGACGCACAGAGATTACTACCTACTATATAACAGGTCAGTATACAGAACTATATAGACGCACAGAGACTACATTACTATACAGAAATAAAATAGCTCGTGATACTCTGTTAATAGAATAATTTAGGCGCGAGGATCGTCTTTAGCCGTCAAAATCTGACGTCCATAGACGCTGAAACGGTTAACACTGGTTAAACAAATGGGACCATAATACCGCAGGCAAACACGAGACATTAGGCCAGTGCTGGTTAAATGTTGGTCCATCTTCTACTACATTGAACCGAATGAAAAACCAGCATTTTTTTTAAGTATCCCGTTTGCTTGGTTAACGCAGTGGAAGTCGCACCCAGCAAACACGAAACATGACTCAATGTTGGATCATTGCCGGCCCAGCATCTACGGCGCTGGCTCAACAATGACCCAACATTGGGTTCATGCCTCATGATCCAGAACAGTGGGTGTGACTGGGGAAGTGTGAATGTGGCTGGGTCAGTCAGTGTGGTGGTGATGACCTTTTTTTGATGAATGGTAAGCGCAGTCCTTGCAGCCAGCAGTGGACACTGGCCAGTGACGTCCATAAACAGGGCTTTTCCACGGCCATTTACTGTTGGCACGGAGATTTAATAAAACGCAGTTGGCTTAACTCGCCATTCCAGTGCTAATCCTTTGTAAACGGTTGACGCTTATAGGCGTCAGTCCTCCACGCTGCACCAGTCACATTGTTATAGAGGCCACCCTCAGAATGCTAGCACAGCGAATTATATAGGTTAGCCATTTATCATGTTTACTGCTGACTCATCATTGCGACACACAACCGTAGGCCTAAATGATAAATACCATATTACATAGATATAATGTAAATAAATGGCAGGTTTGGTAATTTTGAAAGAATAACAGACATACTTAAATATCCGAAAGTAGACACCTGTTTAGAAATCTTTAGGGATTTCAAGAGTCACTACACTTGGTGTGGTGGCCATTACATGGACAAGTATTGAGCAAACAAGTAACACTTCATGATTAAATGAATCTATAAAATGAGTTGATCCTGTTGAATATCCGGGACTATGTCATCAAATCATCATGGGCCAATAGGCTAAAATAAACCACGTGTGATTGAACATATTGATATCTATCCGTTCGCCCTTACAACCCTATGCATAAACCATGGAGGCCAGAGGGTTTATTTCAATTTGAAAGCATTTTTAATGTCTTAGATATTTCCGTATCATTTGAATACCTATGTTATGGGTCTACGGCCATTATAAATATTTTACTCTTTCAATGTGAGGATCGTCTTCAGACGTCAGAATCTGACGTCTGAAGACGATCCTCACATTGAAAGATTCTGTGCTGAAAGGGCTAAGGGATTGAGAAGTGCCAAAAGACAATGGTGCAATCATTTTAATGATGATCATCTTGATAGTAGAGGAGATCACTGTAAATGAGGTTATTCACTAAAGATTGTATACTCTTTAAAAAAACGAGTCTTCAAAGATTTCAGAGCTTCAATTCCATTACATTGCTCATATTATGTACCGTTTACTCTCATCAAAAATAAGAGCCACGGATTTTGCTGACAAATTTATCAGAATCCATGTAGGCCCTCTACTTGTAGTGGGTGGCATGGTTTGGAGACTGGCTGTAATGGCCAAAAGAGGCCAAGCTATAAAAGAGAGAAGCAACCCATCAGGCACAAGACGATGTATCAATGCCGGCCTAACGCCGCTAGGCGCTGGGCCGGCATTGAGCCATCATCTTGTGTTTGTTAGGGGTTTGTCATTCGACCTCTTCTTGGGAGCTATTTTATGTCTCGTGAACGAGTGGACCTAGCTCGTACGGCGGATGAGGACTGGGCATGTGATAATGGCAGTAAGTCGGCTATTCAGAGCTCTTGAGCTCTTCACGGCTAGCACCCTTTGTCACCTGGAGACCCCCGGCGCTATGAAATCAGAGATTAATTAATTTCTACCCGATATCGAACACCTGGCCACCAGGTGTGCTTTTGTTAAAAATAAATGGGTTGTGTTTCAGAGCGAAACAGCTTCCGAGTCCTCAAGTAGAGTAATTGCTTTTGCATCCCGGTTCCTAAGTAGTCGTCATGGTGATGTGAAAATAGAGGTCAGTCAGTGCTGACCCTTGTGGTGCTAACAATATAAGCCGTTTTATTAATATCGATTCGTGAATCCGACATGATATGGAATACAGTGTTCAGACATTTGTGTATTATATGTCACGAGCTAGTATTATATGCACTCATCGAAATTAAAAACATTATGTATATATCTTAGCTGTCGTTATTGAAATGTATATTTAATATGCGACTGTCACAGATCGTCTGTTGACCTCAGAGGGTTAATTAATCCGTGAAGCCACTAACACTCAGATTTATTTCTTACCCTTTTGAAGTTGTGTCTCGCTACCGCGATCCACAACTTCAAATGACTCAAAAATACATGAATTTTACAAATTCAAGTCACCACGTATTACAGTTTCACTGAATCAAGATACAATATTTCACTTTTAAAAACTGATTTCACGAGTGCTAACAAAACTGAGAGAGTCTTTTAAAAGAGAGTAATTTAAAATAATATATTAAGTTGTGGGTCGCGGTAGCGAGACACAACTTAAAATGGGGATTTTTTAAATACGTACATAGCTTACATGCGATTCGCCTCAAAACTGATGCTGATCTAGCAAATTCAATGCTCATTTCTGCGCCAGAAATGTTATTTGAGGGGCAAGTAAAAAAGGTGAAAACGTCGACGAGAGACGTGATTAGGACTTGAAGGGTTAAGTGACCAGCCGGCGCCTTGTTGTGCATCTCAGAGACAGCCCCGGGATCATGGATGTCTCTACGACCGACTAATGGCACCACTCGCCTACTCCCCCTTCTTTCAATTCATCTTCAATAGCGACAGACTGGCCGACAAGGATGACGCTGCACCGGGATGCAGTGGCACAATGCTTTGACAATGCTTTCACAATGCTGGGCCAAACATCTATACGTTGGTTCAACACTGAGACAGATTTTGTTCGCGTTGACTTTGGGGGTCTCCCGCGGGCGGGCCAAGCGGTGAAATTACCCTCGGGCCAGTATCCTCACAGGCTTTTCATACTTGTCAAGGCCACGCAGGCGATTTCTGTGATTCCGTGTCTTCATGAAAAACATGATCGTTCTCATTAGCCCTTACACAGCTGAACTAGTGGATTGAAATTTCCAGTCACTTGAAGTTGTGTCTCGCTACCGCGATCCACAACTTCAAGTGACTGAAAATTTGTAAGATTGGAGTCACATTGTTTCTTGAAGTCACATATGTCCTTTTAGCATCTAGTTACAAGAGTGATAGGCCTAGTGAAATCACAGAAATACCACTATAGTGGACATCATAGTTCTAGCGGTTAAATGGCACAGTTTAGCCTATATGTGCACAAAGGTGGCCTAAAACCCCATTGATTTCATTTCTAGGGGGTTAATGGAGTTGAATCTTCCGAGGCGCTCATCACAACAATAACGATAATAGACCCGTAATGACATGGCAAGGTAGCCTACCCCTCTCCTTAGAGCTTTGACAAATGTTCATGGTACACCAGACCAATTCAAATTGCCGTGATCAGCTATCTTTTTCAACTACTACTAGGAACTGTAAGATCATTGTTTGCCTTACCTTGTTTTGTGAAATGTCCAAGGTGTTCCCAGCAAACACGATGCATTGAACCAATGTTGGTTTGATGTTAGGCAGCGTCGAAGACGGTGGGTTGTTGTTACTGTGATCAATTTCTTACAAATTATTTACCTCTGTCTGCATATATATATTCATTAGACTATTGCTATACAGCGCTATCTTGATAAAAAATCAATTCCTGATTATTACTCACTTTGAATTCACGGCATTATCTCATAAATCGTCCATGGTAGAATCAAATAACGTTCAAGTTGTGTCCTGCTACTCACTTACACGTGATTTATCATAAAAATGTTCAGTACCACGTAGGGCGAGACAGAGCGCAATTGCGCTCCATGAGGTATATCAAGTAACCAATGATTTGGTTTGAGCTTACTTTCAGTTTGTGGAAGAGGGGTGCTGTGTGTGGGAAACGGTTGACATTTCTGTACACCAGTCCTGTAAATTGTGTTTTCCATGGTAAATATAACCAGATTATCTGCTTCAAGAAGTGAGTGCATGACTACAATCATAAATTAGAAAAAGAGTTCCCGAATTCCGAGGCCCGGCTTTAGTCTGTTTGAGTGCTTTAGACAAAAAATGACCAAATATTTTGTAAACATAATTGTATTGGTTTTCTTTATGCACCAGAATCCTAAATATCCAGGATATAATTATTACAAGAACCAAGGAGACAAAGATATCTTCAACGTGTAGGCCTATTCCTTCCACGACCATCGCCGATGCTGGCCAACACCCATGCAATACTTATTAGTGAAACGTGCTGCCGCGTGTCTCTTTCACTCTTGAACGTACTGTGACATTCACTGATAAGTCAGTGTACGCGTCTATACGATCTACGTCGTACACACAATGTAGGCCTACCCACCCAATACCGGTTCAATGTTGGATCAGCGTCGCAGCCCATTGCTTGTTCAGTGCCGGTCAATCGTATTCGACGCTGACCCAACATTGAAACATAATAGGGTGATTGTCCTGTGTTTGCTCTGACTGCCATGCCAGTGACGCCACCGTCTGAGACGCTGGGCCAACATTATTCCAACCAGAACCCTTTGAGCTCTTAACCACGAATATAATCGTGAATATCTTTTTTCTGAAGATTTTTTAAACAAGAAAGTACTAAAATTAAGGACCTAAAACGTTATATTCGACATGTTCATAAGGACTGGTGTACAGAAATGTCAACCGTCTCCCACACACGGCATCCCTCTTTCCCCTAAATAGGACACAAACTCAGATAAAATAAACTTGATATTCTAACGGCCTACAGCCGATATAACTATGTAAGGCGTAACTTATGAATTGTTATGATCTGCATTATACGCAGCTAGAGCGACCAGATTTCCTCAGGATCGAGTATGGTCAATCAATAGCCTGTGTGGCCTATGCTGAGTGTAAGCAGTGTAACAGTGTCTGTTATTGTGGTGAATAATCTCGTGAAGATATGCATCTGTAAATGAGTGGAGTGGAGGAGTTGTCACGCCTAGGAGGTGAACATTATTTGGAAGTCAATGTGTCATCTTCACATAATGTGATTTGGATGTCCCATTGACATGATGACCGCCACCCAGAACACGTACTCCATGTGGTCTTATCTTGTCTTCTTCTAAATATGGACTGTACTTTAGTTTCTCTTAATTTTTAAAACTTGACTGTATTTAAACAGCTAAGTGGTAACTGTAATGTCAAAGGTATATATTTCCAACAGTAAAAAATCCCGTGAATACATAAAATCCTGCCAGACTATAGGCCTACTGTGACAGGGAATAATTTTTCTGGTGTAGCGGAGCAGTTTGCTACACAATTTGGGGCAAATACTACACAATCACATGTTGTTTTTTGCCTTGGAGTATATTATCTTGACACATGCACGGCTGTAAAACAGCTACACAATATTTCTGGACAAGATTAATCGCTGTGTGATTTGGCGATATTGAACACAGACAAGTCGTTCAATTTTGGTAATATTGTGAATATGCCAAGGGTTTTGGGTGATTTAATAAACAAGACGGTGTTCTTAGGTAAAAATAAAACATGACAATAAAGAGCTATTGAAAGTGGGGCCTACAAAGTTTTATTCGTTTGGAGACACGTGTGTTTGTAATAAGAGCTTTAACGTGGTGTATGTTATATCTGGTGAGCCATGGCAGTTCTTAGCGTGGTGTATGTTATATCCGGTGAGCCACAGCAGCTCTTAACGTGGTGTTTGTTATATCTGGTGAGCCATGGCAGCTCTTCATGTGGTGTATGTCATATCTGATGATCCATGGTAGCTCTTAACGTGGTGTGTGTTATATCTGGTGAGCCATGGCAGCTCTTAACGTGGTGTATGTTATATACGGTGATCCATGGTAGCTCTTAACGTGGTGTTTATTATATCTGGTGAGCCATGGCAGCTCTTCATGTGGTGTATGTCATATCTGGTGAGCCATGACAGCTCTTGTCGTTGTGTACGTTATATCTGGTGAGCCATGGCAGCTCTTAACGTGGTGTATGTTATATCTAGTGAGCCATGGGAGCTCTTAACGTGGTGTACATTAAATCTAGAGAGCCACGGCAGCTCTTGATCAGATCGTCATAACTGGCGTGACTCAGCCAGATCAATAAACCCCGCGCTTTGTTGCTTTTCACTAAAATTGTATCTTGATTGGAAATCTAACCAAGGCAGAAATCAATGACAGCCTTAATTGAATGGGAGGCCTCCCCGGCCTGCCGTCTGGCCGGTCGCCTCCCAAGAGTCCGCTGCCGTCTCCCAATCTTCTTGTTGGGTTCATCTCCCCTGGTGATCTTATGCAAATCTTGCCCTGTACCAATTTGTTCCGGGGGAAGGCGGCCGGAAGGAAAGGGGTGCAGAGGGCTGAACGCTGACCCCACACATTCACGACGCAGGACTAGCGTTGGGCAAACGTCGACAGACGTTTGCCCAACGTTGGTCCTGCGTCGCGTGCAAGCGTGTGATTCGCTCATCACGGAACACCATCAGTAGACTAGGCATCAGTCTGATATTATTGATAAGCGGGGCATTTTGTAGTGGCTAATCCACTCTTTTCAATCGCCGCCGCTTTTATAGGGAGCGGGATGCGCATGCATTATAGAAGAGAATTGCCTGTCGTCCGAGAGGCCCATCATAGTCATGAATAAAAGCCGAGAAAACAATGTGACGATGAAGCATGGCGGCAAATAGCATTTTTATCTCTAGTGTAGGCCTACTTGGCATCCGGCGTGGTGCTGTTGTGTGTCCTATAGTACTGCAACACGGCTCAGAGTAGCCCTGCAGCCATGATGGTGCCAATAACCCGTAAGCGCGTAATGTGCAAGCGCGTGGAAACTACTGTCCACAATGCACGCTGCCGTCGGCATCAGCTGAAAAAAGTTGAAATCGTCAAAAGGTCCGCTTGTCATTCGATCCAGGCCACAATAATACAATGCACTTATGATGCCATATTAAATACTTAACAACCCAGGTATAGGTTACGCGTCATCTCTCTATAATACATCGGGACTAGAGCTATGAGAGGTAATGTGCAAATATAAAAGAGCACCATATGTCGTAAATTGATACCGCCTGGGTTTTTACCTGTATATCTCATTTTGATTGATTGGTTTCATGGCTGACACAAAAGACACATGGCGTTTATTCCAACGACTTTGCGTCACCTATCAGCACATTGACGTGTATAAAGTGGGCGTACCTCATTTCTCAATGGCTGGATTTGCTGGGCATTATCTGTTGTTGTTTGTTCAGGGATGAGGCGGGGGCACTAGGGTAGTGGGTAGCACCGCTGCCTTTCACGCCAGAGTTCGGGGTTCGGTTCCCGGTCTCGGCGGTTTGAAAGAAACAAACATGTTTCTTCCCCATCCACGCGTGAAAGTCAGTATTGTGGGGAGCCTCCGTGACCGAGAGGTAGCGTGCTCGGCCTCAGACCGCCAGGGCTCGAATTTCGAATCCTGTGTCTGGAGGACAGTGTCATCTCAATCATCTCACCATCCTCAGGAGGTTCTCCTGGCCCAGTTTAGCCTATATGTGCACAAAGGTGGCCTAAAGCCCGATTCATTTCATTTGTTCAGGGATGACCGCTCATAGTCCAATCTACAACATATATGAATAAAAACGAGATTTTTATCATACATTGACTCAACGTTGGACCACCGTTGAGCCAGCGTAGGACCAACGTATAGTACCAGCTGGGGTTATCCTCTATGGACCTACCCGTCTGGCTGGTCATTCATCAAACTTAATATTGTTCGTAATTGCTTACTTCTAGTCCAAGCAGACACAAGATGTTGAATCAATGTTGGTTTAACGTTGGTCCACCGTCGTAGACGGTGGACCAACGGTAAGCCAATATTGATTCAACATCTTGTGTCTGCTGGCTAGGCCCCTATTGCCCACTCTTGGATGGATGCTGATTGTTCATACATAAGTCTTACTCCTTAATGTTCACCGAGCAAACGGCAAATCAATGTTCATTCAATGATACTTATTGGTAATTAGCTATTTACCATTATTTAACCAATTTTCTCTTACTGCCATTATTCTGTAGGCTACGTGAGGCGGTAATCGTAATTACTTTGGTCATTATCATTCATTGTTAACCACCCACAGCCCAGGGCGCATTATTGGCTTTACATAACACTATTGTGCAGGATTGGAAGCTCTTTATTCATCGTGCACACTTCGTATTTTTATGCCCCATCTCACATAGTCCAGTCAAAGACTAATGAGATTGAACCGCAATCAATTTGTCAATGATGATGGTAGACCTACTGCCAATGTCAAACAGATAAATGTGATATTTTGAAGTCCCTTAACCCTTAAAGCGCTGAAAGATGTTTGTATAGCCCATAGAGACTAAAGGGTTTTTTCAATTTGAAATCATTATTGCCTAATAGTTACCTTTTTCCGTTTTGGGTCTACGGCCATTAAAATGTTTTTATTCTTTCAGTGCAGGGAACGACTTTAGACGTCAGAATCTGACGTCTATAGACGTCAGATTCTGACGGTCACCGCGCTGGCAAGTTATACACGGCGGCATCAAACCCTTAGAAAACTCTTGTTTTTCATTTTTTGGGTTCTGTTGTATCGCCCATCATTGAACCAACATCTATGCTTTACATTGACCGAACGATGCCCCATTGTTTTGATGGCATCAGAGATGCCGGGCCGCCATTGAAACGGCACTCAGCCAGCACAACACATCAGACAGAGACGCATTGAAGAGAAAATGTGTAGGTCGTGATTCGGGGATGCAATTATTTAAAATTGTTATTTAAAAAGTTATTTAAAAATTGAAATGCCCATTGGCCACCTCTGGCCTAAGGCTTATGCTTGTGCAAAAGATGAAGTTGATCCATGGTCTGCACATGACTAACATGGTCCGTTCTTGTAGTATAATGGAAAACAGATAATAACATATAGGTATAGAAAGATTTTTGTGTCTCTTGACATTATATAATAATAAATTCAAAACTATTACGCTAATATATAACATATTTAATAGTTTCGTCTTTAAAAATCTTTTCGCAACTGTTTGATTGGCTAAGAATGCGTATGCCACAGATCATGTGACGTTTGTCTATTATCGTTCAGTATTCAACAAGCGTCGCCATCTCACGTTATCTGAGACATGAAGGCAGACATAATACGTACGTTAACCTAATGCTGGATTAATGTTGGGCCAGTGTCATAGACAATGGGCCAACCTTAACACATCATTGAGTTAGCATCTCATGTTGGTTGAGATGCGTCTCTTCTATAATTACAGACCAAGAATATCTCCTTACTGTGGAAATCCCGTTAATAGTGATTATATAACATTTGACACAACAGACGGTCGGATTGCCATTGCCAAATCGCATTAGGGAGACGCTGTGCATATTCTTATCTTCAGTAATTACGCATTGAATGCTACCCGCGGATGCTGACAATGCGAAATCCCATATAGTGTGTTTTGGAAATATTATTTATGACATGGGTATACATGTAGTCTTATTAACTATATTACATGTGCATTTAATAAAAGCTGATACAAATAGGTTGGCTTCATCCATGTTCTACATTATTATTATATTAGTATACAAGCTATATTTAAACACAGCTCCACAATATTGTACTCCTTGGTGACATAACAATCGGTGACAATATTATTGAAATCGGCAAGTAATCAATCCACCGAGCCTTGTGGATGCTATGTGCATGTCACGTGCTCGCCTTACTACCATGACTACACAACAGCTACGAGACACCAGATGCAGATATATAGTTGGACCGACATCTTCGACGTCGGCCCAACTATAAACCACCATTGGTTCAATGTGTCGTTTTGTTCTGGGCACCAGGCTCCACCATGGCGCATACAACCTGGTGAGACGATCGTTCTTCGTGAGAAACGTGCTGGAAAATGCAGCGGTGCGAAATGAGGTCTGAATGGTAGTCCCACAGATCTGGCTTCTCGTGCACGAGCGAGCGGCTAAATGATATTCTTTGATTTCCTGCACAGGAGGAGATCTGAGCGCCACACAGAGCCACACAGAGCACTGTTCTCCAGGCTCCCTTTGACCAGCGTATTAACTTGACCATTGTTCCTGAGCACATAATTTATGTACACTAGGATGACCCGATTCAGGTGGCAACTGCTAGAGACCGAGTTCTACGTAACGTAAAATCACCCTCCCTTAGGGCTAAGTAGTAAAAAAGTTGCAGCTAATATTATATGGTTGCGTAACATTTGCATATGCCGACTAAGTAAGCTATAGGTCAACAGTGGTCAAGACGTAGGCCATCCATTAATCAAAATGATTTTCATAAAACGCTGATAAATTATATTCAGTTGCCAATATTGTGCCATTGCATTGGTAATTCCATACATTTGATGATGTTATCTGTAAAAGTGTTTGACAGATCTGTTTATAGAGCTGTTAATTTTTTTTAAGGCTATCGTCATTATTATGTTGGTGTCATATTCTGAATATTCAATAAAAGCATGCAATACAATTGATTCATTCTGCCTTGAATGACAACATTGCTTTTGATTTTTTTTTTACTTCCGCATGATGTGCTAATTCCGCCTTAGGAAGACATTGGCCCTTAAATAAGGGCTTTCGTGGTTATAAGGACAGGCCTTATTAATCAGGTTTATCCCCTTTACTTTTTTGATGGGCATTCTCTACTCATTGTCGGTCAGTGTATGATTCTGGACATAGGCCTAAATGCGATTATATGAGACCGCATCATTCAAATTTAGGCCCAGATATAGGCATAAATGTGAAGCTGACAATTGATAGCATAAACAAATATTTATGGCTTTTATAGAGTTCTTCAATTATCTTTAGTGATCTGTTCACATGTCACATAAATATTACCAACAGTAACATCCGTTCGATAACAAATCTCAGTCTCCGCCATTTACAGATCGATTGCACCTGCTACCAAATCATATTTGTTGGTGCCGCATACCAATTCATGTCGGTGTCAAAGCATGTTCCTCGAACAATGTGACTGGTTATTTGATATCTGACCAACAGCTGGCTGGAGTTAAAATAAGGACAGAAAGGATAAAATGAGGTTTTAGATCACGTTGATGCAAATACAAGCTGAACCATGCCATGAAAACTTCCTGGGGATATGAGATGAATCAAATGACACTAGCCCGCCTCCCCCCCCCCCCCACTCCCCAGACAAAGTCCGTGCTCGCTCTCGAAGGGCGAGGGCTTGTGCAGTGGTTGAAGCTGCCTGCTTGGAAAGTCGGAGATCGCGGGCTCGTCCCCCGCTCTGGCAGTCAGTCTTGTGGGGAGCCTCCGTGACCGAAAGGTAGCGTGCTCGACCTCAGACCGCCAGGGCTCGAATTTCGAATCATGTGTCTGGAGGACAGTGTCATCTCAATCATTTCACCATCCTCAAGAGGTTCTCCTGGCCCAGTTTAGCCTATATGTGCACAAAAACATAAAGCCCGATTCATTTTATTCCCCCCCCCCGCTCTGGCATTCAAGTTTCAAAGAAACAAAATGTTTCTTCCCCGCTCACTCGTAATGATTCAATATTGTGGGGACACGCCAACTCACCGGCCCTGGTATGTCAGAGGTGGGACAGTATCCTTGGTCTACATGCTGATCAGGTAGTCATATCCTCGCGGCCTTACCATGCTTACCATGCTGACTTAGTGATAAGGTATGAAGGTCTGGGGGTGAAGGCACCTGGGCCAGCTTGACCTAATCTAACATGATCACACGAGTAGTTACCCCATGCATATTTCAACAAGGCTTTCAGCCACCTGGCAGCCATGAGCCAGTCATTAGCCGCAGGTCCCAAGCGACCATAAGACGATGGCTCAGCATTGGGCTAACGTCCCAGGACGTTAGCCCAATGCTGAGCCATTGGCTTATGTTAGGTGACTGTTCTGTACTTGAAATTAACAAATTGATGGAGCTTCAGTATAGGACAGGGCTACCAGCAACATGTTACTGCCAGAACAGCTACATGAAGGTCATACTAATCTAATTATTAAAGGTGAAGGACCACTGACCAGACAGTAAAAACCTGTTGTTTTGGTGTCACGCATATATAGATTTCTCAGTATTTTTTAAGTCAGAAGTAATGAAGAGTTTAATTAAATGTATTGTTTTTATCTTTTGTTTTCAATGGAAAATTAATATCAATGATACTAGAAACCGGCTATTTACCATTTTGATTTACGAACCAATTTAATGATGATATGAGAAAGAATGTACTTCTTGAATGAGAATGCACTTTTTAAATAACTCGAAGAACTCTCTCCTTTCTCAACATAATTATTTAAAAACATAGTCATTAACACTGTTTGCGACTGCATATTTTTTTAGAAATAGAGCTTTGCAAGCGCATCTTGTCCGCAGTGAAATAATTATTTTATAAACAGAAATAAACTAGTTTGCACAAAATAAACGCAGAATGCTGCTAAGCTTGTTTTCTTTATCTCGTGAAGCACTAAGAATAGGGCCTACGTTTACTTATAGGCTTCTCTTCAGATAATAGAACATTAAATAAATACTATCACCATGGTCGGAGGGTTGCTTTAAAACTGGAGAGCTACATATCTGTATCACAAAGAAAAGAAAGAAGAGAAGCAAGAAAATATTTGCCTCATAAATGAATTAGCTTTTGTTGATTGGTCAAAACCTATACAATTTGGGTTAGATTATTACAGCTCCGCGATTTGGGCCAATCAGGAGATGTTATCTATTTTTCGGAGTGTGAGCGAGCGAGCGACCGAGTGAGTGAATGAGTGTTTTCCTGCAATATCGCAACAGAATGAAGTTAGCGGTGGGGACTCATTGCACACTCCTGCTCTTTGAACAGGCTGGGTCATTGTATATGCAGAAGCACCATGATAAAACCCGGTCTGTCCGGTTTTCGAACCTGGTACCTGCAAATTACGAGCCACAGTTGATCAGAACATTGTGAAGAGGGGTAAGTCCCTTACCATGATAACTGTGCGTTGATATTTTGGTAAAGCTCTCACAACGATTCTCTCGACTGTATACTATATTATCACTTTTTCTATATTTAATACATTGCGTTTTTTTTCGAATCTCTCGAAAAACCACTAGTTATGTTTTTACTCAAGATTTTTTCAGAACCGAACAATTTTTTTAACGAAGCTACAAAAGTTTTATTTTTTTAAGATATCATGCTACAGATTAAAAAAACATGTATGGATCCCCACATGCGCACTAACAGCGGCTGTTACACGTGGTCCTTGTTGCCTTATTGTCATTGTAAAGGGCAGACGTTGTCCTTGACGCTCAGTGACAACATTAGTAAATAGATTGTGTATATTTGCAGACTGAACAGACTAATAAGTTATTGAGATGTATGTGCATGGCGGTGGGAGGAGAGTACAATAACGCTACACGGTTTCCCATTTTCTATTCAACAGTCCATGATTTCCTCTCAGAACATTTTTATGATATTATTTGCTCCTTATTAGTTATAGCAAGTACACGATTAGTGATACTTTTGGTGGTCTTAGTTTCAATATATCGTCTGTAACGAGAGATTGCTAACTGTCGTACAAAAAGTGATTCAATGATTCGTTATTTATAAAAATGAAATCTACTTTGCATCCATTTTGTCACTCACAGAAATTGACTGCGTTGACTTCAATATTTCTATTACAACGCAGTCTGTTTTCAGAGCCGCCAGAAGAACATAGTTACCATGTTGTTGTACGATCATGTAAAACGAATCTTAGATATTGTTTCTATAGTGATGTAGGTTGAGTAATAGCTTAGACTGCCGAATAATTATAATGATTATTATGAATGATTTTTACATCTTTGTTTGTTGAGACATTCATTTGTTTTGCAGCTTTTCGACATACTTGTGTGGAAAATTAAACTGGACAATGATTATTAATGATATAATAACATTGCAGTCGTTCAAATATTGCAGTTAGTGAACATTCGTAACGGAATACGTGGTACGTCCTTAAAATAATCCTATAATGTACAAGGTCATGAAATCTAATTTGTACCTTATCCAATGGTTATTACCAAGTTGACTCCATGGTTGTACATGTACATATCTGTTTTATTGTCGGATGCGTATTCATAGTTTTATCCGGCAGTGATACGGCACGTTCACGATCGGGATATAAAGTGAGGGGTTTGGTGTGTGGGGGCAGTTTGGGGAACATGTTCTCCTATAACTGGAGTGGTTGTCGTACCGTGTTATTAGATTGTGAGCGGAGTTATGTTTGCAGCCGCGGAGACGAGGGCAGGGTGCATTAGCTCATTAGTACATTAGTGCTGGACCATCCGGCTGGGCTTACAAGGGGACAAGCCATGACCACCCATTACCTACATCTCTGACCACGCTCCTCGAAATAAACAGCCGTTGCTAGATGCTGGTCCAACGTCTTCGACGTTGGCCCAGCATCCAGCAACGACTGTAGCAGTGCCTGCGATATTCTGCCAGCAGTTGCCTACCTTTCTGATTCACGCACACTCTTCCTGCGCCAACACAAAACGTTAACGTGACGCTATATCGCATCTAAGATAGTAACCCAGCGTTGAAACAAGGTTGGAAATTCTCTATCTGCTTTGCCCCGCTCCCTAACCCATTGCTAGCCTCTTGCACGCACTTTTCTATCGGAGGCTAACTCTCCCAGTAGTCGCCTCTCCAGGGACTGCTTCTTTGAGGAGCCCCATGCCGAAATGGACAGATGTCATATCAGTCGATTGGAAAAGCATAGACTCCGTATCAGATGGTATTCCATGCGGTGGCCAGGGACGAGGGCCATCTGCAGTCATGATGAATCCGGAATCTATAGCAGACAATACTCAGAATGAAACGATTTTCGGTCATCTCCGTCAGAATTCATGGCAGATTGTATCATGCTAAGCCTGGTGATGCCCACATCCGAATGCCAATGTAACCTGGTCTCGTTTAGAGGTATTGGCACTGGGACTTTGGGAGGACTTCGTCTGCTGGGCCGGGCTAGTCTGCTGAATCTGAACAGCTCCCACAGGTCTGTCAGCTCATTTCGGGCGGGACTTTTCTGGTCATAGGGCCCTCTAAAGTCTGCATCAGCCAGGGATTACTGTTTCATTAAAAACCCATTTAGCCCAGTAAACTGATTAGCAGTGAGAGCGACGATGGCGGCCTACATGCTGCGTCCACCCGTGAGTGCCACCAATTGACACTGAAAACCAGCAAGTATTATACTGCTCTGCAAAGCCAAAAATGCAGTATCTGCTTACTTGAAAAGTAAGCAGATACTGCATTTTGGCTATGCATGTCCACCAAAGCCGCACCAGCACCATTTGACGCCGTTCCAGCGTCAATGCGTTATGTTTCATCGTAAGTGAGCACTTCTCGACTCAATTTATAGGCTTACCCTTAATCTTGTGATGGAGACACAATCACCTTATTTCTATCACGAGTGATGGCTGCTAATTTTGAGGAACACATAGAAGTGTGTTACTTTTGAATCTGTTTCGTATAGATCAATGATTAATCCCCGCAAAGACAAACCGTTGCCTTAAGGTTGTTTTACGCACATCACTGTCTAAACAAAAGACAATGTTCTTCTTATAATTTTATTGAGTATTATTTATTGTGACCACAGCGGATAGAGCCTAGTACTACTATACACTGCTCGACACGTCATATTTATTATTTTCCCAAGTAGACTGTGGGTATTTACAATGTATACCTATGTCAATAGATATTTCTCTCATCCTTTCTCGCTCTATTAATGTTGAGCCGACATACTAGACGGTGGACCAACATTAAGACAGCATTGGGTCAACGTCCTGTAGTTGTAATTCGTGTTGTTATAATATGTGTGTTATGTACTAACATTAGTTTATGCCAGTCCATGATGCGTCATATTATATTCAAGACATTGTAGTTAAATGAAGCAGACATCTTTGTCTCATCTTTAAAATAATTACTTTTTCTGCACGATTTAATAAAAAATAGCAGTGTTGAAACCCGACATGCCATGATAAAGAACTTGTTTGTTTGTCACGCATATATATACTTCATGTACATAGCAGTGATGGAATCGTTGACTTATAGATTAATATACTAATTGATATAATGAATATAAGATACAAATAAACACCAAATAAACACCAAGGGTGATATCAAGTTCCAGTTAAGGCCATTGGAATTCAAGCAAAACATAATCTGATTTTGATATTTGACCTGAAGTGACAATAAGAAGCGCTTAACTAACAATATTCAATGTTTACATTTGGAAATTGCGAATTTATTTACGCGTTAATACGCAGTTAAAATTTTGTAGGCTTTGTAGGTTTTTCTTCACATTTTCATTATAAAAAATGTACACAGACCATGCCATATCTTTGTAACAGCCTTCGGTAACATATTCTAGCTGGTGAACTGTGATGGCACATCCAGAAAATGTGTCTAATATTATGTGTGATCAAATGCTTGGCCCCTGGGTCTGGTTTGGACTATTTTTGTTTGGTGAAGGAATACAAAGTCTCCTGCTAATACCAGTTGGTTAATGACTCTGGACAGAAATGTCCTCGGGCTATTGACACGGCTTTGTATCAAGTCCACTAGCGTGCAATATCTATAGATCCTTCTTCCATCAGACAGGAAATTCAAAACTGACGCACCTGCGCCACCCCGTGGTCTTTTCTCTCATAGTTATTGACTTGAATAAGCACAACGCTTTCTCAATGTTGGACCGGCATCGAAGATGCCGGCCCAACATTGAGACAGCGTGGGGAAATTTCACAGAGCTTAGGAGATATTTTCGGTTAACGCCTCAGATATTGGTCCAGCATTGACTAAACCTTTCGTATCTGACCTCATTTGCCTGAATAGCTGTGCCTATGCTGTGGGAATGTGCGTATTTGCCGTGCTAAACACGCAGGACTAAGCCAGAAAATTGATGAGCAGTGTTTTTGGCTTGAGTGATATTTTGAAGCTGGTTTGTAGATGATTGGACATCCACCAAATTAGAGATATAACGTTTTCTGTATATAACCTGTGTGTATCATAATTATCCAGTAGGATGAATCAAAGGGCTTATGCAAGTGTTTCTTTTCCGTCCCCTCGTAAATATGCAATATTATGGGAGACTCTGTGACCGACAGGTAGCGTGCTCTGCCTCAGATAGGGGGTCGAAACTTTCGTTCTCGCTCCATCTGATCAATGTCTTTATGCATTTTCACAAGATATGGCCCATTTTTTCACAGGCTAATGCAAACCAGAATAGCAGCGTCTGCAATAATTTAAGATGTAATGAATAACGTTTCATTACCAACCTGATTAAGTACCATTCATGTTTTTCTCTTTGAATCTACAGGATCAACATTGCTGCTAAATATAATAGTTGTGATATATGCCTCACACATACAGCAGATCGTTACGAGATCGAGAATTTGTCTGCAACAATCAAAATAATACCGCAGCTATGAGATTATAGAATATCATTTTGGCCACAGCAGCCTAAAACCGGTAGATTCACGCGTGAGTTGCTCACAGGAAGCCTTTTATTTAGCGGCCATTCTTCTCCCCACAATGGCTTATCCTGCTGGATATGGCTCCTACAAAAAATAACACATTGGTTCAAAGCTGGCCCAGCTTTGAACCAACGTATTAGAGTTGCAGCTGAGGCAGTCCGACGTAGGATTGTTCCCGGCAAGTCCCGGTTCGATATAATGCTCCCGTACCGCAGCACGTCGATGTTATTAGAATTATAGACTACTTTCCTTGTTAAACGAACCTTACAAAATCTGCCATCAAAGCACCCCTGGCACCCTTTCCGCTAACTGGCCGACGGGCACAATAGAGCCGCTTGGAGCCTCTTGCAGCGCGTATCGAATTTTTTTGTCTATGCGTACCTGAAAGCTTTTCAGTGTTCTTTCTAAGTGCTAAAAGCAAATGAGATTTTAGCCAGTATAATAGAATATGAAATCTTTCAAAGGTAGGGCTATACTTCAAGGGACTGGCCCAGGCTAAAATCATCAAAAAATCGATGATTTTATTTTGGCTTCTTAATATGACCATATGATGTGAACATGTCTCTTGACCAGAACTGCAAAAGTTTTTTAATTTTTCTGATGCGCATTCACCAGTTAGGCTAGATATAGAGAAGAAATTCCTGATTTCTAATTATTGACAACCATGTCAATAATTAGAAATGCGGGAATTTCGTCTCTATATCTAGTCTAACTGGTGAATGCGCAGCAGAGAAATTAAAAAAAACTTTTGCAGTTCCAGTCTATGGACATGTTCACATCATATGGTCATATTAAAAAGCCAAAATAAAAACACCGATTTTTTAATGATTTTAGCCTGGGCCAGTCCCTTTAAATTTTGATGTCAAATTAAAAAAACCGTTATAGCCTTCGTCCCTTTTCCCAGGGAGTGTATTGTGAGTTTTAAAGCAAACGTGTACAAAAAGTAAAATACAATAGTATTATGTATTAATACAGTTAATAAAACATTACAAATATATAGTTTTTAATTAGACTGTTTTTATTCATAATAATGGGAAATGGTACACAAAATATTGAAGTTTCTGTGATTGCATAACTTAAGCTAAATTACTTGTTGTAATGTCAAATAAAACGCTCACATAATACTAACATCAAACATTAAATTTCTATACTGGAGCTTTTTTCATTGCCTGGTTTGTATACATTCAAATGACAACCGGTCACCATATTATAAATATAAAGTTTCTCATACGGTTGTATAATCAATTGTGAAATATCATTGTAGCTAATTTAACAATGGATACGCCATTTCTGATAACTGGTCGACGCTTTAACAATGTCAAGAACAACCATAACTATCAGCATTACTAATAGCTGATCCCCGCGAGTTGATCTTCTTGCACCATCATTGCTGAAGTGCAACAACACCAAAATATACATGTTCCATGAAATGTATGATATGTTTAATTGCGTTAATTCTTATTAAACGCATATAAAAATAAATTTTCAACAAGAGTCACATTATCTAGTGAAACGTTCAGATGTGCGTTTGAGAGGCAAGCAAATGTAAAACTGAGATATTTTCTGCTGCGAAAATATATGCCTAATTGTTGTTAGCTGTGAGGTGCAATCGTGTATTTCATCAAGCTTCTCACTTAATTCATTCTTTATACAATTTCATCTTGCTTTGTACATTCAGAAATGTGTAATATATACCTCGAAATCACGTCTGTGGACCATTTCAAATTGCCCAAATATGATCTTCACAGTGTCCATATTGTATGACATTCAAAAAGCAATCATCTGGTTGTATGGCCATAAAAAATTACACGCAAAAATTGGCCGGCTTCCAAATAGGATTGAGCTTGCTGTTTGGAAAATCAGTGTGAGGACCCAGCAACACAATACATTGTCCCAATGTTGGTTTAATGTTGGGCCAGCGTCACAGACGCTGGCCCAACATTAATCCAATATTGGGGTGGTATGTGGTGTTTTGTGTGAGAATCAGCGGTCTGGCGGGTTTATGTTATTAGGTTTAACGAGGACGAGATCGCCTGTGTCTGGTCACCGTCTCAGCCAGAAATTATACCCCACAACACCCTACTTAACTCTCAAAGAAATCAGCAATTACCTGAAAATTGACAGACGAGCACATTAATTATGAGGCCAACAATGCCACGTAGTCTGGTCGCTGAAGGCCTAAGTCCTGATCAGTGGCTCGTCCACCAAACTCCACTTTGTGATCCAGTGCTGGTTTAATGTTGGGCTGATGTCTACAATGATGGCCCAGAAATCATCCAGCATTATGTGGACTCTGTTTCCCATCCGCGTGTGACTCTCTTGTGGAGAGAGAGGCTTCCAGTGGAATGAAGAAGCTTTACAAACATTTGCCGGAGACGAATGATTTCCAGCCACCTTCAGCCGGCGGTTGACCATCAATTACACGTTTTCGTTTTTCTATGATCCAGACAAACACGAGACATTTAGGCATTGTTGGTTCAATGTTGGGCCAGCGTCGTAGACGTTGGACTGTGATACTGCCTCAAAATGTCAAAGCACGTCATTTTGTGTGTTATTGCCAATATATGCAGACCTATTGTTGTTACCAATCAAGTGATAAAATACAGCAGATAAATGAAATGATGCACCATTTATTAAGAAAAAGATATATATAGACATAATATATAAGATAAGATTAAAGAAATAACACTATCGTATCTCGATAACGTTGGCTAGTTTGTTGTGTGGAAGGAATAATGGGCTAGCAACATTTTTGTCGGTATTTCAGTGAACATAGATGATTCATATTTTCTTGAATTAATTCTTTGTGACACTGAATAAAATTTGTAAATAATGATGCTATAATTTCATCGATAATTATTAGTCGATGGTACTTGACCAGTGATTGCTAAGTTGACATTTTGTGGAGCGTCGTGTAGCGGGAGCAGGATATTATTGCTCTGTTGAACGTGAAATAATGGGGTCTAAATAACACTGACCGAAAATTACTGTCTCCGACAGGCAGAATACGTCTAAACCTTTCTGCTGCTGGGATCGTCCAAGTAAACGCCAAATATTTTTATTACATTTATACAATGTTGGGCCAACGTCGGAGACGTTGGACCGGCATTGTATAAATGTACATGGTATGCGTTTTAGGCAAGTATTAAAACAAAGAAAATGCAATGACAATAGTTTGTCTGATGCTCAGTTGTTGAAATGATTTATTTCGGGAGATATCTATTTTTCATAAATGGTAAAATTGTTCGTCATTTGAAGCTGGATATTGCGTTACCAATTCCAGCTTCAAATTCAATTGAATGCAAAATATATGAGAAAAAAACAATTCAGAAGGATCAGCGTTAGCCAACAATGGCTGCTGGTGTTTTTATCAATTTAAATGCTAAACAAATCTTTCCATATTTGTACATAATTATTTGCAACTATTTCTCAAGTAGCTTATGTTTGAGTATAGGTCACGTTTTTTTTACAAAACATGATCCATTGATATTCACCGTTTTTCCGCTTTCGATATAAAATTATAATTTACTGCCGCCATTGAAATAGCTTATCAATGTATGAGACGCGTATCGGACATGTATGGGACGAAACGTTGAATCATGTCGGTTTAATATTGATCCAGCGTCGTAGACGGTGGACCATCATCAAACCAACATTGGTACAATGTATCGTGTTTTCTGGGTAAAGCGCTATTTATGACCGGCAGAATCTCCAGGGTTAGAAATGCAATTGCAGCTGAAAGCAAAACTGACCGGATTGCTTTGTTGTGATGGTTTTGCTCTTGCCAGACGATTCTCTCGCCGTTGTCGTTCGGCTCAGCTGAGACTCCTCTGAGGATTTACAAGGCTTGTAGAATATCCAGTTTGTCGCGGATGAATCTTTACTTGAAAATAAATGTGTCCCGTCAACAAGCACAACTAAAGGCCAAGGGAACTTGGTACTTGCAGCTCTGCAAAGCCAAAAGGCAGTAACTGCTTACTTAAAAAGTGAGCAGTTACTGCCTTTTGTCTTTAAAAATCAGCACAGAGCGCAGCACCCTTGGCGAGGCGGAGTTATGGGAATGCCACACGACGGCGAGGTATTAAAATTCTAGAAGACAATGAAGCCAGAGTGGCACTGATATCATCCAATTTGGTGCCTGTGTTCTTGGCGTGTCTACACCAAGGGGACTCCCCTTCTGCCACCGTGGCTATCCATCAACACCCCAACTGTGTAAACTCACAGGTAGTGGTCCAACTCTAGCGCAATTTGGCCCAGCATCCGAGCCGCTGAATCAATTCCCAGTGTTTGAAACCAGTGATGAACATACAACTATTTTTAGGACTTTGTTCCATTTCTTTGACAATGAATGTTTTGTGGCATCTCCTCACGTGCGTATATTTTGTCACCTATGACTTAACTTCCCTTATTTATTTTAGACTTAAATATCTGAGAGTGTAAGGCAAAAACAATCAATACTAAGTGTGCAGTGTTTATATTGTTGTTGCCTAGTTTTAAGCCATTGGCCTGATCATCATTTTAATGTTATTACATTTATATTTTTAGTTTCGGAGCAATTCTAAAGCGATTTGTTACAACTAGTAGGCCCTATAGGTTTGTTGATAGGTTTGTTCAGTATGTACGTCATCAAGGTTAAACTTATTTATACAATTGTTTACTGATCTTGCTTTCTTATACATAAGACAGGAAAATTAACAGGAAGTCAAACTAGAAGAGGGCTGACAATCTTTGTCCAAAAGTGACATGACCAAATCCAGGTTTGTAATATTTTATCCGCAGGGTAATGTCACTGTTTGTCTTCCCCATTTTTAGAGTGTTCATCTGCTGGTCCATTTTAGCCTATCCGTACACACACAAAAATATATTTATTCACTCATTGATTTAACAAAAAATAAAACTTCACAACTCCACAAGTTTAACTTACCGCAGAATTATATTTTCAGAAGCTGTTTATGGATTCTCATTCTGAATTGTTTAACTCTTTTGAGACTGCCCTATATGAAATCGATTACTGGTGAACGATCATTAACCCTTGAAGCGCTGAATTAATTTGTGAAAAAAACATTGCAATCAAAGGGGTTTTTCAATTTTAAATCATCATAAATGTCTTAGTTAGCTCTTTCTGCTTCATTTGAATACTATGGTATGGATCTACGGCCATTATAAATAGTTTTACTCTTACAGTGCAGGGATAGACTTTAGTCGTCAGAATCTGACGTCTACAGACGTCAGATTCTGACGACTAAAGTCTATCCCCGCGCTGTAATGGTTAAATACTTAAAATATTATAAAAAAATAAAAACATTATAAACAGTCTAGAAACCAAGGTGCAGCAGTGGGAACCATGCATAAACATTAGTCTCTTATCAGCTGCTTTCAAGTCACCACCAGAATTATTCATAAAAAACTCCAGCTGTTGTGTGGCATCAATGCCGAACTTTTTGTCATTTCCACCTTATTGTAATTTTTCTTCCCAATGGCGTATTGCCAATGCATATCTAAGTATAATTTACCATGTCTGATGAAGATTCCAGCTATACACAGTATGTAACTACATGATATTACTGAGAATAATTTATATCGAGATCATCGTGATTTTGTGAATGTACTTGCAGAGAGTCATAATATAGAGCTAATTAAAAACATGTTCTGGTTGTAGCAGACGGTAAAAAGCTTCATAATTGTATCACCTTTGCCTTTTCGAAATATATTTTTAAAGAATATAAATGACGCGCCGCATTTCAAGAATAATGCTGCTAACAGTATACGTTTTTCTTGCTGTTTCAGTCTTTCAGTAGATTATATGAAAAAAAAAAAAAAACGAAAAATGGCAGAAAAGTAACAACAACGATAAAGATAATCGTGCAACACGACGGACAATGTGCCTGTCATTGCAAATCCTGTTTTTTTATTTTACGTTAATATGTGTTACAATGTTCATCAAATCTATGTAAACGACTACAACATTTTATTCCAATATTTAAAAAAACGTCGCTGTTTTTCTATTCATATACATGTATCATCACACATTAGTAATCGTGCATCACAAATCTTGACTGGCTCAAGTGAATTAGTTCCAGCTTCAGAGATCCTCGAAGCCAGCCGGCTATTGTAGAAAAAACACCTTTTTAAAGGAACTCATTGCATTTTCATCGCTACATTCTGGCACTGGCTTTCATAAAACCAACGGGATTGACTTCCCTGTTGAATGCTCTCCCCCAGCAAATACAAAACATCTGTATAACATTAATACAACGTCGACCCAACGTCTTCGTCGTCGGTCCAACATTGTATATAAATATTTTGTCTTTGCTGGCTAGCGCCTCAGAATCTGCAATACTTGAGATTGTCATCACGCCACGCTTGTCATGGACGAGGAGCTGCATGTTCTCAGATGAATGTCCAAGTTGACAGTTCTGGGCATTCAGTCCACAGTGTGTAATCAGGCTTCGTTATGTCGTTAGTCTCGCTCCGAGGCCTCAATTACATACAATCTTCAGATGGGCGTCCCACTGGATAGACCATACCGGATCTACGCTGGCACAACGTCGCTCGACGTTGGGCCGACGACGGTAAGGATCCGGATATGATACGCCATGAGAAGATTTATGTGTCGAGTATTGACATTTCACAATGTGTGCTCCGCTCGTCGCCTTCTATATGATTATATTGTTAGAAATAGTTATTACCCGATATTTACTTTAAAAAATCGGGTCAAATTTATCAATGCATCAGTATCTTGTGGCCCGAGGATAGCTGAAATGAACAAAAGGCCACGGCGTTTCAGCTTTAAATTACACAGCGAAACCCAAGTCTCCAGCTCTCTGGACATAGTTGGGGGTTATTCCTCCAGGCCTGCCCAGAATACTATATCGGGTGAGTGAAGGAAAAACACTGTCAATAACTCTCGATGCGTTGTCATCCCATTCTCATGTCCATTTGTACACTCATTTTAAGCTATTTTTTTCCATTTACAGCTTGGACTCATAGGCACTATTTGTACTTACGTCTTGTAAATGCGATCCGACAGAATATAAGCTAAACACTACTAGTAGGCATATTGTATTTGGAAACATCTATAATGGTGAGGGTTGAATTGACCCAGTATTTAGGCTTATAGTACAGAGAATTATAATATAATGTTCTGGTATCAGCAACTACGTCAAGCAATATCGACTGCTTTTTCGTAGGCCTATTGTTATTTTTATGTTGCAACATTAGGCCATCGGAATATACTTTTTTATCTATTGCGAAAATATTAGGGTCTAATAAATATTTACCCGGATATAAGATGTGTCTGTCACCACATATTCCATGGAGCATGCTATTTCTCACGGAATTTTGTACATGGGATTAATTGATGAAAACTAGGAAAGTTTATCGATTCAGGATTTTCTGGACGACTTCATTCTTTATCAAGGATAATTAAGCTATTAGACATGCATCAGAGCGAGTGACAGTGATGCTGCTTATATGGCGGAGACTTCTCGTTTGATTTGTTGTGGCTATTATTTCATTGCACCGTAATGTGATGAATCTACTTGTGCTGAGTTGATGGACATGCCTTCAGTACTCAGCACAGCACTCCATTAAAACTCAATAAACTCAGAAACACATAAAGCAACACATAAACACAGCCAATCTTGGAATCTGGTACCACATAGCCTGTTTTAGACTAAGGCTCTTTCCGCGTGAGCCAGGATAGTCTATGCATATAGTACCGCGTTGCCATTCAGACTCCGAAGAAATAAAGGTTTCTACCCCGATCACTCTAAAACCACATTCGTTAGTTCATTATTTCAGTCATTACCACGATGCGTAGGCTACAATTTATCACTTGATAATAAACAATCCATACCGCAAATCTTAACACAAGAACCCAAGCAGGGCTAATCATAATTATAAAATTGCACCAGGGTTGTTTGCGAGTGTTTTGTGGAGACAAATTACGTTTGAGAAACCTTTGTGGCACCACGTCCACATTTGGCGAGATTGTCACTTGGTTGAATTGAGTTATGTTCAGTGATGAATTACTTAATTAGATGACAACCGTTTGTGATTAATTGCTCCATCTATGCAAGCAATTAACCATAAACGAAATTAATTTTTAAAGTATGTCATATGCATTAATCCAGTTGGGTTGTAGCCACTTTCGATGTAACGTTTTTGTGGAAACATTTTTTCCGCTATATGAAATATGAATGTCAGTTAGGGATCTTGACAGAATGTCAATATTGGTGGCGGATGAGGCATATGGAGTGATGGACAGGGACTCAACTAATATCCATACAGCCAGTTGTCAATTCACTAACACCACTTTATCACCAGTGGAATGTGTTAGCGCCGATCTCATATAATAGGCTCGCTCCACGTTGCCTCTGCTAAAAACATAAGATAGAGGGGATGTTATACCAACATTATCAAGTCAACCTTAAGGACTAATTGTAAACTGCATGGTCAGAATATGTTTTCGCTCATTACCATGTTCTGACGGACAACCCAATAGTACAAGAAGGTTATAATTACAGTTACATACCTCCCAGGAACCAATTCTTGTTCATTTCCGATCGGTCGTTATCTTCATTTCCGCTCGCAATGTAACCACATGGTAACGGCATGATAATCGAGAATGTCAGTAATAACTCGTTCACAATCTATTATTTAACACAACGAAATCTAACGCATAGATGATGTTTTTTTTTGCATCTTAATAATGTGCTATTTTTCACTTGGCTTTGTAACATTAGTTATTATCATGTAGCCACTAAATTTTGTGTGAATACACTGGATATAATTGAGTTATAGCGACTATTACTATCACTATTATAACAATAATGAAAATACACAAAAAAGAAAAATTCACCGGAAAAAAATAGACATAAAATTAGGGACAGAAAAGAATAAATAATATTTAAAATTACAAAAGTGAGCTATAAATACGATGTCAAATGCGCCTGAAAGCCCACAACAAGGAAAGCGTGCTGGCCAGTCACTTGAATGCGAGCCGACGGCTGAGACTGATGGTGACAACCCAGCAAGCACGTGGCGTCGATCCAATGTCGGTCTACCGCTGGTCCACCCTCCGCAACGCAGGCCCGGCATCAAACCAGTATTGGTGCAACGTGTCCCGTCTGCTGGGAAGATGTAGCAGAGCTGACCGTACCGGACAGCGTCCGCCAGTGTGTCCTCTCATAATGAATTCCTCATCGATCCCCCCGAACCACAAGACAAATTAGCCGAGACACGAGGACTTGCCGATTGCTTCAATACTCACTAGATTCTGGCCCACATCTTAACCGTTGGCCCATAAATGACCCGGCGTTTGGGCAATGTCTCCTTGTCTTTCGGGTTGAGTGACCTCGCATGCCTGCACACAGTCATCATCGTGACAAGCCAGCGAACAAAACACAATATTGGTTTAATATTGGGCGAGCGTCGCAGACGCTGGATCAACATTACACCAACTTTGAGTTAAATGTGTCATGATTGCTGGATACATGCTTTTTGTGGGTACGCTGACCCAGTGTTTTTGAATGTCGGTTCAGCGTCTTGGACACTGGGCCAGCGCTGTGCCTTTGTAGTAGGGACTTCTTAGATGAAGAGGTCCAGTCAGGATGGGGAGGGGGGTTAAACCAGGATGAATGGACGCGCTTACGACAAACGGGATCACAGAAAAAGCCTGCCATTCATGCCCGCCTTTCAGGAGTGGACCTTGTAATTTCACTCGTGGACGGTGTGACTCGACCAGAGAGGGGGCTGGTGTCTGAGGCACTTTTCTACGACGCTGGCCCAACATTGATCCAACAACGGATCTATATATGTGTATAAAGCTAATATATATTGATACATCTTCGCTTATTACGTGTTCATTAGTGGCTTATAAATTATCTACAATAATTTTGGCTTCGGTGAAGAGCGGTTTATGGCTCCCAAATATATTTGTTATTTGTTCTTGTGGGTTTAATGCTAGGATGTGTGTGGTGTTGCACTGAAATTCAAAATTTAAATCCCCACATTATCCGTAAAAATAATGCAATAACGTAGAATGGATATTTTCTGACAAACCACCTAATACAAAACTCACGATTCAACAATCAGTCGACTACTTTTAAGTAGTCGACTGATTGTTGAATCGTGCTGCATTACGGTGCGTGTCATTATATATTATTCAACCATTTGACGCTGGAATTTCTGAAATGCAATGTCAAGTGATTGAAAAATAACGATATTTTCAAAAACTAAACGTATATTACTGGTTATTTTCAGTCATTTTTTGTAAAAAACAGCTCGAATGTGAAGCAGCGTCGCTCGTATGGTTGCCTGTAAGGTTTATGAAATCAGAAGCCTTTTTTGTACTAAGTCAGGCTCACTCGTACACTTTCCGCAGCAATCACGAGACGTTGAACCTATGCTTTTTCAATGTTGGGCCAGCGTCGAAGACGGTGGCCCAACATTGAAGAAGCATAGGCTCGACGTCTCGTGTTTGATATGTTTGGTCCGCAGTTTGTACTGGAATTTTCGGGCTGCTTTCACAAAATAAATCCAGCAATTCATCATTGCTTCTCGAGTGAAATCTAAATAAAGCTAGGATTTCATCAGAGGTCAAGTGCTCACCGTAATCTCATATTGCAGTTAAAAACCCTTGTCCTGATGGCTCATATCGATTATGTTAATAATGCTTCCTCAGTGGAATTATTGACCTGATGAAAATCAATCTGTTTCTGTGTGTGGGTTTTTCATCCGACAGCCTATCAAGTAACTTGTCTGCTCATACACCAAGTCTAAATAATACTCAACCCGTGATTATGGATATCTGGACATTAAAATACAAAATGTGTTTCCTTCGAGAATTTCAATTCTACGCATTTATGAATGTTAACGCCTCCTGAAATATAGTGGGAAATATACTCAATAGATTTTCATAAAATTTTGCAAACAATATTTTTCAAAAAAATCCCAACAGCGCTGAGATTTCGTAAAGTATATAATAGTTGCAGCTTATTTTAAAAGTTAGCCCTTTTGACATGTATTAAATTGAAATTGTGATGTCCCTCTATAAACACATTAAACTTATTCTAAAATTTAATTACCTGTCAAACTTTATGGTATAACTTTTGAAATATTTAATTATAATTTCGCTATTCATTTACCACAGTTAGGATTTTACTAGAAAATGGCCTTTGCTAGATGTCAAGGAAGTAGGTTCAGAATTGACGAGAAATCGGCGAGTATCATGCGATCCCGGTTAATTATGAACTTGGGTATAGTTATAAGTATCAGGGCGACTATGTACAGCTGATGATATTTGTTAAATTAATATTTGTATCACGGTCACGCATGTAAATCCGATGTCAACCCCGAGTATGTCACGGTGATTATTGATAGGCCTTGTATTATTTAATCCTTCATGTTATATATTCTGTGTGTTTCTAGAGAAAGAGCCTGTTATCAGTGTCTGTTGATGATTAAAAGACATAAAAACATCATACAATACAGAGAAAGTAAGTAATCATCAAATATTCTAAATGGTTAGAAATAGGTTAAGTTATCCTCTAATTTGTTATTATTACTATTAACTAGCATTAAATTATATCAAATCAGACAGAAATTGTTCGCACCGTACGTTTTATGCAACGATTTATTAAGTTTAAGTTGATTACAAATAATGTAAGAACGTTAAGGAGGATAATGTTACCACGACTAAATATCTGTAACTGGAACAGTATAGGATACAAAAAATAGAGCTGTTACGTTTGGGTGGCTTTTTTCTGCTGATTGAGTAAAGAAATGTTTTATTTGTATTTGTCCAGGTTTTTGTACCAGAGAGCACTTGTTGAAGACGGTGTGTAATCAGATACAGGTGGAGGCCACTCTCTACACACTAGTCAGAGGTAATTAGCACCAGTTTGGTCACGACAAGTCCCCATGATTTGTGTTGCTGGTGTTATGCTAATATTTCATGCGGCAATAATCATGATAATAAGGCAATCATAACGCTGTGCGCCATTACGCCGCAAAAAAACCGACGGTCATAATAAGGAAGGTCGTAACAGACGCGGGAAAGGCGTGAAACATGTATTACTCTATTATCAGGATTATGTGGCCTATAAATATTTTACTACTTTTATTTCCCAGTCCTAATTCCATGGATCTATCTATATGCACATTATTATTATGAATGTCTGTGACAACGGTGACTTTGAGAGACAGAAATATAATAACAGTTAGCCCGGCCCCTCCTATTTTGAATTCAGTTGGTTCTATCAGCGTTATTATTATGCTAATTATAAAACTCACCAGGCTGTTATCTTTCACTGAACAAACTAATGTAATAAGACATTAATGTGATTATATGGCTATATTATAAGAAAGATACACTGTACAAACGATCTAATGTTATAATTATGTAACCTACATGTGCAACGCCTAAAATAACTATGATAGATGTAGTTAAATAACAACTACTAAATATTACATTATTTTCATATATGCTTTTTTTAATAGGCATACCATGTTTATGATCAGTTGAGCCAAAAAGTTGAGTCAACTGGGACACACAGTATAATATTTAAAAGTGGGCCCTATTATAAGATCTAAAGTTGCTATAGTGTCCCCTTAAACCACCGTTTATAACAAAAATACACAACACTCATATCTAGCGCAAATTACCTGATCTTATCAAATCAGAAAACTCTTATGAGACATCATCCCTTTTCTGAAACCTTTTTTGATCACCGGACCTTCCTTCCTTTCTGATTACCCACCTACCCACATACAAACCCACCCACCCACGCACAAACCCATCCACCTACCCACACACAAACCCACCCACCTACCCACACACAAACCCACCCACCTACCCACCCACAAACCCATCCACCTACCCACACACAAACCCACCCACCTACCCACACACAAACCCACCCACCTACCCACCCACAAACCCATCCACCTACCCACACACAAACCCACCCACCTACCCACACACAAACCCACCCACCTACCCACACACAAGCCCATCCACCTACCCTCACACAAACCCACCCACCTACCAACACACAAACCCACCCACCTACCCACCCACAAACCCATCCACATACCCACACACAAACCCACCCACCTACCCACACACAAACCCACTCACCTACCCACACACAAGCCCATCCACCTACCCACACACAAACCCACCCACCTACCCACACACAAACCCACCCACCTACCCACACAAAAGCCCATCCACCTACCCACACACAAACCCACCCACCTACCCACACACAAACCCACCCACCTACCCACTCACAAACCCATCCACCTACCCACACACAAACCCACCCACCTACCCACACACAAACCCACCCACCTACCCACACACAAGCCCATCCACCTACCCACACACAAACCCACCCACCTACCCACACACAAACCCATCCACCTACCCACACACAAACCCAAACACCTACCCACCCACAAACCCATCCACCTACCCACACACTAACCCACCCACCTACCCACCCACAAACCCATCCACCTACCCACACACAAACCCACCACCTACAAACACACAAGCCCACCCACCTACCCACACACAAGCCCATCCACCTACCCACACACAAACCCACCCACCTACCCACACACGAACCCATCCACCTACCCACACACAAACCCATCCACCTACCCACACAAAAACCCACCGACCTATCCACACACAAACCCATCCACCTACCCACCCACAAACCCATCCACCTACCCATACACAAACCCACCCACCTACCCACACACAAACCCACTTACCTACCCACACACAAACCCATCCACCTACCCACACACAAACCCACCCACCTACCCACACACAAACCCACTCACCTACCCACCTACAAACCCATCCACCTACCCACACACAAACCCACCCACCTGCCCCCACACAAACCCACCCACCTACCGACACAAAAACCCATCCACCTACCCACACACAAGCCCACCCACCTACCCACACACAAACCCACCCACCTACCCACTCACAAACCCATCCACCTACCCACACACAAACCCACCCACCTACCCACACACAAACCCACCCACCTACCCACACACAAGCCCATCCACCTACCCACACACAAACCCACCCACCTACCCACACACAAACCCATCCACCTACCCACACACAAACCCAAACACCTACCCACCCACAAACCCATCCACCTACCCACACACTAACCCACCCACCTACCCACCCACAAACCCATCCACCTACCCACACACAAACCCACCACCTACAAACACACAAACCCACCCACCTACCCACACACAAACCCATCCACCTACCCACACACAAACCCACCCACCTACCCACACACAAACCCATCCACCTACCCACACAAAAACCCACCGACCTATCCACACACAAACCCATCCACCTACCCACCCACAAACCCATCCACCTACCCATACACAAACCCACCCACCTACCCACACACAAACCCACTTACCTACCCACACACAAACCCATCCACCTACCCACACACAAACCCACCCACCTACCCACACACAAACCCACTCACCTACCCACCTACAAACCCATCCACCTACCCACACACAAACCCACCCACCTGCCCCCACACAAACCCACCCACCTACCGACACACAAACCCATCCACCTACCCACACACAAGCCCACCCACCTACCCACACACAAACCCACCCACCTACCCACTCACAAACCCATCCACCTACCCACACACAAACCCACCCACCTACCCACACACAAACCCACCCACCTACCCACACACAAGCCCATCCACCTACCCACACACAAACCCACCCACCTACCCACACACAAACCCATCCACCTACCCACACACAAACCCAAACACCTACCCACCCACAAACCCATCCACCTACCCACACACTAACCCACCCACCTACCCACCCACAAACCCATCCACCTACCCACACACAAACCCACCACCTACAAACACACAAACCCACCCACCTACCCACACACAAGCCCATCCACCTACCCACACACAAACCCACCCACCTACCCACACACGAACCCATCCACCTACCCACACACAAACCCATCCACCTACCCACACAAAAACCCACCGACCTATCCACACACAAACCCATCCACCTACCCACCCACAAACCCATCCACCTACCCATACACAAACCCACCCACCTACCCACACACAAACCCACTTACCTACCCACACACAAACCCATCCACCTACCCACACACAAACCCACCCACCTACCCACACACAAACCCACTCACCTACCCACCTACAAACCCATCCACCTACCCACACACAAACCCACCCACCTGCCCCCACACAAACCCACCCACCTACCGACACACAAACCCATCCACCTACCCACACACAAGCCCACCCACCTACCCACACACAAGCCCACCCACCTACCTACCTACCTACCTACCTACCTACCTACCTACCTACCTACCTACCTACCTACCTACCTACCTACCTACCTACCTACCTACCTACCTACCTACCTACCTACCTACCTACCTACCTACCTACCTACCTACCTACCTACCTACCTACCTACCTACCTACCTACCTACCTACCTACCTACCTACCTACCTACCTACCTACCTACCTACCTACCTACCTACCTACCTACCTACCTACCTACCTACCTACCTACCTACCTACCTACCTACCTACCTACCTACCTACCTACCTACCTACCTACCTACCTACCTACCTACCTACCTACCTACCTACCTACCTACCTACCTACCTACCTACCTACCTACCTACCTACCTACCTACCTACCTACCTACCTACCTACCTACCTACCTACCTACCTACCTACCTACCTACCTACCTACCTACCTACCTACCTACCTACCTACCTACCTACCTACCTACCTACCTACCTACCTACCTACCTACCTACCTACCTACCTACCTACCTACCTACCTACCTACCTACCTACCTACCTACCTACCTACCTACCTACCTACCTACCTACCTACCTACCTACCTACCTACCTACCTACCTACCTACCTACCTACCTACCTACCTACCTACCTACCTACCTACCTACCTACCTACCTACCTACCTACCTACCTACCTACCTACCTACCTACCTACCTACCTACCTACCTACCTACCTACCTACCTACCTACCTACCTACCTACCTACCTACCTACCTACCTACCTACCTACCTACCTACCTACCTACCTACCTACCTACCTACCTACCTACCTACCTACCTACCTACCTACCTACCTACCTACCTACCTACCTACCTACCTACCTACCTACCTACCTACCTACCTACCTACCTACCTACCTACCTACCTACCTACCTACCTACCTACCTACCTTCCCACCCGCCCGCCCGTTCGCCCGCCCGTCCGCCCGCCCGCCCGACCGCCCGCCCGCCCGCCCGCAGCCCGCCTGCCTGCCTGCCTGCCTGCCTGCCTGCCTGCCTGCCTGCCTGCCTGCCTGCCTGCCTGCCTGCCTGCCTGCCTGCCTGCCTGCCTGCCTGCCTGCCTGCCTGCCTGCCTGCCTGCCTGCCTGCCTGCCTGCCTGCCTGCCCGGGTAGTTAAAGGGTTCATACGTCGGATACGAGGGCCTGTTTTTCTGGTTTAATTAAGGACGAAATTTTTCTGATGAAATCTTCTAAATGAGGATACCTAATAGTTTTATTAGAAACATGAGAAAGGTGACAAATTGAATTGTGAGAAGACTCTAAAAGTCATCTGCTGCAGCACGTGTTCGCGCATGTGCATGTCTAATATCCGTTTTGCTCTTAATATCTAGAAGAAATATTCAACCTGAAAACTGAAATGGAAATAATTGTCATCTGTCTGCAACGTGGTGTTGATGCTCCATCATATTTGTAAAAAATATACTGTTCAACTTTTTAGCGAAACTACATAAATAGATAGATCTACGTGTATTTTGATAAACATTAATAGAGTATAGCTGGATATAAATAATTAAATGAAATAATTAATAGGATTTCATTTCTCACGTCAATATTGTCATTGGACAAACTTATAGATGGGGTTACGTAATACCCCAATCACACAGAAAAGACGCACAGCCCACACATTGAAAATTAGAGAAGGGGACGTGGCGCAATGGGTAGAGCGCCTGATTGTCTCGCCAGTCATACATGCGTCCCGGGTTCGAACCCCACTGATCCTGTGTGGGGTTTTCAGATAAATATCATTGTTTCTCCCTTATCAATGTGACTATATGCGATCACTTTAATGACTGCCTCGTCGAGTAAAGGTTGAGACCAGTGTAGCGACGTTAATGACCTTCAGATGTCCTTGTCATGACCTTGGGGTCATACCCCAGTAACATACAACCTCACTACTTGTTAGTATTTTCCCATAATCTGGGATTCCGTTGGCTTGTTGAGACAAATTTACTATGTGGCGCTAATGAGAGGTAGCCTTTAACAAAGGGCACAAATTTGGGTAGGCCTACTCGTATGTCGTCATCATTGATAAAGGAATTGGATGTATTTTCATCAGATAACAACTTGTCCATGCTTAAGATAAACACCGTTTGATCTTGTTTCAAGATTTTGGCACAACCTTTGTTTTTGAAACAACATATCAGATATTACCTAACATTGAACCAGCACAGTTTCTAAATTTTGACTCAGCCAGATGCAGAGCAAAAACCCTCTGGCCAGTCAAAAAGAAAAATATTCTGCGGCCGGTAATGAACTAGGGGAGCCTGGAAGCTGATACAATTAGCAGTGCCGTAATTATCTGGCAAGTTGAGCAGGCGCAGTCCCTGATTGAAAGAGGGGGCATCCACCCTTGCCAAGGGCGCACCCTGGCGGTAAACAAGCCATAGACAGGGGCGTCCGGTCCAGCCTCGTTGTCGTGCCCGGCGGCCATATTTGCTCGTTCACACTTGAGGTGACAATCACTGGCTGTCATCATCTCGTTACCAGGTGAGCGGTCAACAAACAGCGTCACACTAGGCCTACACACAGGACCAGGCACATACTGCATAGCAGCCGCTTGGCTCCACAACTTACCATCCTGCCAGCAGAGGAAGTTTCCACACTGTCGCTACCTCTGCTGACTGGATGCAACCTACATGGATCCGCATTCTCTGATCCATCATCAAATCGGACTCACATTTTTGCTCAACACCAGTTGATAGCCTACTGTCTATGCCCAGATTTCGGGGTGAAAAGCACATCATAGGCGGCCATACTCTTGACCAAGAAAAATACCGCTTGGACAACAAATACCATGTGATGTGGCTTAATCTCCCTGTCGAAGATTCTGTGTTCAGCTGACAAGAAACTGTATCCCGCAATGTGGTCCATTATTGGCCCACGGTCTGCGACGTTAGATCAAAATTAAAACCAACATAAGCTGAACATGACGATTACAGGACAATGCTGACAAAAATGCACAACACCTGTCCATGCAGTCGCAAAACCAGGGTACTATTATTACAGAACAATTGTATATAGGCCAAATGACAATAAAATTAGTTGCTTTTCCCTTTTTCATTTTCATTATTCTAATAATGAACACAATACCTTATTCGAATAGCTTTTTCATTGTTTGGATAAGGGAATAAAATGTATCTTCTTTTTCCTTATTCTAGAAAGGAAAGGCCTGTTTGTATAAGGAAAATAGAAACAATATATTTTCCAAGAATTAAAGTGGGCAAATGACATACTCGAAAAAAGAAGAAATAAAAATCTCGCTTTTACTTTTTTTTAAGAGTAAATAACTAATTTTGTGACCATGTATAATTATATTATTGTAGAACGCACACTGCAGAAATGTGAATAACTATTATTATTACAACTAGCTCCAGTTAAGTTTATCATATTCCCTCGTGTCTTTATCCGGGTGAAGTTTAAAAAATAAAGTTTGAAAAATCCTTAATTAAAATTAAAGTAATAGGAAATAGAGATAATAATAATTAAAATTATGTCACGGAATCACATGATTTGAGAAATATTATAGCCGCCTTTTGACGAATAAGGCACTTCAAGACAATAATAATAGAGAATGTGCTATTTTTTACTTATACATTTTCTCAAAGAAATTATTGTCTAATTATAAGTTTAATAATTTAAATTTTCACCCACTTGAAGTTGTGTCTCGCTACCGCGATCCACAACTTCAAGTGGTTGAAAATTCCTATGGTTTATTTTACAGAGGATCACTCAACCACCAAATGTCCTTTCCAAGACGCTTATTATTTCAACTATAATGACAACGTGGCAGGTTTCTGTGAGCAGCCTATAGGCTACCTGAAGCCCTGTGTAGGAGGGCAACAGTTCATGTTTCACTTCAAACACTGCAGCAGTGCAGCTACACTTAATGGGCTTGGTGAGTACACACGATATTTTTTTTGTTAAATTTATTCGCAGTCAGTACCAAAAATTATAAATACATACAATGATACATTCATCATTCATTCATGGTATATCATTTCTTTCTGAAATTATATGTAACAGGACCTGCAACTTTACCATCTCATATTTCTACGATTAGGGAGCCTACATTGTTGTTTAAATAATAGTATGATCATGTAATCTTCATATTTTAATTTGCTTATATTGCTTCTAAACGTAACCTGTTTAAATCATCCTAAGTCCGGTTTCCCTTCTGAGAACCAAATATTACATCTGTTACCTCAAACTTCACATGCAAGTGGGAATAAATAAAAGTCTACGGGAGCGCTGCGGCCGAACAAGAAAATTTGACATTTTCTGACTGAGCTTGAGCCGGAGACGGTGTCAAACAACGCGGAAATAACAACTACATTCATACTGCCGTGCAAAGCCAAAAATTACTGCCCCATGCGTGGGCGAGGTACTACTCTAAAATAGCATATTTAACCCTTACAATCGTGAATTGACTTTGTATAAATAATGGAGACAAAAGGGGTTATTTCAATTTGAAATTATAATGAATGTCTTAGTTAGTTCTTTCCGGTTCATTTGAATACCTATGTTATAGATCTACGACTGTTATAAATATTTTAATTCTTTCATCGCCGGAACCGTCTTCATACGTCATAATCTGACGTCTACAGACGTCAGATTCTGACGTATAAAGACGGTCCCCGCTCTGAAAGAGTTAATCAATCGAAAAAAAAAACAGAGCAGACACAATACATGTACATTTTTCACTCGTGTCACCTCTGTACTTCAGATACGTGTAATGTGACACTCACTGATTAATCAGTGCAGGTAGATTTGTGCCCACGTGAGAAATGAGAATATGTTTTGAACAAAATCAATTATTATACTGACACAGTTATCGAAATGTAAATTTTAATTGAAAGTAACCAATACACAAAAATATCAAGTAGGCGTCTGGTTACTGGATGTTAGGCCGGCCCTAAGGGCTTATTCAGCTCGCATGTGGCCCATAACCTGATAACCTGGAGGTACCAGATTTAAATTTCGTATGAACCAAAGGTTTGCTATCACGGTTTTGCCTATGTACAAAGTTCCAAGCTGTTCAAAGGCTTATCCCCTCCAAGCTGTCATTATGTGTGAGTTTAGTAATAGCGTAACTCATCCACTCTAAGCTGTCATTGTGTGTGAGTTTAGTAATAGCAGAACTCATCCCCTCTAAACTGTCATTGTACGTGAGTGTAGTAATAGCGTAACTCATTCACTCTAAACTCTCATTGTGTGTGAGTTTAGTAATAGCATAACTCATTCACTCTAAACTGTCATTGTGTGTGAGTTTAGTAATAGCGTAACTCATCCACTCTAAACTCTCATTGTGTGTGAGTTTAGTAATAGCGTAACTCATTCACTCTTATATGTCATTGTGTGTGAGTTTAGTAATAGCGTAACTCATCCACTCTAAACTGTCATTGTACGTGAGTTTAGTAATATCGTAACTCATCCACTCTAAACTTTCATTGTGTGCGGGTTTAGTTTTAGACCTACCATCAAACGTGTTTATATGAACACCAGTGACAATCCCTTATAAATGTCGTTAAAATATACACGAATAGTATGGCATTGGTATAACGTTGATGAAACTTTATCACTACGTCTTTTTATCTCATTGTAATATTAATCTGTAGGCTATCATTCTATATATGTCCCTGAAAATAGACACTCACGAACACCTGGTCTACACTTACAAACACGATTTGTGTTTCACGTTTTCTAATTTAATCAGACGAGTCGCGGGAACAAATTTCATAAGAATAATAGGTGATTCGACCTATCAACAATGATATTATAATTATCATAATTATAGTGTTTTTGAGCGTGGTAGCCTATACACACAGATCTCGTTTCTAGTTACATTCACCTTTACAATCCATGTGGTTGCTTCATAAAGCCTAAAACACACCAACACGATTGCCCGCGCGATGTCGTCGCGTCGGTTTTTCAAACACACTATTTGATCATTGCCAAAACGTACCACCACGACGACGTACGCGAGCGCGATGGGCAACACGATCAAACTTTTACATTTTCGTCGCGCGTCGCGTCGGTTGTCGCGCCGGTTTTTCGCGCCGCACATGTCGCGTTGGTCGTCGCGTTGGTCGTCGCGTTGGTGTGTGGACAGTCACGCGATTTTTGCGTCTGTCGTCGCGTCCCACGTCGCGTGCCTAATCGCGCTCGCGTTTGCGTTAGTGTGTTGTGCCCTTAATTCGGCACAATTTTTTTTGGGGGGGGAGGGGGGGTTATTATAGTTATTAATCTAGAGTAACTTATTGTACTCACTATGACACACTACACGTTATTGAGCCATGCGACGGCTGGATTTTTCAGTAGGCCCACTTAGTAGCCTATGCATAGATACAGAAATAAAATGGTGAAATTATTATAATGAAATTAATCACACACACTATTAATCGTGTCTCTAGTCATATGTGAGTCAATGCTCAAGTAATGTAAAGTGCGATAGGGTACTGTAACTTCACACGATCAGCGCCAGCCAGTGTCACAACTGCTCTGCTGTGCAAAGACAAAATGCAGTATCTGCTTACTTTACAAGTAAGCATATACTGCCTTTTGGCTTTGCACAGCAGTGCTGTTATTTGACTGAATCAACAAATATAAAATGCATCTCTGGTATTATGACTCGTTTTATTCCAGAGGTGGGAAAACCTTCATGTGCAACACCTATCGTCACGCCGATGTATTCGGTGAATTAAAATGTAACAAATGGTGGAAGTACTCACAACCTAACGAACCTAACGAGACGTTGACCCTGCAATGGTTTAATGTGGGGCCAGCGTCGCAGACGGTGGCCCTACATTAGACCATTGCAGGGTTAACGTCTCTTGTTTGCTGAGAGGCACGTCACAAAGAAACAAAATGCTTCTTCCCTGCTCTCTCGTAAAGATTCAATATTATGGGGAGTTTCCGTGACCTCAGACCGGGAGGTAGCGTGCTCGGCCCCAAACCGCCAGAGCTCGAATCTCGAATCCTGTGTATGGAGGGCAGTGTCATCTCATTCATCTCACCATCCTCAAGAGGTTTTCCTGGCCCAATTTAGCCTATATGTGCACAGATGTGGCATAAACCCCATTCATTTCATTTCATTTTGTCACATCACGAAACCCCGAAAATCTATGGATTTGTTGTTTTCATCATAACCTGATTACCGGATCAATATAATTTGACTGCAAATAATATCATCTGAAAATAACGTTTTGAATCTATAACAGTGATATTATAGCAATTATTCGACGAACAAATATAAATGTGCAGTTATTGTATGGAGAGCATATTTTCAGAAGCATTGCATTAACCCTTGCAGTACGGGGATCGACTTTAGTCGTCAGAATCTGACGTCTGTAGGATAACATAGGTATTTAAATGAATCAGATAGAGCTAACTAGTACATTTATAATGATTTCAAATTGCAAAAAACCCTTTGGACTCCATGGTTTTTACAAAAAATAATTCAGCGCTTTTTAAGGGTTTAATTATAATTGAACCCATTGTTCTCTTACAATATTTTTTTTTAATCAGCATTAGAGGAGTTATCAAGTTCGTCTCGCAAAGGTTATTCTGAGCGTCATCTTTCAACAACACATGTAGAATGTATCACTCTCAGTATCACAATAATATCAAATTGTGTGGTTTCATGTTTTTCCCGTCCATATAGAAATGTGAATATCAGTAGTGGTTTCATTAGGTCTCTTGGTGTCAACCAGTATTCGACTGGACGGTTTTGGTGCAGCGACGCTGAGAAGTGCAGCACGTTTTGTATTCGGGTGGTGTTACACTCAAATTGGTGCAGCTTGGTGCAGCACCTTCTTGCACCCAATAAAAGGAGGGTGCACACGGTGCAGTAAAGTCCCGTGGCCAGTTTAACTATAATCTAATCACATCATTGGTTACCGTATTCTACACTGCATCTTTTTCAAATCGTATTCGGCTGGTACAGCTTGGTGTAACACTTTTTGTCCACTGCGGAGGTGCATAATTGTTTTGCATTTAAAATGCCCAGTCGAATGCATGGGCATCTCGGGTGCAAAACAATTATACCACACGCACCTGAGCAGTGGATAAAAAGTGTTACACCAAGCTGCACTAGGCGAATACGATTTAATAAACATGCAGTGTGGAATACGGTAACCAATAACGTGCTTAGATTGTAGGACCACCCGAATTAAAAAGAGTGCTGCACGTCTCAGTGGCGCTTCACCAAACGGTCCAGTCGAATACTGGTGTCAATTCCATACACGTTTTTGTATATACATGTTTGTATTCGACACAACATTCACAATGAGTCATTCAATAAATGCTGCACCTGCTGTTACAGAGATAAATAATCATCATTTTTCGTGTACATACATAAAACCATTCACAGTGGGCTCAAAGCTGTGTAGATAACTATTATTGGCAATGGCTCAACATGCAACATTTGTTAACTCTAGAAAACAGAGTTTATCTCATTATATTATATTCTAGAGAGATGATCATCAAATGTATTCTTGTAGTGCAATTCGTTTGTACTGCTATCACTTAATAAAGTTGCACGAAACGCACGCAAAATATAGTGGCCGCGGAAATTCCTTACAGATTGGTGGCTCTCTCATGAGAGGAGGTAAGAATGAGTGAGCTGGATGCCTCTATTAGTATGGTGCGTGTGACACTGGGGACCAAGCAAAAACCGGGTCACAGACAGCTCGTGTGCTTCTTTGAGCAACGCGATGCCTGATTGGCTGATGGATGACTGATGGATGACATGCCACAGAACAAACTAAATGTATCCTTTCCTCTCCCCCACCAGATTCATCCCCTGATTCTGCTGAAGTAAGCTGCCTAGTCTGTTAAGTCACGCTGGATGTGGTGAACGTACAGCTTTAGCCATACCAGAGCTGGTTCTATATATTTGTTTGGCTTAAGCTGTCCCTGGAATGGATATTATGTCCCTCCTAAAATATGAATTCTCTTTCTGCATTTTTCCCATAGAAAGTGAATATTTCGTACATGCTGATGGTTAAGCCGTGTCCCTAGATCAATTCTTCACAATGTCACAGGGAATGTTGGCGATGCCTAAATACCCATTCCATGGTGACATCATGGCGTCAACATTCTAATATTAGAGTTTTAAAACCTCTCCTTCAGATAAAATGCGTTCATGTGCCAAAATGATGCATCGGCAGGTCACCTGACCCGTGCTACCACCAGATGGCATCAAAGTATGACCTGACATTTAGGCCAGTCTGTCTGTCGGACCACGCTGCAGCCAAAGTGTCTGATCCAGATTTTGGTTATTATGTACAACCTAACTGAGTCAGTTGACAGATTGCGGCCATTGGCCGGTCATGTTTGTCAGATGTTTTTTGCCACCACCCCCTGCGAGCTAAGTTATCGTGTTGATCCCCAGAGGGCGCAGGCGGCGTGTGGGGTACGATCCCGCCTCCTCTTTGTTGCTGATCCATGGCTGTCCTGGGAAAGGGATCCGGACATTGAGTGCCACCCCAGACTGTTGTAAAACAAGTGCAAATGTCGCTACAAAGGAACGTGCTGCATTGGTAGTCTGTGTGCAACCAATAATACTTAGTGAACGCAACTTTGAGCAAACGCCATCATATGGAGGGAGGGGGGGGACACAAGGCCGTGACGTGTCTGGAATTCCGCATCAGCCCGGACACTCACTTTGATCTTTTGTACGGGTTTTCTATCCTTACATATTTCACTCACACAGGGAATTCACATATAAGTTCACATTTTGATCTACTTGAAGTTGTGGGTCGCGAAAGCGAGATACAACTTCAAGAGTAGTCCAGTTGCTGCTCTTATATGTTCAATGGGGACCCGGAAATTATGAGAAGTGTAAGGTGTTTCGATTTATTTTCGATTTATTTTTTCATTTAAATTTACTCGTCAGTAACGTTTGATTTTATCGTCAACATGTTTAGAGGTTTACGTATAGAAGCAGTAAATATAAAAAAACGAGGGACATCTTGAATTTAAATACCAAATAAAGATTACTTTTTCCAAGACACTAGACAAAATTATATATATATATAAAACAAATGCAGAAACCATAAATTGTGCTTTCGTGTGCTATAAACCATAAAAAATACGGGGCTTTCTTTACATTTTGGCAGCCATTTTGTGTTTTGCTAATTTGTAGGTGAAGGTCACCAATGGATATGTCCAATAATTATTTTTTATTCACTTATTTCCTTTCACCATGTTGAATCGTTTGTTTTGTTGCTCATTTTGATTATTTGATAAAAAATCATGCTTGAGCGTATGTGGAGAGACGACCACTTTTGCTACTGCAATGTGTGATATGTCATTAGAACGAGGGTACCCACATATAAGTGGTCAACAAAGATGTTGCCAAAAGTTACCGTTCGGGCAACAAAGCTGAATATGTTAATTTACCCATTTGGAGCATGAATCAATCAAAAACATTACACTTCTTACAATTGCCTAGGTTCTATGGACGGCAACTGGATTAGAGGGTGAAAATGTAAATGCTATAACCATGATAACCTAGCGGATAAATGGTTAAAATGTAGTAGCTTGGCGGTTAAAGTGTTAACCCTTTAACCGCCGGTGCCGCATATATTCGAGTTTTTATTTTTTATTAGCACATTAAGTACCACATTTTAATTATTTTAAAGATAAAATGTGACATCAACCAGCAAGATTTGAGAAGAGTTGACCTCCATTTTGTCAAATCTGAATAATTTTCACTCACTTGAAGTTGTGGATCGCGTCAGCGAGACACAACTTCAAGTGGGTTAAAATTCAGATTGAATGATTTGGCGGTTAAAGGGTTAAGGACCTATTAACAGGATTAACATTGAATGAAACCTGATAGATTAATTACTCATTCTGCGACTGTCTGCGATCTTTTTCTACGAGAAACATAGTCGTGGGACCCCATCATTATGCATACGTGGGGCTTATAGTTGTGACCAGGTACGACGAAGTTTAATCTAATATTCCACAGCAGCAGCTCCCAACCAGCGACTCCCTTACGGAGCGACCATCAATGTTGGGCCAACGTCTACGACAATCGTGCATGTGTTTGATTTTTAACTGGACACCTGAAAGAGAAGGTGTTGGCGTTCCCAACACCCTGCGATATGTTTTAACTAGTTTTAAGCTGGTATCACTTCGTGTGTATGGTCAAATCGTTAATATAACATTGGTGAATCGCATTGTGGAATCTCAGCATATAATAATAACTTTTCCTGTAATCGTCGCTGGTCAACTGGGTGACTGGGCCATAAATCATGTTTATACAGCGATGGCGCCTTGTTACATGTACAATTAATACAATTTAAAATGTTTATTCAAATTGTGATAAAAATGTCCATTTCGGTATATGTCAAAATGTGTACGTTGATCTGACTTCACAACTAGTTATTTACTCACCTTGCGGAGGTGGAACTGACACCTAGCAAATATTATGGATCATATACTGGTTGTTTTTCTCAACAAATCAAAGACAGACCCTTTGAAACACTAGCAGTTTATATTATTATTAAAATCTTAATATCATTATTTTTCATGCACTCAACATGAATATTACGTGAGTTTATGAGTATGTCACTTACTTAACATGCTTAATTATTTATGGAAAATATTAATGGATCTTATACTGTTGTTTTTCTCAAGAAATGATAAAATCAAAAACACACCCTTTGAAACACTAGCAGTTTATATTATTATTAAAAACTTAATATCCTTATTTTTCATGCGCTCAACATGAATATTATGTGAGTTTATGAGTAAGTCACTTACTTAACATGCTAAATTATGTATGGAAAATGACTGTGTATTGTGGTTGTTTTTTTTCCTGACAAAATGAAAAAAAAACAGTAACTAGTTTATGAGGTATGTCGCTCAATTACTATTTTGATGTAATATTACATATTCCTCGCGAAACAAGCAATTCAAAAATGCCGCTTTTTCAAACGATTGCAGTGTATACCGTTATTATTCAACTTATCATTATAACTTTCATAGACTCAACATGAATATTACGTTATTTTGCTATGTACACCAGCCTCACCTAATTAGTATTGATAGAACATTGTTTTTCTCTCGTGAAATAAACAATATCAATTCATACTTTTATTACTATAAACGTGTTTTTTTTTACTAATTTTCATTGTTCAGTTAGTTAAATGAAATAAGTATATTTTCAATAATTGAGAAAGTATACCCCTATCACCTCACTGGTCACACTTCAACGCTTCCAGAATGAACATGTTACAATACATACCTGCACTTTTACTAGTTATATGTTCATGCTTCATGTATGAAAATGCACCTTTTGCACTTTTGATGTTTTCAGACATTCATATGTTGACATTTTTATATGCCATTGACTCTTTAATTTGTAATAATTTTCATCTTATTTTGCTGTATTGTATCGGTAATATGTGGTTATATTGGTATTTTTAACATTTTATAATGATGTTTGAAAACGAATTAATAGAAAATATTGGGGGTTTACACAAAAATTCACTGTTACACATATTAAACGCTGAAGGTGAAGAGGAGGACTCGGTCACATACAAATCTGTGGTTAATCACTCTCCTTATGTTGACGATGTCGCGTTTGTCTCTAAACTAAAACATAAGAAAAATTGTTTCACTATTCTATCAACTAATATTGCAAGTATTCGCTCAAAATTAAATGAATTGCAAATTTTTCTAAAAAATCTAGAGGATTCTGGAATTTCTCTTGGTGCTCTGTATATTCAAGAAAGTTGGTTGTCAGAGCATGACGACACGTCGTTAATTAAACTTGAAGGCTATAATTGTATAACACAGGGCAAGACTGGTAGTTCACGAGGTGGTTTATTAATTTATTTACATGAAAAATATAATTATACTTGTAAACATTTTACCAATTCTTTTGAACTATGGGAAAACCAATTTATAGAAATTTCTGGTGAAGGAGTCACAAAAAATATAATTTTAGGTAATATATACCGTCCACCAAAGACAACTATCGATAGTTATAGTTTATTTACTGAAGAATTCACCAATATTTTATCATCACTTGAAAAATCAAGATCAGAAGTAATTATTGCTGGCGACTTTAATATAAACTTACTGGATGTAATGACAGCTGACCATGTAACAAATTTTTTTCATGCGCTTACTTCTCAAAGTTTTCGGCCACTTATTACTCTTCCCACCAGATTCTCAGTTGCTAGAGGAACACTAATTGATAATATGTTTTGCAGAAACTCAGAAACTATGCTCAGTACTACTTCTGGAATTTTAATTGATAAATTTTCAGATCATCAACCATATTTTACCACTATAAACTGGAAAACGTATGAAAAACCACCAAAATATATTAAGATTTGTAAACAAACAAACGCCGACATTGACAAATTTCGTATAGATTTAAATAAATCGAATATATTAGAAAACATTGATTTAAATGTTGATGCTAATCCAAACACTAATTATGATGCATTGGATGGCATTATTGAAAATGCTAGATTACGAAACTTCCCTATTAAAACAGTAAAGTTAAACAAATATAAACATAAAAAATGTAATTGGATAACACAAGGAATATTAAAATATATCAAATTTAAAAACAAACTATACAAAGATATGAAATTATCCACACCACAATCACCTGAATTCGAGACATTGAAAACAAACTTAAATAATTATAATAAAATATTACGATACAACATAAGGCTTGCAAAGCAAAAATATTTTCAAACTAGTTTTATAAATTGTAATCAAAATATTAAAAAAACCTGGTCAATCATATATGATGTTCTAAATAAAACCAAAAATAAGAAGGATTTCCCAGATTTTTTTAAAATAAACGAAGAAAATGTAACAGATAAAGTAACGATTGCAAATGAATTTAATTTATTTTTTACTGGAATTGGACCAAAATTTGCAAATGAAATTGAAAAACATCCTGGTAAAAATGTGAATAATTACTTGAATTTTAAACATAAATCTAAATTTAATTTCACACTAGTTGACGAAACTGTTGTCGAAAAAGTTGTCAAAGGACTAAACCCAAAATCAAGTTGTGGCAAAGATGGTATCTCTACTATTTTACTGAAAAAGATAATACCAGAAATTAAAGCTCCACTTACTATAATTATAAACCAGACTTTAAAAACAGGAATATTTCCTGACAAGTTAAAAATTGCAAAGGTGTTGCCATTATTTAAGAAGGGAGACAAAACTGTATTTACTAATTATAGACCAATATCATTATTATTTTCTATATCAAAAATTTTTGAAAGAATTATTTTTGATCAATGATATAAATATTTTGTAACAAATAAGTTATTCTATTCTAGCCAATATGGTTTTAGAAAAGAACATTCAACCGAGCTTGCAGCTCTGGAATTTGTAGACCGATTAATTTATAAACTGGACAAGGGTTCAGTTCCCATAGGTATTTTTATTGATCTTTCCAAAGCGTTTGATACCATAAATCATAACATTTTGCTACGTAAACTTGAATATTACGGAGTTGAAAATATTACACACGATTTTTTCTACAGTTATTTGTCAAATAGACAACAATATGTTGAGATCGACTCAGTAAAATCTAACATGCTGCCCATCACAACCGGTGTCCCTCAAGGGTCAATTCTGGGTCCACTCTTATTCTTGATATATATAAACGATATTGTTAATTCCAGTGATTTCTTTCATTTTATTTTGTTTGCTGATGATACGGCTTTCATTAGCAAATATGATATAAAGAACAATAAGGATGTTCTTATTTTAAATGCTGAATTAGAGAAAATTTATATATGGCTGTGTTTGAATATGCTTTCTATAAACATCGCTAAATCAAATTTCATTATATTTCATAGTGCACAAAAAAGAGTTTTTATACCGAACTTAAATATAAGTAATACTCCTATAAAACATGTCAAAGATTTTAACTTTTTGGGATTAACTTTAAATGAGAATCTAAATTGGACAAGTCATGTTTCCAAGATCGCAAGTAGAATTGCCAGTAAGATTGGCATTTTAAATCAATTGAAACATGTGCTACCACAGGATATTTCACTCTTGTTATATAACACTATTATTTTACCACATATAAACTACATGATACTTGTATGGGGTCATCACCATAAAACCATAACACAGTTACAAAAAAGAGCAATACGTGTAATTACATTAAGTAAATATCTCGCCCACACGGAACCCTTATTTAAAAATCTTAACATACTTAAAGTGGAAGACATTTTTAGACTTCAACAACTTAAATTTTACTATCGATTTATTAATGTCACCCTACCTGATTATTTTCTCTCATTATCTTTCTCAAGAAATACACACCAATATAGAACTAGAAAGAGGCATGAGTTACAGCCTATTCGAATACATCATGAATTTGCTAAAAAGAGCCTTCTATACAGTATTCCTGTTATTATAAATAGCTGCCACCCTAACCTGAAAGAAAAGATCTACACACACAGTCTGTCCGGTTTTACACATTACTTTAAGCACATAACCATAGAAAATTACAATATTCACTGTAGTATTGAAAATTGTTATGTTTGTATGAATAACTAAATGGCCTGCTGCACATTTGTTTGGACGGTTGGTCTGAATTGAAGTCTTTTTTGGGTGTTATTAGCTGATTTTACCAGATTTTTCAAGATTTTAGAGTTATTATCATTATTACTATTATTTATTATTGGATTAAATATCGGTGTATTTTAAACTTTGAGTTATGTCAGCCATGTTAGTTTTTTGTTTGAATACCGTTCTATACATGGTTATTCAACTCAATTTCGCTAGTTTTACTGCCTAAAATTTTTAAAATGCACTTCGTTTTTCAAAATCATGCATTACAAATCAGGTCACAGACTGGTTAGATGTTTGAACCATCAATATATATATATAGAGATTTCTTTTAGGACTGTTCTTTACTATTGTCAAACTGTTACATTAATATGCGTTAGGTACACTTGTACATACTGGCTATTTTTCAAAGGAAATTAGGATTTATTTATCATTTTTCAACTTCAAAATTGTACTTTAATTTGTTGTGCTTGCTCATAAATTATGAGTCCTGGTAAGTAGATGGTTAAATGTGTCAACATTTTTCTTTTGTGTGTCTTATCCACAGTGAGGCATTGTCCCGCTTTTGTTTTAGTATTGTGGTTGAGAGTTCTTCACTTCACCTTCAGCGTGTAGCAGCATTTGTAGGCCCCGTGTAGGCATAGCCCGGCGGACGCGAGGCGTGCGGCCGGTGTTACTGCAGTGTTGGGCCAGCGTCGAAGACGCTGGGACAACATTGTACCGACATTGGCTGGACGTTTTCGTGTTTTGCTGGGGAGGCTCTGGGCCTGTGCCGGCGCGTTGTTGGGTCATCGTCGTAGACGATGGTCCAGCTTTTGGGCCGACTTTGGCTCAGGGTTTTTGCTTGCTGATGCCTGCATTGCCCGGGGGGATGCGGGCATCGGACCGATGTTGTTTTGTTGTTGGGCCGGCGTCCTAAACGGTGGCCCAGCAGTGAAGCCGCTTTGGGTCGTGGTCTGAGTTTTGCCGGGGGATCTGCTCTCGATATTTTCATATGTGGTGCCCGGCGGACACGACACGTTAGATCGATTTTGGTGTGGCGTTGGTCCAGCGTCGTAGACGGTGAACCAACGTTGGGCCAGCGTTGGTTCGGCGTCGCTTGTCTGCTGGGTAGTTCTTGCATAGCACATAGGCCTAATATTAACTTAATAAATCCCGTGGCAGCCGCAGGACATTGCGCCGGTGCTGTTTTGATGCTGGGCTTTTGATTAAAGGGCCCAGCATCGAACCAGCCGTGGTTCTTTGTCTGCATAAGTTTTTGCTGTAGACTACTTTATGCTGATACTATACTGTACTGAAAATGTTTTGTTGTTTCTACTGTATTTGATAATTTTCTGCTAATTAATTAAAAAAATACACGTTTTTTGTTAATTTCATGGGTGGCCCGTACGCTAGCGACCTAAAAGCGTCTTAGTACGGGTCTCCTGGTCGTAATACATTTAAATTGTTTTATGTTTATGTACATCTAAAAAATTGTATGTTTTATATTTGCGTCCAAATAAATGCATCTGAGTCTGAGTCTGAGTCTGAACAGTAGGCCTATACCTTTGTCACTTTTTGGTATCATTTTACCTTGATATGATATAAAGCTTAATTGACAATATATATTGGGTCTATTGAAAATATACTTTTACCATATGTAATTTCAAGTGAAAATTACCGTATTTAATAATTGTTGAACACGTTTTCTTTTCAGATTTTTGTCATTAAAAAAAACAATATCAACAGTAATCACTCCTTATTATCACATGCACTACACTACAAATATTTAGTGGACTTGGACATATTTTCTCCCACCTACATCGTCAGTTGACGCAATTCAGCTTCATGAAAGAAAATGATAAAGACGCCACTACAATATGTGAAAACGGAATATTTAAATTGTATAGAATCTATTTATAATTATTAGTTAATTGTAGACACATATGCAGAAAATATAATACAGCCTTAGCGTTAACTTGGGTGTAATTAAATAACCATTTAAAGACAACGATACAAATCAAAATGAGAAACAGCAGTAAAATGTATAGCTTTATTGGGCTTAGAACTGAAAAAAACACGAAATAGATTCATATAAATAATGACAAAATCAAAAGTTTTTAAAAGTAAGTATCAAATTAAAGCCTACAGAAATTTTTTTAATTGAAAAACAATACTATCAGATTTGGACACATTGATCAGTCTGTTGATTACCAGTATAGGGCCTACTCGGACTTGAGCAAAATAGGCCCGGTATATTTCTCCTCTTACAGTTTGATTTTCGTATATTCTTCATGATGCTTACATTTTTTAGCTCGATGAATATATCGCTCTGCAGACTACACTGACTGCAAGATTATAAAATCACCACAGATATTCTGATTCCCCATTTCACGGATCAGTCGTGACAGAACGCACTTCACTAGAGTGATTATCCATCCCATCTCGCGATGGCCAGGCCGCGCTCCATACCATAGGGTCAGAAACGATAAATCTCATCGCCTTTTGCATAGAGCAGGGGCAGCAACGAGCACAATACCAAAATTCAATTCTGTCTTAACCTGCTGTTGTCCTCATCAATAAGCAGCCCATTCGGGCAGATATGGCCATTTTACCCAGGCATTTTCTGGCCATCTCTCACATCAATTGAGAGAGTTGTTTGGTAATACAACTGGCGACCTGAGAGGTTTAGTCTTTTGACATCTATGGCTCGGGAACTTCCATTGGATTTCAGCCCTGTCACTCTGCATTGTGAATTGGCGGTGCTGATCGATATATGCCAATGCGTTGGCTCAATGTTGGCTCAATAACTTACGGATGTAGGCCATCAACTTGCTTCTGCTGTAGCCTGTCTCAGGAAAATGGGACAGAGATTTGCAGGGGGTTCTGTGTATCTGAGTCACGTCTCGACCGAGATGGTCTGATTCCAAAAGAGACATCAGACAATCGGAGAGAAATTCAAATGCCCAGCAAACATGAGACGTTGGCCCAACGTTGGCTTACTGTTGGACCAGCGTCGTAGAAGGTGGGCCAGCAGTAAGCCAACGTTGGGCCAACGTCCCATGTCTGCTGGTTATCAACTCTGAAATCTTTGAGTGGCTGCTGTATTAGCCATTGTTGACCTGAAAGTTTTGGAAGGAAGTGATTCACCTGGAGGTCATGAACCTTGACCTGTGGACAGTGGGTCACGTTTGCGCGGGAGATAATTAGCCTCGCGGGGAATCTTATAGAGCAATATGGAGCAGGTCATAGTTCAGAGGTCATCTAAGATTACCAAGGTCATCCCATCAAGTTTTCACCCTTTGTCACGTCGTCTTTTCTGTGTGTAACCTTTTAGTTATTATGTAGCTACATATCCTGATATGCTACACTGTCATTATCGTTGCAAATATATATCTGCGAACCAAAATAAAGGCCTAAAATTCAAGCTATAATTTGCCTTTATAAGTTGAAAGAACAAATACATATTTTACTTTAACGTATGCTTACACATGCAGGGCGGGGGCCCCAGGGTAGTGGTTAGCACCGCTGCCTTTCACGCCAGAGTCCGGGGTTCGGTCCCCGGTCTCGACGGTTTGAAAGAAACAAAAGTGTTTCTTCCCCATCCACGTGTGAAAGTTAGTATTGTGGGGAGCCTCCGTGACCGAGAGGTAGCGTGCTCGGACTCAGACCGCCAGGGCTCGAATTTCGAATCCTGTGTCTGGAGGACAGTGTCATCTCAATCATCTCCCCATCCTCAGGAGGTTCTCCTGGCCCAGTTTAGCCTATATGTGCACAAAGGTGGCCTAAGGCCCGATTCATTTCATTATTTACACATGTATATATTGGCTCCTGGTGTAAAATACTGAAAACTCCAGAGAATTAACATTACGAGGCCTGCGTGGAGCCCAACCATTTACAGACAGTTTGTAGTATTATTTGATATCTTAGCGTTTAGCTGGCAATGGGTTAATGATCCATTCGGGCTCATAAACTGTTCATATGCAGGATAAGATTCTGCCGGATCTCTATCTGCGCTGGGCTTAAGCAGTGGTGATTCATATTCATAAGCCATGACAAGACTGCCCGCTGTGAGGTTATCAATATTTACAGCAGACATGCACTCCTGCACTCATGTGTGCTCTGTAAGCAATGTCTGCGAGACGTTGGCGTGAAGATGGGGCAATGTCATAACTGTCAGCCCTGTATTAACCTTTACAACGCTGAAATATTTTTATATAAACTATGGAGACCAAATGTTTTTTTTCAATTTGAAATCATCATAAATATCTTAGGTAGCTCGTTCCGTTTCATTTGAATACCTATGTTATGAGTATGCGGCCATTATACATATTTTAATTCGTTCAGTGCGGGGATCGTCTTTAGACGTCAGAATCTGACGTCTACAGAGTCAGATTCTGGCGTATAAAGACGGTCCCCGTACTGAAAGGGTTAACCCTCAGAGTGCTAATCACATCTATAGCCGTTTTCAGCCTTTTTATTTATTCTTCGAACGAGACAATTCGGAGGAGAACTGAGCATTAAATTTGCTAGATTGCATGTCATTACCCCACTTTAAGTTGTGGGTCGCTGTAGCTAAGTATTGGTGACATGCATATCTTCAACACACTTCATTTCTCTGGATATAGTAAATTTATTGCCGTTTGACGCAACGGCATCGCAGAGCGCATAATTGTGGTCATAGGCAATCCGTACAATACATGGCTTCGTGGTGCTACTTCCAGGGTTGACACATGAAGCAATAGTAGTGTGGATGCCCACTATGTGGTAGGATCTCTATAAATGTTATTTGTGTAGAATTATCAAGGAGAGTCCCCGGTGTGCATGCAAATTTAGCTGGATCATTTGCTGGATCATTTTGTATCCGCGGACTGGCTTGATTACATACAGATTTATTTCTGCAATCGATGGAAATCCATTTTGAATCTGACCTTTGAATTAGCGAAATTGAAAGAAATACCGTAGTTTGAAGGTTGAAGAAGTAAAAGTGCAAAAATACGAAAGGACGGTGCAAAAATACGAAAGTGCAAGATTGCCCTTTTATAGCATCATGCAGCTGGTCATTGGTTCAGCAATTAATACGAGTGGGCCTGATCTATTGAGAAACTTTCTGCTAGAAATAAGAGATGCCTCGATGCATGATATGTTGTTCTAGTGCTTTAACCTTTGCATTTATATTTAAATCGCGGTAACCTGCTCTGAGTGTTATATCATGGTGGGATTCAGTGACCATGAGCAACCCAGTCTACGTTTATCAATCCATCGATTTCAACGGGTTTTTCTCCGTGATAAGCTGGCTCTGTTTTTTGTTCAGGTAGAAAAAGAGGGCAAGTGAATCAGCGACCAGGTTACCTTACTAATGGAAGCTAGGGAGTGCACCACTCTGTACTGTTACCTGTGATCTGCCCTGCAAAGGCAGACAGCAGTAACTGCTTACTTGAAAAGTAAGCAGTTACTGCTGTTTGCCTTTGCCCGGCAGTACTGTTCCGTGGAATGGGGAACAGCGTTACGTTAGTAATAGCGCCATCTTAAAAAAGAGCATGTCTCCAGATCAATCACATAATGTACTGATTTAACCCTTTCAGTCCGGGGACCGTCTGTAGTCGTCAGAATATGACGACTCCAGACTGACGTCTATAGTCGATCCTTGGAGTGAAAAAGATAAAATATTTATAATGGTCGTAGAACCGTAGCATAGTTTTCAAAGGAAATGGAAAGAGCTAACTAAGACAGTTATGATGATTTCAAATTGAAAATAACTTTTGGTCTCCATGGTTTCTACCCAAATATTTCAGCGTTGCAGGCCTAAGTTTTTTTGTATTTCAAGTAGGCCTGCATATACCATATGTGTGTTATAATAACGACACCAGCGATTGGTTCTGGTCAAGATCCATGTCTGGCCGTAGCCAATGTCTGGCAAGATATCATGTCTGGCAATATCCCATCCCCATAGACAATATCTGACCAGGCAGGGCCGTATCCAGACCATCCGGTAATAGGTGCAGGAAATTTTGCAAAACGAGGGCCTAAGTGGTGCATTCTGGTGCAATTGATTTGTTTTAATGACAATTTCCACTCATAATTTGATCTACCCTAGGCCCACAGTAAAACGCATTTTGTGGATATACAGGGGGTTACAGACACCCAAAAAACCTGGATTACGGAACCACGGCCACAGACCATAGACAGAGACGTTTCTCAGTGTCAGCAACCACATTCAAATAGATAGCTAGTAAAGACGTTCTGACATTATAAGCTGTGAACTCGATGCATGTCAATGTAGGCCCCTACCAGTAATGTGTGTGATGTAACGTATAATGTAAGTGTTATGTGGAATATACCGCTCTGTGTCGTGACTAAGCATGACCAATTGAAGATTACCAGAATACATTGACCTGGGGTGATCCAAGTAAATCTGGTCTACTGCTTTTGTTTTTACATTACCCATTTTAAGTATCGCAATCCTGCCTTTGATAGACTGTACCTAAAATAATCAATTTACCCATTAACTGTGTTGCAGATTTGAAGTTTGAATGTGTGGCTACCTGGCGAGAGGGGTCCAGTGAGTACATGTACGGTCAGTTCTCTGGTGAGCGCACGGTCAGCAAGGATCCCATGTACAGGTGCTTTGTAAGTAGTCGTCTTCCCTTATACTCACAATATTACGAAGACCCAGAGGGGACATAGGAAGAAAAAAAATAATGGCAATATCCCGTACGTACGCAATAATGATCCCGTACGTACGCAATAATTATCCCGTACGTACGCGATAATGATCCCGTACGTACGCAATAACGATCCCGTACGTACGCTATCATGATCTCGTACGTACGCAATGTATCCCGTACGTACGCAATAATGATTCCGTACGTACGCAATCATGATCCTGTACGTACGCAATCATTATCCCGTACGTACGCAATCATTATCTCGTACGTACTCAATCATTATCCCGTACGTACGCAATCAGTATCCCGTACGTACGCAATCATTATCCCGTACGTACGCAATCATGATCTCGTACGTACGCGATCATTATCCCGTACGTACGTAATCATTATCCCGTACGTACGCAATCATTATCCCGTACCTACGCAATCATTATATGATACGTACGCATTTATCAGTTTATGTTATAGGCCTAAAATCATAACTAGTTTAATATCCTTGATTTGGCTACGCGTAAGGTATCACGGCTACACGTAGCCGAGATCTCGGCTACGCGTATGTGTCTCGGCTACGTGCAGCTGAGAAGGTGTCTGGGCTACGTGTAGCCGAGGTTTAGGCAGGGCAATAAGTTTATATGAAGAAATAATTACTAATTAATTAAAATTAATTAAAAATGTCCAATTATTTAAAATAATAAAGATTTGTCTACAATACTTTTACAAGGTGATCCCCAGCAAACACGAAATGTTGAGCCAATGTTGTTTTAATGTTGAGGCAGTGCCAACATTAATGCTGTATTGGCTCAACGTCTCGTGTTTGTTGGGTCATGATATAATTTTTATTATACATACTGTTTTTCCCAGCAAACAACATAAATTGAAACAATGTTGTTTGAATGCTGGTCCACTGTCTGCGACGATGGCTCAATATTGACACAATATTGGGTCAACGACTCTTATTTACTGGCTTTTGTTGTCTAGTTCAATATCATGTGTTCTTGCTTGTAGTAAAATGAAATGAATCGGGCTTTAGGCCACCTTTGTGCACATATAGGCTAAACTGGGCCAGGAGAACCTCCTGAGGATGGTGAGATGATTGAGATGACACTGTCCTCCAGACACAGGATTCGAAATTCGAGCCCTGGCGGTCTGAGGCCGAGCACGCTACCTCTCGGTCACGGAGGCTCCCCACAATACTAACTTTCACACGTGGATGGGGAAGAAACAATTTTGTTTCTTTCAAACCGCCGAGACCGGGAACCGAACCCCGGACTCTGGCGTGAAAGGCAGCGGTGCTAACCACTACCCTAGGGCCCCCGCCCCTTGCTTGTAGTAGTTCAAAATTTATGAATGCGTAATTGTTCGTCTAATGTCTAGTCGCCGTTTAGCCCTGCAGCATTTATACAACGTTGTGTAAACGTCATTTTTATCATTATTATGGAGAGGGGTATCTAAACCAACCTGCAGAGACAATGGGTATAAGCTACGACGTCACAGACAGGGGCAGCAGACGTCACAGACAGGGAGGGTCGCACACATAAATTGGTTGAAAAGGTGGGTAGATTCTGGGACGGAGGGGTAGATTCTGGGAGGGTCGCATAATATTATAGTTGTTGAAAAGGGGATATATTCTGGGGGGGGGGGGGTATATTCTGGGAGGGTAGGGTCGCACATGCATTTGTTGAAAAGGGGTATATTCTCGGAGGGAGGTATATATTCTGAGAGGGTCGCATATAGTTGTTGAAAAGGGGGGTATATTCTGGGAGGGAGGGGTAGATTCTGGGAGCCGAATACACTTCACATGATCACAATAAAAGGGGTAGATCCTGGGAGGGATGGGTAGATTCTGGGAGCCACCATAATCTACCCCGAGGGTATAGTTAAGGATCTACCCCGGCGCGTAGATTCTGGGGCGCTCACAATCTCCCCGGGTATAATCTGGGGGGGGGGGGATTTTTTCAGACTTTACACTGGTATTCATTTCTACTCCAAACCACGCCCACCCCACATTTCCTCAGTAGGTAACGTGACTGAATGACGCGTCTGATTGGTTCGGAGTTCAATGATAATTGGGTCCATATGATATTATAATCCGGTGACTCTTTTTTGATATATAGGCCAGTTTCAACAAGCAGTACACTGTGGTACAACGCTGACTGGATCGATGTTTTTCAAATGTTGGCAACGTTGGCCCAATATTAACTCATAGTAGAGCAGATATATCGGGCCATCTGATGCCCCTGTTACGCTCTAGGGAGGAGGTTCATGAATATTAATCTACTGTGACGTCAGAATTATCAACTATAGGATTTGATTGGTAGTTTCCCAATTGTCCCGTCCAATCACGTGTCAATCACTGCATAAATAACGTGATTGGCTAAAACATCTCGTAGTTTCTCTCAGCGTCCGCGTGAAAACACCAGAGTTTGTTTCAAATTGTTTTAATCATGGTTGCCGAATTACTCATACGTTGGCCAAAAATTTGCAAATCATTGGCTGAATAAGTAACTGCAGCAGTTTATTTGCTGTGAAGTGTATTCCCAGTATATTTATTTACATACTTTACTGTCCTTGTGACTGTAGGTCCGAAAAGGTTAATGCAATACAACACTTAAGGCTTATGCACAGAGAACAGTGTGAAGAAAAATTATCACTTTTTGCTAAATTCATTTCTTGCTCGCTTTCATTATGTTTCATCACAGAGATGGGTGTGAAGAAGCCATATCACATTTTCGAAGTTCTATTTTTGCTCCGCAGCGTAATGTTTTGTGTTTTGTCGCACCTGATGTCGCACCTGCATCTGCTCGAAGTACATAGCATAGCCCGATAATCCATATAATAAATAGGAACCCTTTGATACCAGGCGATCAAGCTGCAGTGTAAATTTATGTATACAATTTTAAATAAGTCCATTAAACATGTTAAATCTTTGTTATATTCCATGATCACTGATGATGTTGAATGTTTTAAAATCAAGTATGGAAATTACTCTGGGTTGAGTCTTAGATTTATTGGGATGTTTGAAAACAGTATAAATAATATCGTGGTCACTTAATGAGCGTGGTATAACGCCCGAACAGACATATAGTTCAGGCATAGATGTATTTATATGGTGAATCGTAGACATACTACTTAAAGTAGATCGAGTGTAATTTGTTATCAGCTGTGTACAGTTTAGTAAAAGTTCAATGTAGTGAGCTGGGTTCATGGCCAGAGTTTTATCATCGGGTACTCGTAAAATGTGGGATTTATGTTCCACACGGCTTGAAATAATTAAAACACACCACTACATTATTTTCTTTGTCCGACCACTACATTCTAAGCCGGGAATGGAGAGATATTGTTTACCAAGTACAGACCAATTATCATGGTGGACATATGGTATTATAATCAGTCAGGTGTGGCCGAGCTGTTGATTATGAGAGATCCTCATTATGGTCAGATGTGTTTTAAGTCATTTCAAATCCTCCGAACTCTACATTCTTAGCTGTGAAAAATGCCTCGGCCTTCGGCCTCGACCCTTTTCACAGCTACTAATGTAGAGTTCCTCGGGCTTTATCCTATATACAGAAGTGACGTGGGCGCTACAGAAGTTGAATACATGTATTAGTGTCTCTAATAAATGTCCCAATGCCATGTGATGAAAATATAAAATATAATTTATTGTTATCATGGAAAGTTAGCCGGGAAACGTAGAGTCGCCCGGCCGTATTTTATCATTACGTATACGTACGGGAAAATGATTGCGTACGTACGAGATAATGATTGCGTACGTACGAGATCATGATTGCGTACGTACGAGATCATGATTGCGTACGTACGGGATAATGATTGCGTACGTACGGGATACATTGCGTACGTACGAGATAATGATGGCGTACGTACGGGATAATGATTGCGTACGTACGGGATACATTGCGTACGTACGAGATAATGATTGCGTACGTACGGGATAATGATTGCGTACGTACGGGATAATGATTGCGTACGTACGGGATAATGATCGCGTACGTACGGGATCATTATTGCGTACGTACGGGATAATGATTGCGTACGTACGTGATCATTATCGCGTACGTACGGGATATTGCCATTATTTTTTTTTCTTCCCATGTCCCCTCTGGGTCTTCGTACAATATCCAGGACATTGGTGATGTCGAACCAATTTCGGTCTAATGTTAGAACAAAATTTTATACGCGCTGGTGGTTTTGTTCTTTTTCCTAATATTTAAGGGTATTTACGTATATGTATGTCAAGCCGTGTGAGGCATAAATCCAATATTTTTGCACCTGGGCCCGGGACCTGAGCTCAGGTTATAATACGTACCCTAAAACCGATTACACGTGGGCCTGCCCGAAATTCATCGAAATTTACTCAACTGGCGGTTTCATGTACCTGTATGCGAATCGGCGGCCTCTTTGTGTAACCGATTGCGAACTCTCGGGTACGCGTGGCCGAAATAACGCTAATTAATAGCTTGTACTTAACTTTTCTTTTATATTAATATAAGCCCTACACTAGGGCTACTCATAGGCCTCATTATATCATTATACATCCGTCGTAAACCTGGTAAACAGATCATAATTGGCGAAGCAAATTTTGTGACACAATAATACGTATGATGATTCAGTTGAACATAATTTGCACGTAACTTAGCCTAATGATTACATGTACATGTAATGTAGATTTTCTTCGAAGTCGTAACCATGGTAACGCGTAACCATAGTTTGAATACGGATAAACGAAGCTCTGGCCAAATGCTGGATCTACGTCCCACAATAGTTGTTCTTTTTCATTTTGTTTCACAGAAATATGAGCATTATGGGGCGGAAATCTTCATGTCAATGAGCGCTGACGCCACCTGTCGAGGACTGAACTCACCACGAGACGGCCCCATCATATTCGCTCTGACCAAAAGTAAGTAGGCCAACACCATATCAAATTTACCGATTATATATATTTTTATTATTTTTTAATAGCACATTAAATACCAGCTTTTGAACATGCTGAAGATAAAACGTGACATAAATCGTTGACCTCCATTTTGTTACATCTGAAGTTGTGGATCACGTCATTTGGCAGTTAAAGGGTTAATATCTCGCTATGTTTTTGTTATTGGTGAATGGCTTACATTTATGTTCAATTGAATAGATTTATCTAAATTACACCACTGGGTTTTATTTATAGGATATACATACTGTGACTATTTAAATCATAGTGGTTTTCTCATGTATTTATCATGTTTATATGTATTCAATTCAGTTTATTCGGCGTACTGGATACAATGTTGTTAACAATTTGAAAAAAAACAAATAACTTGATAATATATTATATAAGTAATAATATATCTAATCATTCTCCACACATAGATGTCGCTCAGGTCAACCCCGCTCTCTCTCTGTAACCACACGCCATGTTTAGACAAAAACTGCTCATTTTGAGCAGTTTTGTTGATATAACAACTGTAGGCTTATAAACACGCTTGAGTGTCCTGAATATATATGGCAAATATAAAACACCACTACTCCGCCACATATGAGTTTATATTCACATAGAAATAGAAAACATTCAATGGATTACTTTTTCTGCCTACGCGCTGCTGTGAGAAGGTCCATGTTTACGTTTTTCTGACAGAATTTACAATCGGCTTCAAAACACTGGCAAATATAAATTACTGAATGACATGCGAATTGTGCTGGTTCAATTTATCCACTACGAAACAGAATAAATAGCCCTTACCTGTAACAAACTCTAAAATCAAATTAAATATTGAAAAAAGGATAAGTAATGAGTTGAAGTGAACACCAAAATAGTTCCGTGGTTATTACAACCAATATAACGGTAATCACAACACAAATTTAATCAAACACGAACGACACTCACTATTAACAAAACTGTTCTTAATTTTTCAAAAATTAGTTGTTTCAAGTTGGATACATAAGACGAGTAATTCGTAATGTAACGTGCATTCGGTGGTAAATAATTCCATATGAGAACTGTTCTATGTATATATGTAATTACATACAGGTGTCATACTTACATCCGACTCGAAGACGAGTGATGGGCGATCGGTGACATCGCTTCATTGAGGAAACGTTTTTGCATTGATTTAACCCTTTCAAGCCTGAATTTACCATTGTCATCTTCATCCACTACAAGCCGCGAATTGCTGCTGCAAATCTCGACTTGTAGTGGATGAAGATGATTTGAAGTGGTTTAAAAATTAAAGCAAATTGCTATGTAGGCCTATTGGTAAACCAGTTTCATGGAAATTTTCGTTCTAAAACCCTTTGTTGTAGGAAAATTAGGTCTGTTTTCAGGGATGTAAAATGATGCTTTAATGTATCGTTAGAACTTAAAGGGTTAAAATGTTATAAGCCTCAGACCAATGTTTAACCCTTGCATCGCTAAGCACGACAATAGTCGTTTTAATCCGTTTTATTAGTCGATTAAATCACTGATATTGGTAATGAAATGAATGTTTAAACAACAAGATTTGCAAAGGTTTGGTCACAAATTAAACAAATATGTGAGAATTTTCACTCACTTGAAGTTGTGGGTCGCGGTAGCGACACACAACTTCTAGTGAGTGAAGAATTATTTTTAAATTTAGCGCTTTAACTGTTTAAGGGTTAACCTTTATCTGGATGACCATTACATAAAGTAAAATAGGAAAAAGTACCTCAAGTTTATGATCTTCACAAAATAAAGATATGCTCACTTTATTAGAGAACATGAGATGCCACGGAATTTAAGTACGACTAATTACCCTATCTGAATGACGTCTAAAATCGACTACCATGCATGCACCAGACAGACAAATAGCAAGCCGCTAGATCAACCACCATCCCATTCTGGTGGTGTGTGAATGTCTAGCCTAGGCTGTTTATTCGCAGGGTGATTAGTATGGCGTATTATTATTAGCAGCATTACGATCTTGTTGTTTACAAGACAATGGCTGTCACGGCTGGCCTATCAAAATGATTGCGTGACAGTAGTGATTTACCGCTAATGATTGCAATGGAATTTCTGATAGAAATATTCGTCCTCAGAATTGGCGATTATGTAGGTATAGACATTACAACACAAGTAACAATGCTAATTATGATACGATACTATAAATTAGATAACGTTTAAGTCACATGAGAGCCAAGCTCAAAGGCGCAACACAACCCGGCGTAAACTGACGTGTTTTATCGGCGTCGTCACCACTTCACTACTCGGTATCCAGAGAAAAGAAGTAGGTATATAGAAAGACTGATCAAAGTGATGTGCCATAAGCTTACACCTGACACAGTAGAGAATCTTTTGACAGCTTAATGTTGAGGGTTGGGAAGTCTAATTTGCGATATTGGGGTAAGTTCAAATGAATAAGGAGGTTGTTTGTTTGACAGAACTTGATCATGATCATGATAGCTATCGGAATGTAAGTAAGGCAATAGCTGAACGTGTTTTAACCCTTACAGTGCGGGGATAAACTTTAGACGTCAGAATCTGACGTCTGTAGACGTCAGATTCTGACGTCGAAAGTCTATCCCCGCACTGTAAGAATTTAAATATTGATATTGATCGTAGAGCCATAACACAGGTATTCAATGAATCAGAAAGAGCTAACTAAGGCATTTATAATGCTTTCGAATTGAGTAAAACCCTTTGGTCTCCATGGTTTATATAAAAAATATAATCAGCTCTTCAAGGGCTAATATTAAATCAACGTCTGCTCGTTGCCGAATGGTGATGGCCCAGCATCACCCCTGCGCTGGACCAGGGTTTGGTTACAATGATGTATGTCCCGTGTCGTCCTTGAATACAGCTTCGTCTTCATCCGCCATGACAGTCACCATGTCACCACGGTATAGATCACATGGGGAGTCCACTGCTCGCTCCTACACGTATCTGTCACAGTGCTCATAGTGCTGGGATCGAGTGAACCCCTGGGTATGTGTTTTGCCTCCGTCCTTCTCATTCTTAATTCACAGCCCACGTCTATATGCCATTTTTGGAGGGTTTGCCATCTCTGAAAATATCGTACACGTGTAGGCCTACTGACTGTATCAAAACAAAGTTATATGCCCAGAATAATAAATAGGTCTGGTGATATTTTTTAAACCAGTGGGACTGAGAGTGGTATACCACTCCCAGTCACACTGGGCTAATATTTTTAACCTTGTACGCACCCCTGTCGCCCACTGCTTTGGCTACATACCATGTGGCCCATTACAGACAGTACTGTAATTAATAAAAATCAGGATGGTTTGAGATTTTAATTGATATTATTAAGCAATTCGTAGAAATTGAAACTCCAGAATGTATGGATGGTTACCAGTTACTATGTTTGAGTCCCACCTCACCCAATTCATTTTATCAACTTTGTCTCCATAAATACTCACTATATAAAAGATATCCGTTCAAATCTTACGCAAATATCAGCAGCGATAAATTCCGCTCGACAATCATCTCGGGTGCCATGGTTGTTGGTTGGTTTGTCTGTACATCTATATTTTGACTGTACATCTCTTTTACTAAGAGTCTATCCCAGACAAGCGTGCGTGCACCCTGCAGATGTGTTGAGAGAGGCTCCGACGTGTGCACACGCTACTAAGTCCTATCTGATGGCGTAGTATAGCGATTGATGTCAGTGCCAAAGAAGGAGACTTGAATGAATGGGGGTTTAGGCCACATTTGTACACATATAGGCTAAACTGGGCCACGAGAACCACCTGGGGATGGTGAGATGAATGACACTGCCCTCCAGACACAGGATTCGAAATTTGAACCCTGGCGGTCTGAGGCCGAGCTCGCTACTTCTAGGTCACGGAGGCTCCCCACAATATATTGAATCTTTACGCGTGAGCAGGGAAGAAACATATGGTTTCTTTGAAACTGAAATGCCAGAGCGGGGGACGAACCCGCGAACTCCGACTTTCCAAGCAGATAGCTTTAACCACTGCACAAGGGCCCCCGCCTCATCCCTCTATATTTTGGTTAATGCCAGATGTCATTATTTGAGTGTGCTGGTGGAGGTATTTCCAGGGAGTTGTATATCACAGACCTGTCTCTGGCTGACTACTGCACCAGCCCCTCCAGTGGGGATTCACCACATCACACACAGTTTCAACTTAATGCCAACAGTTGATTGGATGACGATTGATCAGAACGAGGCTTATTCCGTTGATTGATGGCAATATGTTCGTTTAGAATCTGTATGCGTGTTTGTTGCCCACTATCTTCCCCATGTATAATGATTAGATGTAGGCCTTCTTTGTAAAGTCACATATATTCATGATAATGTTTTGTGTGCGCCTACGCTCTGAATGAATGAATTGAATGAATGGAACAAATGGAATGAATGAATGAATGAATGAATGAATGAATGAATGAATAAATGAATGAATGAATGAATGAATGAACGATTGAATGAATTAGTGAATGCATGAATGAATTAATGAATGAATGAATAAACGATTGAATGAATTAGTGAATGCATGAATGCATGAATGAATGAATGAATGAATGAATGAATGAATGAATGAATGAATGAATGAATGAATGAATGAATGAATACACGGACGAACGAGTGGATATATGATGTAATGCAGCAGATGCAGCTCTACCTCAGATACAGGATTCCATCGTTGGTATTTACTTATTGTAAAAAATACACGTAGCACATGCAACATTCTTCAGATTGCATAACAAACACGTTGGCATTTCACGGCTAAGGTTAAAAAGTCATGGTTCAACAAAAGCGTTTTTACATTCTCGTGTTTGCTGAGAAAAGACGTGCCTTGCTAACTGAAGGTTTATATTCACTCACATCGATTCAGATCAAATGACATGTCTCTTAAATAAGTAAAATACGATAATGTGTATTTAAAGCTTCAAATAATTTGAAGTTACTTATACCAAAGAATTAGAGAACAGATATATATAAATTTATGCTTATAGCATACATTGCGAGATTGGTCTACTATATTAGTAGCCATGCACAGAATGATGAATGTTCGGCCTAATACTACGCTTATTCAAGAGAAAGCTAAACATTGACCAATAAAATGTAATGTGCACCGACTGGAATAAGGGGAAATTCAAATAAAACAGTAAATCTATAGATTTATTATTTCGTATTATTATACCATGTTCAGTGTTGGTTTAATGTTGACACACGGTCTACGACGCTGGGCCAACATTAAACCACCACTGGGAAGACATCCCTTGGTTGCCGGTTTGTTATTTCTGTGTTATTTTCTGCTGATCTAGCGCTGTTTGATCGTGTGATTACAGATACATACGGGTGGTTACAGCCGGCGTGTCAGTTCCCTGGTTGGATGGCTGGGGTCACGTGGCGTGACCTGAGCGGGCGTCGGACCTTCGCACTGGATTCTAGGTAATTTCCCGCCATGATATCCTTCACTGCTGTACCCACAAACAAAATAAGTCGGCGCAACCTTGGGCCAACGTTTAACGACCTGACCCAAGGCTGAGCCAACCTACTTTGTCAGCTGTGGTGACTGTGACTCAAACAAACGTTCGGGTCACGGACATGATCTGGTCGCCAGAGAGGGCTTGTAGTTATTAGACAGAGAAAATGGAAATGCCATTTCTGATAAATCACTATAATTTTTACATCGAAGTAATCTCGAGCTCTGATAAAATCTAACATGCCTTTTTGTGATAGGCTTAGTTTTATTGCTATCAATATTGGACTAAATTAGGAAAGCTTAGATATGTATTCGTGTGATTGGTTGTTAGGTATCATCTCGTCAACAAAGAAACATAATTTTATGTCGTCTTTATTTTTAGAATTCCTTTAGTTTTCACCTGTTCTCTACTTCTTTGATTTTTACTATTTATATTGTAAACTATTGTCGTCAGGATCATCAGGTCAACTAAACAATAAATGTTCAACGTTTTATTTACCTATCTTATCCATTAAATATCTGTATCATATAATATATGTTCGTACTAAAACCCAAATTGAAAAGGACCCATAATATCGGGATATTGATATGTTGACACAAATTATTTCTTAGCGTATGAATATACCCTGATTATTTGAATGTGTATGTACGGTTTATTGTTATTAGTCCACACAACTAATCTGAGTAATTTTATTTTAGCGGTGATACCTTGGTCGGATACTTCCGGAGACGTGCGCAGAGCAAGTCGTATTTGAGCAGCGAGTTGCGCTGTATCCAGCACATCCACACGTCTGGCAGGAAGGATGAGCAGCAGGCAGTCATGGTGGGATTCACTACGTATGACTGGTGGGTAATTATAGAGAATAACCTGCTATAGACTAGTAAATATAGGAAAATATGTAAATGATATTAAACCTGGTCTTTCTGAATTGTTTCAATTGTATTTTTTGTCATTTGAAGCCGGAATTGCTAAGGCAATTCCCAGCTCCAAATGTCAAAAAATATTTATATTTATGAAAAATCGACATCTCTAATAGTAACTTTGGTGGATTACCTGAGTATCTATCAAAAACTATTTTTTCAAATTTAGTGCTATTTCTGTTGCTCTAAGAAATGATTGAAACCGCATATATCCGGGCCTAGCAGGACAAAGATTAAAATACTTCACCCCAAGTATCGTATTCTTCTATCTAATTAAAATAATAACTGATTACGGCGGTGCTTGGCTCCCACAAAGCTATCCATATATCTACAATCAAAGCAGTATGTACTCACACCTGCAGTGATATTTGAATCCAATTTAACAGTTCAAATTTGATAACGTTACAGTGTCATATTTGATGCGGCACGACTTGTACCTGGCGGCTTCACCAATGTAATAATTCTGGAATAATAATATCTGGAACTAGAGCTGATCTCTGAGTACAGTCCTCTAGCAGTGTCGCCTGTTCGTGGGTAGTGTGTGAAGGCTGTCGTTGAGTCGAGTCCTCGAGGAGGACTAGTCACAAATCGTGCATATATCGGGGATTGGTCCTCAACGGGTTAAATAGAGCAATTTTCCATACGGGATCATTGAATACCAGATTTAGGAATAAATAAGCTATATTTTTAAATATACATTTTGATTAAGTAAATGAAATCACAATGTAATAGCACTTAAAAATAATTATGTGTGACCCAAGGTAATGCAAAAGGGCATAAGGGGGATAAAGTTTCCAATTATGCATACGACTTTCACTTTAAGATTGAACTATGTGAAGTGAAAATGAAAATGAAATCACCATTTAATAGCACTTAAGAATAATTATGTGTGCCCCAAGGTAATGCAAAAGGGCATAAGGGGGATAAAGTTTCTAATTATGCATACGACTTTCACTTTAAGATTGAACTATGTGAAGTGAAAATGAAAATGAAATCACCATTTAATAGCACTTAAAAATAATTATGTGTGCCCCAAGGTAATGCAAAAGGGCATAAGGGGGATAAAGTTTCTAATTATGCATACGACTTTCACTTTAAGATTGAACTATGTTGGCAAAACCGCTTGCTCAGTAGGCCTATAGATAAGAGCCATCTGGTGAATAGCCAGTCATAAACAATCCTTATAAGCTGCGCGATGCTTTCTGGGTATACCGTAGCCTGATATTGCTGCAAATGGACGACCACGTTTACCATATTATTTACCATGATCACTGTCGGTTTAATTATCAAATAAAAAGACATAGAAAACAAGAGATGTTAACATTATGTTTGTTTCATGTTAATGTTTAATGTCACTGCCACTGTCTGCGACGTTGCTCCAACATTAAAACGATTCAACGTATGTTTACTGTGTTCTGTACGAGGACAGTTCTGTCTGATGGATGAACAGAATCGTCATGATTGTAGCGGATTGAAATTGTCATTTTATTTCATTGGAGCAATATTTTTGTGATTACTATGTTTAGCTTTATCAGAAATCGAGGTGAAAAAAGGGTTTAATAGTGTTTTTAGTGCAGTGCCATTTGACTATCGTGGAAAATGCTTAGGAAGTTCTCTTGCTCAGCTCTAATTCAGAATGTATGGACCATTCGCTATTTTGTTTAGAAAAAATGCGTTTCCTCTCATGTCGATTCTGGGTCACTGAATGAAACTGGCAATGGATGGATGCGTGGTAGTGCAACATGCAGTGCAACATGCACATATGGGCCATACCAGAAATGCATAAGTATATCTTATGCATTTCTTGTCATACGCACTACTGCTGCTTACCCGCGCATAGCCATATACAGACTAAAGGGAGGGGGGCTACAGAACGTGGTCTAGGTGGTCTAGTGCAATGTCCTCAAGGAAATTTTGAAAAAAGTCCCTAAATGGTGCATTATGGTGCAATCTAGAGGTACAATTGACTTGTTTTTTTTAACAGATTTCACTCATGTTTCGGTCTACCCTACAGTACAACTCATTTTGGACATATACAGGGGGGTTACATACACCTGCGCCCCCCCCCCCCCCCCTTGTATGCGGCACTGCCACGTCCAGAAAACAGATAGCTACTCATCTTCAATAACCAATTAATGGGTGATATATTTCAGTTTTTTCAAGCATAAATTTTTTTTATCAGTATATCATATAGTGGTTTCGCGTTTCTTTTTCTGTTAGGTATGTAATGGGGCCCACATCATAGAACGCATATTATACATGTACACACTAGTACTTAACAATCATGTTAATAGTGGTTGTTGTTTCTTGTAGCTCATCTCAGCATCAATGTATCAAACTGGTACAGAAGACTCCAAGCATTGTGGAATTATACGAAGGTCTGTATGAGGTATGTTAGTCTCCCCAACTCCCACCCTGACCCTCCTCCTCTCCTACCCCCCTATACCCCTTCCCATTCCCTCTCCTCCTCTCCTTCTTCACTGTCTCCCTTCTCATTCCCATCATGATTTTGTTCTCTGCGTGTTTTTGTCACTTCAATTCTCATCATTATTGTATATTGAGATATTGTTCGTTTGTGGCCTGAACAAGCAAAATAAAATGCCAGTAATGTCTCACTGACCATAAATAAATCCGACAGGTGGATCAGCTTTAATTGTCTGCACGTACCACCATGCCTCTGAGAATGATCTAAATATAATTGATTATTGTAATTTACTTGATTTCATTGTCAAATTATCATAAATTCAATCATCCTATATAAATAAAAAGGCTATATAGTTATTAGTATAGTGTATTCGGACGGCTGTGTTGACAGTTTTGGGCCATATTATTATAATCACACGTTAGTTATTAGTGCCTGGATATTTCAAAGCTATAATTATAAGGGATGGGATGAGATGAGTAATGAGAAAAACACAATTAAAAACGCACGTATATTCTAGTTTTTTATATTTGCATGCAAATGGTAGTTAATGTTATTTCAATGCCTCGTGATTGAGGTCAATGTTGATCCAGCTATATTAATCGCGCATGTCAATACAAAAACAACATGTATAAAACACAGCTGTACCGAAGACGCTACACATTGGTATTCATGGTGTCCCTATACTGGGGAAATCTAGAAATCCATCTCCTGTGTTCCAACATTGTCCTGGCAACTTCTTCAAGTTCATCTCTATCGGGATTAGGCTATCAGTTTTGAAGAGTGTTAAGTATAACACGGATAATATAACCTTTTGATTAGCTAATGTAATTGTTTTATAATGTTTAAATTATAGAAAGCCCCACTCACGATGTAGCTTATTCCTGGTATCTACACTCTATCTTCACCACACAGATTTTACCGGTGGTAGCAACGGTGATGTTAATATTGTCCTCAGTCTCCAAGGGACAATGGAAACGGGAGGTTATGAATATTTAACAAGATGACGAGGAATAATAATAAGTGTTGCTTGGCAACTGTAACCAAGTCTTTCAAGCTAGAAATACCAGCTGTGCAAACTATGCTCGAAAGACGAAATTCCTGTATTTCTTATTTCGGACATGATTTTAGCCTGATTGTGTCGCTTAAAACTGAAAAAAATAATGTTATCAATATTGTGTCCGTTTGTTGACTGCAATATTTCGGTGTTTACTATAAAATCGCACAGTGTTGGCTTAATGTTGGGCAACGTTGTGTTATCCAACTACTGTTTAGATCCTTACACTAATGTAGGCCTAGATCAGATAAAATAAACAGCGGCGGCGGATCCAGACTTTAAAAACGAGGGAAGTGGTTGACCTGCCGTCAAAAATGATAAATCAAACATCGAAGAAACGGTATTTTGCAAATTTATACCGATGTTTAGGCACTTTAGTTTCTACGGGGGGGGGGGGGGGGTTAGGACCCTTTGACCCCCCCCCCCTGGATTCGACACTGATATGACTATAGTGATGTGTTAGGCCTATATCTTCGAGGAGTGAAATTGAAACACAGAATTTGTTATACAGGACATAAACCTGTAAGAGAACATGTAAGGGCCTGTGATAACACACATACCCTAATTCTAATTTGTCAAAGCTATAGTCCATTCAATGGATATAATTATCCCCCAGTTGACTCTACTCTATAATTCGCGCGGTGCTTTCTGGGTATATTATTTGTCCCGCAGTTGGTACACATTGGACTACTCCTTTTAAACACGTATAATTCAAAAACGTTTGAATTGATCAATCCGGACCTGCTTCCAGATAACAGGTGACGTTCACCCAATGTGTTTTCGTTGTTGGGTCATCGTCTGCGATGTTTGCCCAACCTTTACACCACGTTGGAGAGTATCCACAGCAAACACAATACATTAACCCAGTGCTGGATCAATGCTGGGCCAGCGTCTCCGACGCTGGCCCAACATTGATCCAGCGCTGGTGTCTGTAGGATTTGGTTTCCATCATATCTCTCGCTGACAGATGTCGAGAACATCAGGATCTCATAGAAACCTCCAAATACGATAGTCATGACCGATTACACACAGTCGACATTTCCAAACCATAAATCCATCTTTGTATATTGTCAGCTGGTAACATGGAAAGCTACCGGGAACTGTCCCCTCCAAATCGGGTTGCCAGCGCCCCCTCAGAGGTGTCCCAAACACATAGAGTGACGACAAAGTCTAAGGGAAATAAATCGTTGGACGCACAAAGACCAGTAAATGCAATATATTTGAATTAGGTCTACGTCCTAGTTGAATGCGTCTCTGAAGGCACCACGAAACATGCATTTTGCTCTTGTTTACCCTTTGGATGCTGCAAGCCGCTCCGGCATTTCCAAAACTACTTAACCCCTGCACCGCTAAGCGCGGCTAAAGTCATTTTTATCCGTTGCTTTAGCCGATCAAATCACTGTTATTGGGAACAAAATGAGGGTTTAAATATAAAGGGCGGGGGCCCTAGGGTAGTGGTTACCACCACTGCCTTTCACGCCAGAGTCCGGGGTTCGGTTCCCGGTTCCGGCGGTTTGAAAGAAGCAAAAAATGTTTCTTCCCCATCCACGTGTGAAAGTCAGTATTGTGGGGAGCCTCCGTGACCGAGAGGTAGCGTGCTCGGCCTCAGACCGCCAGGGTTCGAATTTCGAATCCTGTGTCTGGAGGACAGTGTCATCTCAATCATCTCACCATCCTCAGGAGGTTCTCCTGGCCCAGTTTAGCCTATATGTGCACAAAGGTGGCCTAAAGCCCGATTCATTTCATTTCATTTCATTTAAATATAAAGATTTGCAGATTTTGGTCTCAAAATCAATACAGTCATGTAAGTATTCACTCACTTGAAGTTGTGGGTCGCGTGAGTGGAAATTTAAATGATTTAATTAATCGCTTTAATCCTTTAACCGCCAAATTATTTAATTAAAATTTTAACCCTCTTGAATTTGTGCCTCGCTGACGCGATTCACAACATCAAGTGAGTGAAAATTATTCCGATTTGATAAAATGGAGGTCACCGCTTTTGAAATCTTGCTGATTGATGTCACGTTTAAATTTGATGTGCTAACAAAAAATGAAAAAAAAGAGTATAATCGGGACCGGCGGTTGAAGGGTTAAAACAGGTCTATTATTTATCATGACTATTATTTATCATGATCATGGAATCCAGATCAACTTGGCGTGAATGGAATTGAATGATAAATACAATGCTAATAAGCTATGTAGCCACGAAGTTCTAAGCCAGGACAAGGTCAACAGCTATGCAATGGCACCAACCACACGAAAAAATGTTCTAAAGCTGTTCTATCAACTATATATCTGAATATGGAGAACCCACGGCCTACTACACCAGATACCTAGTTGGACACACTCCTTCAATCTAATGTTGGTTTGGCTTCATGAGGCCTTCCACGATGGCTCATTCAGTTCGCTGCACACTCGCAACCTGGATATACTGGGTCGGAATCCCGGCTGGGCCAGATGCTGGTCATCGTGTTTGTGCAGTGTTTCAAACTCCTAATGGAGTGTGCAATGTTGCTTTATATATAGGGACGTTATATGTGATTTAACTGACATTCAAATCTATTTTGAAAATGAATTATGATCACTGAGGTGTATAGATATGCATCGTGACTAGTCTCAGTGCACGCATGGGTCCAGGCTGGCAGCTGGAGGAAGCAGCCTACTTGGAATAGTTGCATGCAGCCTACAATGAGATGTGCGTCAGGCGAACACGAAGCGCACGTAATGCCTTGATGAATGGACCCCGCTACCGTATTGACTATGCGCGGTTTAGTTTGTCTGCATGAATTCACCTTGCTGGCGCTGTTTCTCATGCCTTTAGCACCATCATGCAGGAAACACAACGTTGCTCTAACGTCTCACAAGCGATCACTTCCCCTTTCTGGGTGTCTGCCCATGACCCAATACTGTTTTAATATTGGTCCACTGTCTTTGACGCTGGCCCATCATTGAAACAGTACTGGGTGAACGTCTCATAATATGTGGATATAAAACACAATACATTGACCAACTGTTGAATCAATGTTGGTCCATATTCTACGACGCTGGCCCACATTTTGTCTCGTTCTGGCTGGGATCTTCAAACCATCACAGTCAGCCCTGTATATGGCACTTATTCAAATGCCGTCAGGGGGACACAGTCACATGGACAATGAAGAGCGTTTTTTGCCGCCCGCCCGGGACATGGCGTCATCTTGGATATGAAAAGGTGTATCTGCCACTTTACAAAGTGGTAGATACACCCTTTCATAGACAAGGGGACGATGGTTTATGGCGAGTTTTGCCGTATAGGGCCAGGTTGGGAATTTTTTTCCAGCTGACCGTTATGAAGGCGTCTTTCACGGTGCCTTCTCAGTTATCAGCTTTGTCCATAATAATGTGCCAGTGAGGCAGAGCACAAGCTATACCAACATACAAGAGACATTGTCCCAACGCTTGTTCAGTCGGGGGTTAAGGTTCGGAAGTGGACCAATGATTGAAACAACACATTATCATTGTTTATATGCGTGATAAACAATGCAATTCTATATTCACGATTGATAAAATCATCAAAATGAATCTTGACAATTACAAGCATATCATCATGCAATATATGGCTCTCGATTTTCTCGATTTTCTCATTATATTTGAATGGGTTCAGTCTGTATCATCTGCGGGGATCAGAACTCTTATCACTTATCACACATCTCTTATCACAAATTGCATTACGAAGCGGCGTGTTACATTATTCATGTCGTCCAAAAACTGCTCTGTTCTGAACGACACTTTTCTGAATGGCACTCTCGTTTCGCATAAAGCTCTGAGCTGATGTACGAATTTATCATACTATAGTCATTCTGATGAAGGTTATCACGCCAAGTTAATGTATTTAAATTTTTACCCAATTGAAGATGTGCCTCGCTACCGCGACCCACAACTTCAAGTGCGTGAAAATTACTCATATTTCTTTAATTTGAGACCAAACATTTGCAAATTTTGATGTTTAAACACTCATTTCGTTCCCAATAACTGTGATTTAATCGGCTAAGAAAACTGTTTAGGAATGATTAAAATCGTGCTTAGCGCTTTAATAGTTGAACAACAGATGTTGATAACAAATAAAAATCAAAACAAAACAGTTTCATAAGCAGAACTGATAACGTTTGAAATACCACAATTTCTGTGTCAGGACACTGATTCAATGAATCAGATGATCGTCCAGTTCATAACGCGAAGAGGATTACAGAACCTGAACCCTTTTCCCATTTCTACTTCTACATCAATGGAATATTGTTTAAAACTCTGGCTCCATTAGTGGTTTAGCTGCACGCTACCGACTGCGTGTGTAATCAATTCTCCCCATCAGACTAGTGCCCACGTTCTCATATAACCCTTTCAGTGCGGGGACCGAGTTTACACGTCAGATTCTGACGACTAAAGTTGGTCCCACCACTGAGAGAGTAAAATATTCATAATGACCGTAGACTCATAACATTGGTATTCAAATGAATCGGAAAGAGCTAGCTAAGACATTTATGATGATTTCAAATTGAAATAACCGTTCTTTTCCATGGTGTATACAAAAATATTTCAGCGTTGTAAGGGTTGTGGAAATCAATCACAAGCGTCCATAAGAGTGACTCACACACGTACTTGTAACACTTCTAACTAATACAGGTGCTATATAACACCTAGCTAATTGTTTATAGATATAGATGTTATCTAAACAATTATCCATATTACGCCAGACATACAATCATACAATATTATAAAAAGGTATAATACACTGTAACATAATTTCTATAAAACGCACTTAGTCATTTATCTGTGAAACATGTTCTTATTTTTGTGTTTCTGATTCTGAATTAGAAGCTCATGATTACATTGCTGTAGTGGGTTAAGATCAATGACTGGCGGCCATTAACCCTATATTAACCCTTTTTTATTACCACATTAAGAACCACCACATTTTATACATGTTAAAGATAAAATGTGAGAATAAATCAGCAAGATTTGAAAAACATAACTCAGCGAGACTTAACTTCAAGTGAGTGAAATTCCAATTGAATGATTTTTTATTTTTTATTTTATTCATTTGCATGCAAAAAAAATACAGTTACAATATGTACAATGAAATACACATATAATATACAATTAATAAAAATTGCATAAAAGTATAAAAGTACTTGTGTGTATAATAATTTTGCATGCTAGGAAGTGGGATAGGCAGTATATACCCAGTAATTCCACCCCTGTTAGTTTTGACATTACGAGCATTGTCTACATAATGCACACTTACAGACATGAACCCATGTGCAGGTGTTGTTTACATTAAAATTAGATTCTAAAATATCGTTAAAATATGTAGTTAAGCTTTTCTTAAAACCAAGTAATATTTTGGCGATTTGGCGGTTAAATGGTTAATGATATCACTGGGATCGACGTCCCTTGTCAAGTTTAAAATGACCTTCATCCCATCCTGGTGGGAGTTATATCTCACAGAGTAGGCCTATGTTATAGATTATATTACTTATCTGATATTTGCAGACCATGACAATTCTGAGTATAATTAAGTTTTTAGTGTGCACTGGGTAGTAGATGGTCATTGTGTTGGAAACTGCATTGACACTGCGTCATCTACCTACGCAGTAAACACTAAATATTTGTATAATATTTGTACAATGTTGGACACACGTCGAAGACGTTAGGCCGACGTTGTTCAAATGTTATACAAATGTTTTGTGTTTACTGGGTATATAAGCGTTAATTTTTTTTATAAGCGATTAAATAAGCGATTATATTATAAGCAATTGATTTGTTTAGGTTGTGTTCATGTCATTATCGTCATGTGTAGGCCCCTACTGATTTTAATATTAGATACCTAGTAATATTTTGTTTATGTATCCCTCTAATTATGGTCACAGTGGTACGAGGAGTGATAACATGTTGGTATAATGCTGGGCTAACATACGACTTGGAAGGTTATTTCAAAACTCTGAGAGATATATCAAAACACCACATAATTAGGACGAAAGATAAATTGTGTAACGTTAATTAATAACCTGGTTTGAATACATGTAGGCCTACCATGAATGCGATTAAAGGTAACATGACCGCTTTCGTAGAATCCAATTAATTTGATTAATTCATTTAGCTGGAAACAGGCCTACATCTTGCACAACAGAATGAGATATATTGAACCGACTTATTTTATTTCACGCGGCTTTTCACAACTAGGCCCACTACCGTTAAACTACGCACTCGATCTAATTAATTCTATAATCCTCTGCCACATCCCAAAGTGCAGGTGTACTATGTCTGATAATATCTCGTCGCCTCGGAGCTAAAGGATCCTATCTGACACTCGTTAGAGTGGCAGATAGGATCCTTTAGCTCCGAGGCGACGATCTGTATTTGTTTCCTCTTGTTTTCCCTCTGTTGTAATTCCAGTGATCTTTCTCTTCGTTACCGTGCGATAGTTACAATCTTGCAAACTCGAGATATGGGTTGCCAGATATATGCCCAGTGCTGGCTGACAATGGTGCAATTTTATCAGACACTTGCCCGGAAATAGCGATATTTAAATTGTGCTTTAAGAAATGATTTTTTAGCAATGGTGTTTAAAGAGCCAGCAATCTCACGAGTGCCAATGATTGATTGCATGAGTGTGTATTTGCAGTAAGCATAAAACATTTGTATAACATGTATACAACGTCGGCCCAACGTCTTCGACGTTTGTCCAACATTGTATAAATGTTATACACATGTTTTGTGTTTACTGTATCGCCAGTTGATGTTATCGTTGCCCATGCGTGTTGTTTTACGTGCTTGGCTTAATATTAACGTGTGTTTTTTCTGTAATCCCACACCCCGACTCCCTGATGACACTATTTTATCTAATGTTTTATGGTCACTTTACATTTTGCATCAAACAGGACAGACATCAGACAACATCAAGGCGGATAGCTGTCTGAATCCGAACAAATATCACTCGAAAAGAGTACTAGTAGGTACGTACATCAACCCAACTATTTCCGTCCGCGCATCCGTTCGTTCGTCCGCCTGTATTCGTGACGTGACACTCTGACATCAGGCGGATTTGTTTTGCTATTCTCATAGCAACTAACATAATTATTGTTCTGCTCATTTGGTACACATGCTATGAAAATCGGTCTAATACCACCGGAGATACAACTAAATGAAAGTGAGTGAACGTTCTTAGCAGATAAACTTTCACCTCTGTGAAAATTTAAAATATACTATGGAAAATTTAGTCTTTTCAACATTTTTCATCCAGCGGAATTATTTTCAAGAGATCATTTTTTTCATGCACAATTAACATTTGTAAAATAGTCTTTTTTTATACATAGATCCGAAATAATACACTTGAACAAAATTATCTATTGGGGTGGGTACGATTGTTTTTCACTTTTTAGCGGCGAGAAAAGATAATCTCGTAGCAAAATCGCTTGAAAATTAAAAATAGCAAAATGTTTTTTTCAGAATTTTGATGAAAAATTGTTTCTAGTCGGATTTCCGTCGGATTTCGGAGTGTCACGTAGGCCTACATAATTATTCTGTTTATATTCCAATGTTCTAAAACGTCACGTGCTCACTCAAAAGATGTACTATGAATTCACCGAACGAATTCGAAAAATGTCACTCATCGGATTTAAAGTGACCGCCTTTCTTTGTAAGCGCACATTTTTTATTCTGATGTGCTGAAACTTGGCCCACGTTCTCACCCTTGCAGACAAATTCGAAAATATCGCCGCCTCTATCATTCGAAATGTCCGACATATACGAGATGTCCTTGTGAGCGCGATTGGCCAGCAGGCTAGAAGCTTCATTCCAATGTTTTGAAACTTGGTCCCCGTTACGTGCTCACCCCACAAACTTCGATAATAGCACCGATCAGATGCGAAATGGCCGCCTCTTAGACATTTTGTTGTTTCTTCTTGTAAACGCGGTGGACTCACGGGTTTCTTTTCCAAAGTTCAATTAATAAACCAGTTATTTGGTGCTGATGTATGAGGGCTATTCTGTGATGGCTTAATTTTTAATTATTATAGTACGTACCATACGTGTTTATAGAATGCATCAGAATAATTTAATTTTAAGACAAGGTTTCATGTAATAACTATTTCTTAACTACCACACACCGAAATGACAAAATATCAAATATTTAAAATGTATTAATGCGCAGCAGTCCATCATCTGATCATGTCAGACAGCTATATGACAGCCGCTTAGCATAAAATATTGTAGGCACATGCGGTGTAGACGTAAACAAAGCCCTGTAAACGTGTACATTATAATGTGTTGAACGAACTTTTTTTTCTAACCGACTTATAGATAAATAAAATAATTCGTTCGTTTTCTTCATAGCTCAAAATATGTGAGATGGTATTTAATTTTCAAACTAGAAAATTAGCAGAAAGAGAGTATTTTTGTTTGCCTTTGCACGGTAGCGTAATACATGGGGTACGGAAGACTCTGCAGCACGACCTAGTGTATGCACTGAGCATCACAAAATGCCGTCACATGGTTTTCACTACCTTTGAGATTGTTTTGTTTTCAGCTGAGAGTTATCGTCCCCAGCCCTGTCCTCTACATGGTATTTACATCGTGGACAATCATGATGGCTGTTATCACAACATGGATCTGGGATGTCAAAACAGCAGCTTGGTAGATGTCACACCAGGATGCCCAAGTACTAAAGGTAGAGTACTCTTTTAACCCTTGTCGTGCGTATATGTACGTTATAACCCTTTAACCACCACGTTATTTAATTTGTACATCCACTTAGATTGTGTTTCGCTGACGCGAGCCACAACGTCAAGTGGTTGAAAATTATTCCGAGCTGACAAAATGCAGGTCAATGCTTTTGAAATTTTGCTAGCTTATTGATGTTATTTTTTATGTCTAACATGTTTGAAAGCTAGTATTTAATGTAAAATTGTCTGTAGTAGATATCCAGTTAATCAAATAATTCAGTTTGGGAGATGCCTATTTTTCTTAAATAGAAATGTTTTTCGTTATTTAAAATTAATGAAAATTAGAAACAAACAGTTCCGCGGCACAGGGGTCAACCTATACCTCGTTGATTTTTGCACCACATGGCATATCCACACCAAACACAAAACATTTGTATACAATTTGTACGATGTTGGACCAGCGTCGAAGACTTTGGCTCGACGTTGTATAGATGTTATACAAATGTTTTGCGTTTAGTGGGATATAAATCGGATAAAAAATAGTATAATCCATCACAATTAACCCTAAGAGCTAAGTTTTTAATCCGTGTTATCAGCCGATTAAATCAGTTATATGGAATGAAGCGAGTTTAAATATTTAGATGTGCAAATGTTTTGTCTCATATTATGAAAAAATGAGTAATTTTTACTCACTTGAAGTTGTGGGTCGCGGTAGCGAGACACAACTAGACACAACTTCAAGCGGATGAAAATAAATAAATAAATTAAAACATTAAGCGGGTGAAAATAAATAAATAAATTAACTTAGTGGGATCGGGGTTAAGTGATGTTTTGACCGTTCATTTTTCTTTCACTTTGAGCATGTTGAGGTGTGAAATGCGACAGAAATCACAGCCCAAAGTAAATGAAAATAGGAAATTAATGTAATTATGGGTTTTAAATGGGTCAAATACAGTGTGCTAAATTCACAAACCTACTATCGGCCACACTTAGATGCCAAAGTTTAAAAGGTCTGAAAACGAATCGCAAAGGTAAATAGATGCCCATCTTCCATTTTGTAATAAATTTAAGTGCCGAGGGTCTAATTTTATATAACCACTATATATATATCATCATGTTATAAAATACATGGATGCTCGATCCAAAAATTGTTTCTATACCTAAATTTTATGCAAAATGAATAATAACATGATTAAATTCGTTTCATGGCATGCAGCTCACATTTAAAGATGGTGGTTCTTCTGAATTGAAAATGATGTATAGTTTTTTTAGGGTAGTTTCATGGATTTACAGGGCTATACACAGGACAAACTCATCTACGATTGATATCAATCAATCATTCATTCGAATCAGTCGACTAGAATAGCAGACTATTGGTGGATAAATGTTTATTTCCATTTTTATCTTTAAAAAAAATCCAACCCATAACGTTCGTATATAGCTTCAAATTTAATATTAAATCAAAATATAATACCTAAATACGTATGATTTAATTGAACCAGAGATGTTCTATGTATGATAGGTAGATGTACTACCACAACTAATAAACACAATTTATCTATATGGATATGTCATCCCCTAAGTTAACCCTTTAAGGCCTGAATTTACCATTGTCATCTTCATCCACTACAAGCCGCGAATTGCTGTCGCAATTCTCGACTTGTAGTGGATGAAGATGATTGGATGTGGATTAAATCATTATAGAAAATTGCCATGTATTGGTAAACCAGTATCATGGAAATTTTCATTCTAAAACCCTTGGTTGTAGGAAAAATAAATCTGTTTTCAGGGATGTCAAATGATGCTTTAATGCATCATGAGGGCTTAAAGGGTTAATTATTCCTTAGAGCAAAATTTAGCTTTGGGCTGTTATACGATGCTTCCATCGTACTCTACCAAACCTGCAATATGTCAATCAGGATGCCCCATTACAAAAGCTTATAATTTTATATTAACACACTTCATCTGTTCTATTGTAAATGATTGACATGATGCTGATCCAGGGCGTTGAACTTGGGCGAGCAAAATATTAGTATAAGTTACAGACACAGGTGATATTTGTCCTGTGTCGCGGCGTCGTCATCTCTATCAAGTTAAAATTAATAAAGAATGCTATTGAAATAAAATTAGCGTTGATATTTACAAGATATTAAGCCAGGATATATTTGACAATCGGACTAATATAATTTTCTAGGTCGCAGTTTATTATTATTATAATCCGAATTCATTGACCGTTCAGTTCAGTTGTCCTAATCATGGCGAGTACAATTATAAAACAAGTAAAATTAATAAAACTCATGTAACTGTGGCGTTTTTTGTAATGTTTGGTCGAGTTATGAATTAGAATGCTGATTGAAGAAGACAGTGTGTATTTAAAACACGTTTAAATGCAGCAGATCAGGGAAGCTGAAGATTCTAGGAATAATATTCTGACACAGGTGACATTTGTCCTGTGCCGCGGCGTCGTTATCTTTATTAAATCAAACTAATAAAAAACGATATTAAAATATCATTTACGTTAATATTTATAAAATAGCAAGACAATCGATCGGACTTATATTTGTGACCCATCTGCACGAAATGAGTCGCATGTCCGCTCCCTACAAGTTGAGAAAATGAGCAATATGCATAATATGGGTTAATATTGGCGAATTTTGTTTGTCAAATTTTGATGCTTCAAAGCCTAGAATTATCATTTTAAAGCCAGAAATGGGTTCTACGCCTCAATATTATTGTGTTTGTCAGATTTTTTGTTAATTTGTTTTCAAAATGGCCGCCAGCGGCCATTTTGAAATTTTTAAAAAACGCTCGAAGTTAACCAAAGTCAACCCGGCAGATTCTGAAAGTAGACATCCTGAGCTATAAAAATCAATCGTTAAAAACTATATATACAAAATTTCCAGGCTTGGCCAAAAATTTCCGTCTGGCCATAAAGACTTATTTTTTATACTATTAAGAGCTTACAATCGAATTTTTGCCATGACTTTAAAGCCATTTTTCTCCATTTTCATTTTTTGAAATATTGACTCATTCGCGTCACTAAAATGATCATAACTCAGCTCCGGATCAACATAATTTCATGTTCTTGGTGTCATATTAAAGCTCCAGCTCTGTGCTATGCAATGGTACCATTAAATCTATATTTTATTTTCCCGACATGCGACTCATTATGTACAAAATGGTCACATTTATAGATAGCAGTTTATAATCGTTATAATTATAGTTCATTGAACGTTCATTCTAGTTGGCCAAATCATGGCAAGTACACTATTTTTCAAAATCTATAAAAAGAATAAAAGTCATGTAACTGGGGCGTTTTTTTGTAGTATTTGGTCGAGTTATGAATTAGAATGTTGATTGAAAAAGTGTGTATTTAAAGCACGTTTAAATGCAGCAGATTAGGAAAGCCTAGAAAGACTCTAGGAATGTAACGGGAGGGAGGGTGATAATAGCATGTCTGAACATGTGTATAGTGAATGAATATTGTTTTGCGTCGTTTTCTGCACAATCACGGTGATATCGCGACAGAAGGAAGCCCGAAGTCGGGACTATGCTCTACACTCTTCGAATGATTCCAAGGTTTATTTATCATCAGCACTGCGCACTGCATTCATTCGAATAGTTTTGGATTA
>OZ024911.1:24914190-25006690 GCA_964017125.1 Flabesymbios commensalis
TCTACATGATATTAACCGCATCGAAATAACAATTTGGTGAATTTAAATATTCAACCACGTTTCCTCTAGAGAGAGAGAGGGTAAAAGTGAAAACAAACCACATAACCATGTTATGTTGGCTTATGTCAATTGTCTTGATAATAATAATAATTTCAATGATTGAATGATCATGGTTAGTAGGCCTAATCTGTATGGATATAATTATTTATATGGTGACTTGATCAACTTGTGTGCTCTGTGTCAATGAAATAATATGTGTAATGTATATAGATGACGAGGGTCAAATTTAAATAATGTTGAATATTTCTGAAAGTAGTCTCCTGTGTGTATGAATGTATTATAATGTGTGTATGAGTACTTCAATGATTAGTAGGTCCCTACCTCAATCGCTAAGTTACAAGTAGGCTATATGTTCACCCACTTAAGTCATAGCTGTAGGTCTATGACTGCAGCTATTTACAACTTTAGCGGGTGAAAATTAGCCAGTTTTGCTAGAATGGATTGCAACTATGTTAAATGTTGCCTATTACAGTGATGTGTAAACTGAATTCATGAGCATATTAGAGCCCAACATTACTCCAATATATTGTTTCAATTTGTCGTGCTTGCTGGGAGTCCACCTTTCTGATTCAGAACCACTATTTCCAGTGGGGAATACAAAGGAATATTAAATAGTATAAGCCTAGATGTAATCGACTCATAAAAGGCTACTCATACTTATAGAACTGTTATAGGGGCCTATATTATATGTATTATTTTACATATAAAAGTGTAGAATGTTACGACAATCTTGTTTGTAGACGGAATTATGTGAATTATGTGAATTAATTAGGCTTCATTAATAGTTTGCTATGATGCCAACCTACCCTAGCTGTCAATATGTGACAAGCGAATATGAAGAAATGATTCTAACGCGTGTCGTACTATATTACATGTATATAGGGCCTACCTGTAAGGTCTGTATATACCGGTACCTGTAAGTGTAACAAATTGTAATGCTATTTTCGACATGTTCAACGTAAAATGCAATTTATGCACGTGTTTTGCAATAAAATGTAAACTGAATCACTTGTTAACTTGGGGGCGTGTTCTATCTTAATAATTAGATCTTATCTTAATAATTTTAACCAGTACATTTATGTAGTGCTATAACAGCTTAACTTTTTAGGATCGTCTCAGAACACGGCCCGTGAGGTCTGTAGGCATATGCCATACTGTAACAATGGATTATACAATGAACAAACCAGTGGAAAAAAAATCGGATTGGCGAAGAGGAGCTCAGATCTTGGCATGTCAGACAATCGGGTCATTTTTATTAGTGGCCACGGCGTTATTCTACTGGCATGGGGACATTCATTTTGATATTTTTACACCATGTCATTGGAAACGACGACCCAGGTATAAACATATGGATATATCTGAGGAAAGGAGACTTGAGGTATTTACACAAAATGTTATTGTGTGATTGGAAGAGCATATATCGGATATGAGCTACATTGAAGTTGGGCTATGCCGCCGTCAATTCCAATGTCAGATAATGATATACTACAAGACTATATTGACGTCGTCGTAAGTTGAAAAATAACAGCATTCATAGAACTGTAGACAGTTTATGTGACAGTATCTGTGACAGTATCTGTGACAGTATCTGTGACAGTATCTGTGACAGTATCTGTGACAGTATTTGACTGGATACACAGTCCGGGTACACAGTGTAGCCTAACATTAGCGTTAATAACTGCTGATTCAATTTGGTGACTTATTAAGAGCTGAACATTGTAACGTAAAGTTATGGTGTACTAAGTCACATAGCATAATTATATGTTACAAACCTAATAGTATTAGAGTCTCTTTCTATTATCTCACAATAATCAATGATTGTTGTATCTTCATACGATCACATAGTTTAAAAAAACAGTATGTATGTATATTTGACAGTCTTATAAGATGACCCCCCCCAAACTTGAGCAAAAGTGAAGCTGGTCAATAAGAAACAAGCATAGCCTTTAAATTTTTTAAACCTGTGTGCAGGCTAATTGTGACAAGTGTATGATACAAATGAAGACAACCAATCACAGATGAGAAAAGCGTGGTGACGCATAGGATCTAGCTATTTCCCAGGTGGTGCGTATCCTCATTTGTAAATTAAATGCTGCTTTATCCATTATATTATATTTTGTACAACGAAGGTTATTTCAGCTCAGCATTGTGTTCAGTTTATTCTATATACAATATCGAGGATCAGGAAAATAATGTAATGATAAGAAACCGGTTAAGGTACATAATTGTGTAGATTGACTTCATCAGTATAGGCCACCATTTCTCTATTTGCAAGAAACTATACATCATCTCCATTATCTGAAGATGGATCAAAGTGAATTTTCTAAACTGGTATAGAATGGGAATGTCCCACCACCATATACATACCCTAGTCTTTGATATCGTCCTTGCAACCAGTTTATATGATATATGAATCGGTGACGGCATTATGCAGGATTGTGTATATACATGTATATTATATATATTTATCTTCGTGTAAACAATGTTTTTACTCGACTTTTTCATCGTCGTGGTTTGTTACCAAAAGGTACATCAAATAAAATCATGTGTGTCATTGTCCGTTGTGTTTGTAGAGGATGCTCTCAACGCAAATACCATCTTTATTATCATCTTCTTATTATCATCTTCTACAGACGTTATGACTATATACCCTACTCTGTATGACATTGTTCAAAAAATATGATTTTGTGGCAAATACAGACAAAATACCAGTGAATTACTCAACTAATAATACTCGTAACATAAAAGGCTCTGATTTAATTCTTGCAGAGTGTATAGGTCTACAGATGACAAACACAGCTCATGTCAATAAGCTGACAAACAACAATTAATGCTCGCCTATGTCTACACCCTATACAGTAATCTGTATAGCCTAAAATTGTTGTAAAATTATGTTTTTTTATTTTATTTTGATCTTACATTAAACAGTAATTATCAATACAGATTTTATTTTGGTTGTGGAAAGAAATTATAATTAGGATAAAGATGTTCGATAATATTAAAACAATGGACTTTTTTGTTTTGTGTCATTACCTAACATGTTTTGTCCATCATCATGATCATCTGGCTTACGTGAAACAAAATAATATATGATATAAATATGAATGTATATAGTTATAATAAATACTAGCTATTTGTTCTGACGATTGCAAATAAAGTGTCGGAAAAAAGGGTTATGCTTATTTTTTTCAAACTTTACTTGGGGTATGGGGAATTCACATCATGTAAAATACATCACTACAATTAACATCTAATCAGGTGATGGGACTGCATAATGGAAGGTATTAAGTATAGCAATTCCACACAACAGAAGAGTATGTACTTTAAGCAAGTTGTACTGCAGTACCTTGCATCAAATACGTTTTTTATAGTAAACAGTCCTTTGCACGTGAATGTTCATATTTCAAAAACATTTTCATTTGCCTGTTATGCCAATTACTGATGTTCTGTGACTAGATAGCAATACCATACACATAAATAAATTGCCACTGTTGAATATCTATAATTGCATTTTTCACAATGTTTAGGCAATGTGGCAAGTAATTGCAAACGATTGAAACATCTAGTTATTTCGACAGAGCAACAGATCTCCTCTGCACTTGCAAGCACCTTCAATTTTGCACATCTTCAACTACATTGTGAGGAGATTCAGCACTTACCACACACATGAAATAATCTCAACACCAGCTGTCAGGAATAGCTGATAGGGATATCAAGTGAGGTAGCAAACATCCGTCAATCAAGTTCCATCCCAGACTTTTTGGAGGTGGAAGAGCATGTGATTTGTAGCAACCCTGCCCCACACAAGTGATTAATATTATGCTCTTCTGATGTGAAATTTTACTTGCAACACCTGTTAATGGCAACGCTTTGGCAGATTTACATTTTGGGAACAGTACATTACGTGCCTTGTCACAGCTATCAACATCTGGCACATTGTAGACTTTCGCATGAACCTCTCTGCTGATTGAATTGTCTCACTGCAGAGCTCACCTTTTCCAATGTTTGGCACTAGTTTTAGATCTTCTACAAATAGTCTCCAGGTGCTAAGTTTTGCTATACCTTCCTCTGAAAGAGACAGTCTCACAGCTGGTGATGGTGTGGCGCTGGAGCATCTCGATCTCATCCGACCCCAGTAGGGCCGAGCGGACCTGTGCGAGATCAGGACTGACGAGTCCAACTCTCGCCAGGGATACAGCTTCAGCAGGCTTCTCGCCATTCTCGTCCATTCCGTCACCGGCAAGCGATCCGAGCACATGCGTCAAGTGAGCCGCTCCAAGGAGTGAGAAGTAGCCATGTTGGCTTGATCGTCATTCCCCGCTGCTAGCTATGCGATTCACGACCGCGTCTATTGCAGTAGGCAAGGGGGAGATGCCTTTCGAACAAACGTGATGTCCTAAGAAACGTAATTTTGACGTGCCAAACTGGCATTTCTCAGGCCCGATTATTATCCCGTATTCGGCGAGATGCGTGAATAAGATGGTTAAATGCTTTTCGTGCCTGGCATGGTCTGGACTTGTCACGAGCAAGTCGTCTAGATAAACAAAAACAAAATCAAGAGCACGTGTTACATGGTCGATGAACCTTTGAAATGTTTGACCTGAATTACGTAAGCCGAAAGGAGTTCTAGTAAAATTGAAAAGGCCAAAGGGCGTCGTCACGGCGGTTTTGTGGACGTATGATGGCTCAACGGGGATTTGATAATATGCCAGTACTAAATCAATTTTTGAGAAAACTTTGGCCCCAGCGAGACGCTGTGTGAAATCTTGTATATGAGGAATAGGGTATCTTTCAGGCACAGTCTGCGCATTTAAACGTCTATAGTCTCCACACGGCCTCCAATCTCCGTTCTTCTTTGGGACCATGTGGAGCGCCGACCATCATTCACTGTCGCTGGGTTCGATAACTCCCAGTTTAATCATCTCGTTGAACTCGCGTTTCGCGGTAATTAATTTGTCGGGAGCTAGTCTGCGTGGACGGGCAAAAACAGGGTGGCCTTTTGTCACGATTTTAGAAGTTATTCCATGCTTTACTGTCTCGCCCTTTGTAGTAGGACGCGTCAATTCTGGAAATTGAGCAAGTAACGCTGTGTATTCGTTTCGAATACAATCTATGCGGTTAAGTAATAGAGGCTTGATTGACGGTAGAGTGGCGTGGATAGCCAGACCATTGCTCATGGCTGCCAAGCATCTACCTTGTAAATCAACAAGTAGATTAAAATGGATCAAAACATCTCCCCCTAATATAGGTTGCTTAATGTCAGCGACAATAAGCGTCCGAGTATGATCTCTTTTGAAATCGACGTCAACTACTCGTTTGCATGTGCCGTAGGTAGTAATTGTTGTGTTGTCTGCTGCGACAAGGGGTAAACCATCAGTGTCCGCATCCACAGTCCGGTTAGCTCAAGACTGAGGTAGGCCACTGATGGTTGCCCCCGTGTCTATCAAATATTTACACTTATTTCTTTTATCCGGGACGTACAATAGCCTAGAGGGAGATAACTGGGGAGGGTAGCTTCCGCGTAGTCATGCCACGTCTCAACCGGCTCGCCAGACGCAAGAGTCGCTACCTTGCGCTGACCAATCAGTTTAAATAGTAATCACAGGGTTCTGTGCACATACGCGCTTTATCACTGAATGTTTGGTGGTAATAGCAGAACTATGAATTATCTGTGTGAATTAATTGTAAAGCATTATTTTGCTGTCTGTCCGGCGGCGGTGCGATAGGATGGGCGACCTTTTGCTTGACAGAAAAAACACCTTGTCTGCTAGTTTGATTTTTCGAAGCATTAGGTATAAAAGGTTTCGCGTTAACATCTGAAAAATCTGGTGATTTAACAAATGTTCTGTGGTCTCTGCTGGCTGCAGACGGCTTATTGTTAAAATGTTTCTTCTTCGCACCTGATGTTTCTAGGTGCTCCAAACGTTCCGAAATGTCTTCTATAACTCCGATTATTTTTGTGCTCTCTTTAACATTGATCTCAGATACTCCCACATTTGTCTCTTTGCCGTCGCTTTCCGAAACTAAGGCTCTGTCTGCCAGGTTGGCTAGACTCTCCAACGATGTGCTATATGGCTGTGTAGCTAAATGAGCTCCAATGGATGTCGGCATCTGTCGGATGAAAGGTGGGTGTATGACAGCTTTGCCGACAACTGCTGATGCCCCGAAACCGGAAGTCTTCTGAAGGCGCCTGAGGAAACGAGACGGAATGTCGACTCCTAGTTTCTCTCTCAAAATAACTCTGTTTACCCGTTCTGACATTGTTAGATATCTTCTTTCAATTAATACTTCCTTGAGGTTGAGATATTTTTGAGTGCAAAATGGTTGCAATAATACGTCACGCACATCCGATGCCACCTCACCTGATAAAGCAGCACAAGTCAGCTGATAACGTTCGTCGTCGTCAGTTATATCATGTAAATCGAGCTGTGTTTCGATTTGGTTGAACCAGAGTTCGACGTCAGTTGGGTAAAAGTTTGCTATTTTAAACTTAGGAAGGTTCTTTGATCGCCTTGACGACTGATGATAAGACGGAGATGGGCTTCTTAAAGAATCACTTCTTAATAACTCACTCCGTCTTCTACGATCCCTTGCAATTTTCAAAAAATCAGATTTTTCTCTTTTGTACTCCGCCTCCGTTTCTTTGAGCATTAACTTATTATCGTCACCAAGAGGATACTAGGAATCTTTCTAGAGAGAGCCGTTATGCTGTGGTGGTGTCAAACCAAATCCCTCACTATCGCCTCTTTCGGCCATTCTATAGTTTTAGTTTTTGAAATGTATTTATCTATTGAAGCACTGCGGGCCTATATAAGGCTATAACTAGGCATGATCTAAGTGTGTTTAAAATGATATGCTTTTTAACCATGCCAGTTACTTGGTTGCCTTGTTGACGCACACCCCGTGTCTGAGGGTGTGCGGATTTTCACTCCCCACCGCGAGCGGAATTGATATGCGTAGCTATCGTGTATTTATTTCTTGATGTAGGAAGATTGCTGTTCGTCTAAGTAAGGAGCACATGAAGTGGAATGGAAAAATAAAGTGTAGATTAGTGGGATTGCTGAGCACAAATATCTGTAATGTCAAATCTGCTTATTTACTATGCTTCTGTAGCGTAGCAAGAGTGTAATCATTTCTTATACATAATTCATATAAAACGTATGGATCTGGGTCAACAGAATCTCAAGATAACCCCATGACAATAATTGCAACAACTATCTAAAATATATGTATAAAGGATGATAAAATGGATGATGTACATCATTGATAAAATTAATGAACTTTGAATGAAATTTGCCATTTATATCATTATAACACTTACAGAATTATAAAAAAAGTGATATAAATCATAAATAAAATTGTACATATCATTTATCTATTGTTTCTGTGGATTTTTTCATCGTAAAATTGTTGTCACCCCTCCACCTCCTTTCTCGACTGCACATCTGCGTACCATAGACCAAATTCCCGCAGGCGCGCCTGCAGATATCATGTACAAATACCAATAATTATTGTTGGGGTACTATTCTGAGCTAACATGGTTTATATGATTAGTAGTCCGACCCGCGAGAAAATAATTTTTCTCGGGAAAACGAAAAACAACATTTATAAAGTTAGCCTAAGCTCACACAACTGTCATGTCATTTATTGCTGAAGGCAACAATTTGTCAAAGTATCTTTCATTCAAATCACTTTCGTGTTAATAGATCGAGCTGTAGTATTTTTAACACAGTTTGACCTGAGTTTGAAAATTAAATTTTGAAAATTTATTATTTGACTGACAGAAGTCTATTAGGATATATGAAATACAATTCAATTGCGAATGTTCCCCTTAAAAGAATATTTTTCTGAGAAAAATAAACAATTACGTCAAAGTCATTTTGCTTCGTTTTGTTTCGAAATAGCTCTTGTCTGTGCCTTATTGCGGTGTCGTTTGAGTGTGCGGGGTGTATGGTGGCATCGGTTCTTGTGGAAGTTTAACCCGTTTGTGACGAGCCCCGGAGATCTCCGTGATTTAGGGAGACCATTCAGATACGAGGCCCGGAGATCTCCGGGTCTGATTGCATGAGATAACTATGACGTCATAAATAATCTCGTATCAGAAACAGTGCAGTAGCATAATAATCTCGTGTTCAACGGGTTAATGACAGTGTGGTGTGCACACGTCACAGGCTTTTAAAAAAACTGTTGAGTAATCGAGTTGTGTATTTACACAAAGTGCGATTATTGATATATATTCGCAAGATTTTTTTTTTTCAAAAAGATTATATTTGATCTCGATAATTGTCTGAGAATATTTTTTTTAAGTGATTGAATAGATTCAATGTTTAGGACAAAATCTACTGTCAAAACATTTATATATTTAACGGACCATTTAGGACCTTTTATTCATACATATAGGCTGACAATTTTATGTGGCCTTAAAACCTAATAGAAATTGTGTGGTTTGAGGTGATAATTTATCAATTCTAACATCAGAATTTTGATAAAAAATATATTTTGCTATGGAAAATTTGGTGGAAAATAAATCGTGCCACTCGAATATTTTGGTTAGCTGATTTTTGTAAAAACTTGAAAATATTTCCTTCCCCTTCGCCTACAGTGGTGGAACAAGAAAAAAGACATTTTCAAATTTAAGATAATTTGGGGAGTTAGACTAATTTGTCTGAAATTTGTCGATTGAATTGTTTTTTGCGAAGTCGGCCATCTTGGAAATTCTCAAGACCACGTGTACGTTCGCACTGGGATTATGAATTTTTTTGCTCTAAAAGCGAAAAACAAGTGTACCTCATGCTGCACAACGTTTCGAACTGACCTTATATTTGTACATTGTGACCCGAAATAATGCGTCATTTTTAGTCCCCTTAAAAAGTGCCATTAATCTGGTGATTGACCGGTAAGATGCAGTTCACATCACGTCGTGGGTCACCAATGTTGAGGTGAGACAGATTTGGCAGTCCGTCATCCCCAGTGTGACTCTAACTACTCAAACTTGTTCTCAGTCCTCGAACCCGCCTTGGCGGTGAAAGGAAAGATCAAATATAATAACCAGATGATGTTCACTTGTCCATTTTATAGAAGATAGCAATGCATAGCTCGCGATGGGGGATGAAGATCAGACCACCATGGCTAACTTCTTGCTTCTTTTAGCAACTAGCTCGACGTGTGCGTTCGGTTTGCTTGCCGGGATCTGAATGGTCGAGAGATGGCGGTCGGTCGAGATTGAGATTCTAGCCACAGGGCTATGCTGTCTAACACAAACATGAAAATACCTTTGAAATTATCCCATTTATCACAAATAATAACATTGTCCCAGTTTAATTTACCTGATTTGTGAATTATTTTCCAGATGAATATTATAGTTGTTTAGAGATCGTATTTGCACAGTATTGATGATCGATATTATATCCTCTATCATTAAGTAGGCCTATGAGTGGGGCCTCAGGCCACAATTCTCAATTATTGTGTAAGTGTGAGGCTTGGCCTCAGGCCAATATCCTCTATCACTATGTAAGAATGGTGACTCAGGCTCTATCATTGTAGAATGTTGATGTAGCCACCGTCCTTTATCATTGTAGAATTATACAATAGCGTGTGTTTGGAGGTAATTATGTTCATTTGAGAACCGACTTGTGAGAGCTGATCACGTTCAGGGTCATTTGAAACCCAAGGGCGAAACCGTGATCAACTCTCACAAGAAGGTTCTAAAATGAACATAATTGTCGACAAAACACACGCTATTACTATTATTACCATCATAAACCTTAATACATGATGTCTCCATCATAAGGTTTATACATGTACCGCGATTGTGGGCAAAGGTGGTGCCGTCAATTTGCGGTGTAGGCTATAGCTGCACAAATGCTGGGCATTGAGCTGGACGTCAACTCCTTGCCGTTTGAAGTCTTGACTTCTGCATTAAGGTTCCGCAGATGAACAGCAAGTGTATTTTCTGCGACGGATTTCATATATCTATTCTGATTCCTCGTTCCTCTTGCCATCTATAAAAACAGCCGAATCACCATTAATTTTGGTTCAATGTTGAATGATACCGTACAGTAGCCATAGCTAACAGTTACCTGCTAGTAGACTGCAGCAACTAACTAAGATGGCGATCTACACTAAACAACAGCTTACTTGCTAATATGTCTAGTGCAAGGTCACGGTGTACACACAAGCGTGTAGTCTAGCAGCGCCGACGCATCTGATGGCCTGGTCGCTGTAGGTGGCCTCATCTGAGCCGTACACCTGTACTCAACCTACACACCTGACATCATAGCATTTCACGCGACATCCATTTGATACTCCTTCCACTAAGAGGTATCAAATGTAATTTAAAACCTCTGATTTTTATTTGTTACATGTGTTATTGTATTCACACATGGCCAAATTGGCGTTACATGCGGTCCCCCGAAACGGCGAATAGTAACAAATAGTAACACAAATATCGAATTGTAACGAAAAGGACCAGAAAACGGAATAATATCACCTTATTTTTGGTTTTACTATGTCTATTATACCCCATTGATGCTATATAAGAGAGCACTACTACCCCGTATGTGGTAATAATCACTGGGGTGAAGTAGTGTGGTTTGATTGATTAATTAGTTAATTATAGACGTTTGCTAGGATGCACACAGCAATGATCGGACTCTATGACGTATACTCTACATATGTCATAGAGTCCGATCATTGCTGTGTGTACCCTAGCAAACGTGTATAATTAACTAATTAATCAATCAAACCACACTACTTCTCCCCAGTGGTAATAATGTAAATTCCAAGATCATTCATGTTACAGTTTTGCTCGTAGCGGAAGTCACCTTTGGCACTTCGTCCCCACAGAAATTATGTAAACAAATCTGGAAATAAATGGAAACTATTTATGATTTATCAGCTTTTTCACTGTGCTGATATCATTTTCCGCACTACCTTTAGGTTGTCATGCCTTTTAAAAGTTTGCTTTAACAGACCTGATAATTTTTTCTCCATTTTTTTAGCTATAAATTTTCACTACAACTGCAACAAGCTGCAACAAGAGAGTTTATTTTTGTAACAGTTCAATCTTTTAACTCAATTCCAGTTTTCATATATTATCGCCCATAGAATTTTATTACATGTCAAATGGTCTAACTTTTGAAATATTAAATATAATTTTTCAAAATTTTTACTGCTGTTAGGATTTGAATAGAAAGTGGCCTTTGCAAAATTTCAAGAAAATCGGTTCAGAATTGCCGGATAAATCGCAGAAAATCATGCGATCCTGGTTAATTTGACGGCGAGTATTATTATAATTACGAAGTGACTCGCACGCCGGCATACCGGCGTGCTAGATAATAGACTAGTGCGCCGGGATACCGGCGTGCAAGTGTATAGCGGTATATATCTAGAACGCCGGTATGCCGTGCCGGCTGCCGGAACACGGTACTTAATCAGTTAAACTATAGACAAATTACCTAGCCTTAGCCTTAGAAGCAGGCTGCCTGGGCCTTCTGATTATGAGGATATACATGATATATGCAAGTTGCCTATATAGGCCCCCTATATATTTCTAAATTCTCGTGTGTATTTAATTGTAGGCATAGGCCTAGGTGAAATGCAATTGGCAAGATTACATGAAACACCTGCTAATGATGAAAGACGATCTAAAATGCAATTAACTACAACAGTAGGCTGATAAAACACCACATTAAACCTAATCAACCCCAACAGTAGATAAAACACCAAATAAAACGCAATTAACTTCAACAGTCGATATAACACCATCTAAAACGCAATTATTATTAACAACTCAGCAGAGTGATGACATGTCTGGCAGGTTAGTGTCGAGGTGCGAAATACTTCAACAGTGGATATAACACCCAGCCTAGGATGTAGGGTATTAACAACTTAGCTGAGTGATGACATGTCTTAAGCTGCGATACTGGAAAGCGCAATTAATCTTCTCAAGCTGAAGGCTACATTTATATACGTATTTAATAACTGTTACCCAAATAAAAAAGTACTAGTTTGTGTAGATTTGTTGTTATTTATTATCTATATCTTGTATGACAGTTACATAACACGATTGCAGTGATTGCGGCGTAGACTAGGCCTATAACGGTAGACCCCTATATTTACAGAACGCCGGTATGCCGTGCCGGCGGCCTGAACATGGCACTCAACCTATAGACTTATACTACTAGTGCAAATATTACAACAATTATCAGTCATCTGCTTAGCTCTTACGTCATAATTGTAATTACATGCCGATGCAGCTTATCAGTAGGCGTTAAATGAAAAAAATGCTCAGATAGAGAGAAGACATCGTCATAGGAGTAGCGGCAATTGATAGATTTAAAAAATCGTGGACAAGCTGGAGAGTGACAAGAGTCAACCTGCCACGAACAGCAATTGAAAATCACACCCTACTTAGCATCTCTTTGATTACTAATGGCCGAGAGCAATTGAAGATCACACCTCATAATCGCACTTCCCGTAGCCACACCTCATAGTCGCACTTTCCGTAGGCACACCTCATAGTCGCACCTCCCGTAGCTCACACCCTGTTTATTGCAATCTACGGCAATGCTAGAATTCGCGTTCCCACTTGATGCCATAGTTTCTTATAAAGCTGTAGGATTTGCCATGATCATTATTCAGTTATTGCCTGGACACCCAGACTATAGTACTGACGCTTCTGATCTTTAATACGATCAATTAACTCACGACTACATTCATTCATAGAAAAGACGGCAGACTTCAATATCGGAGATGAATTCAATACTTTTGAAGATTTCAAAGTTCGTCTGAAAGAGTTTGAAGCAGAATCTTTTGTGAAATTGTGGAGGCGAGATAGTCGCACTCTTGCTGCTGCCCAGACAAGAATAAAACGATTGAAGGCTGCCAATGTAGACATAAAATACGCCGAAGCTACATAGGCCTACTGCTCTGTACACGGAGGAAGAGACTTTAAAGTTCGGACTAAAACTGGAGAGAGACCCAACACATCTACATTCAGACAAGCATGCGGTTTCAAGATCAGAATAAAGGCATCACCTAATGGTCAAAAACTGGTGGTGGCTGATGTTGTAAAGATTCATAACCACGAAGTGACAAAGTCTTTCTTTGAACTGCTCCCAATTCAGCGCAAGTTGGACAAGGAAACCAAGAAGAAGGCTAAGGAAATGCTAGATGTAAAAGCAAACAAGAAGATGGTGCAACAATACCTCACTGAGAAAACAGGAAAAGTCGTCCTATTGAAAGATGTCCACAACTTGCAAACTCGTGAATATTTGTAAAATATTTGAAATCTGTCCATCACACTTGTTACACTTGTCGTCCAGTTTTTTCACCAATAAATTATTCGGAAACTATGCATATGTACATGTTAAACAGTTGTAAGTGCTTCCTGTATGAATGCAGTTCATGTACCGTGTTCCGGCCGCCGGCACGGCATACCGGCGTTTCTAGATATAAACCGCTATACACTTGCACGCCGGTATGCCGGCGCACTAGTCTATTATCTAGCACGCCGGTATGCCGGCGTGCGAGTCACTTCGTTATAATTATATTAACCAGGATCGCATGATTTTCGGCGATTTCTCCGTCAATTCTGAACCGATTTTCTTCAAATTTTACAAAGGCTATTTTCTATTCAAATCCTTACAACCCTGAAAATTTCGTAAAATTATCTAGTGTATTTCAAAAGTTAGACCATTTGACATGTAATGAATTGAAATTACGACGTTCTTCTTTAACCCCATTGAACTAATTTTAGAATTTTATTCCATGGCAAATGGTCTAACTTTTGAAATACTAAATATTATTTTGCAAAATTTTTACCCCTGTTAGAATTTTAATAGAAAATAGCCTCTGCAAAATTTCAAGGAAATTGGTTTAAAATTGACCGAGAAATCGCCGAAAATTGCGATCCTGGTTGATCATTTTTAATTTGACGGCGAGTATAGATAGATTTATTCATCATTCACATAAAAATATGGTTAACAATCAGTATGATAAATACATTAAGTATTCAAAATACAATCCATTCTAGAACACCAGGGATAAAAACACTAAAAAGTATCCTGGTGCAGGTCACTTATTTCTGCAGTGGTCCCTATATGCTGTCCCAGAGTGGCGGCAACCCCCCTGCCTTGGTAGAGTAGCCAACAAAATTTTCAAAGTTGTCCGATCAAGTCACAAATGAGCTGGAGTCAAAATATGTGTCTTGCGCCCCTGATGGCAATGCTTTTTATTTTGTGTTGATTGGTTAAACAGTTTTTGAGCTAGACATCTAACGTTAGCGTCGATTTTATAGCGTAAAATGGGAGGTGTTTTATGATAGCATTCAGGATCAAAGCCCTATAGACTATATTCATCATATAGCAGCCCTGCTGATTTTTGTCACCTCCATTTTTTTTACGAGTTTAATTTTACACTATTTTTAAATGATCACTCAAGTAAAAGTCACTTTAAATTTGTCACTTTTGCGTTTGCATGCTTTTCGCTAATTACCCACGCAATTTTCATCTGATTGTTATAAAATTTACCAAGCATTATTCTCTAGTCTTACGGCAACTTCCCTGGAAATTTCAAGAAAAAATATTATGTAGTTTAAAAGTTAGACCATTTAACATGTAGTAATTTTGAATTATGGCGCTCCTCTATAAACCCATTAATTTCATTCAGCTTTAATCTCAAAATTCCACTACATGTCAAATGGTCTAATTTTTGAAATACTGACCAAATTTCACGAAATTTTCTGGGTAGGCGCTGGAACAGTTGCAAAGTGTGCTTGCAAAATTTCATGTAAATTGATCAAGAATTGAGTGAGAAATCGTGAAAAACACCCAACGCTGGTGGAAGTTGACTGCAACTATAGACTATTTTTTTTATTATTTATTGTACATTTAAGAAAATAGGCACATTCAATCACCTAATTTTGAGGTATACATTGGCCTAAATTTTGAAAAGTGATTCAAGTTTAAAAGAAAGTTACAGTTCATCCTAAAAAGTGAATTCAGCGTTTTTTGCCTTTTTCTGTTTTTTTACACGCATTTTTTCATGTCTTTCACTGTCAAATTGGTCTATTGTCCCATTAGAAATACCAAAATGATGGCAATTGTGGTTTCTTTCCAAATAAATTCTTTGTTTAGAAATGACATGACAATTGGAGGTGCATAAGCGCTAGGAGTGAAGGCGTAAATTAAGATACAAAATAATAGCACCCCAAAAAACACCAAATATGACTTTTTCAAAAGCTTGTAACTTTGTCAAAAAAAATTTTTTTTGTCCCAAATGTTAGTTTTATATCATTAAGATTTTGTTTAGTAAATATGCACAGAAATTAGTAGTATGACAAAATGTGGAATGCCAGGGGAGTCTAGACAAAACAGCTAGAAATTTAGGGCCTTATCAAGTTTGTGATGCTGATCGTTTGGCCTCCCTACCCCTGGTCCCTGCCCTGGCACTGTTTTTTTTGCACCCACACCCACGTGGGACGCTTCGCCCCCATGCCCATGTCCATGGGCATGACATAGATGATTTTTTTTTAAAATTGTGATGTAGGCCTAAATCTAGGCCTACCTATGCCATGGTCTGTCTGACGTTGGAGGATGGTGCAAAATGAAAGTTAGCTTTTCAGTATTCAATTCTCAAGCGATTGTCACAAAATTTTGTAGCCATTAGTTTTAATTGCGAGAAATCTAATGATGGGAACCCCCAGTAAAGGTGATAAAAGTGAAATTAAAAAAAAATAACGCTTTTAATTCTACAATGATGGCTTCATTTCTACCAGTAATATTGAGCAAAAAGAACAAACAAACAGAGGAAGAATTGCTTTTTATTGCAGTGTCTCACAAATTTACATAAATCCTGAAAAAAAACATGAAAAAACAGCAAAATGACTTTGTGATGTACCTATCATGTGAGACATTTCGCGCCCTATGTGAGAGTTTCTCTCCCTATTGAGACGTTTCGCCCCTAGGAAAGACGTTTCACCCTGTGGTTGGAGGACATTTGCCCCCTCTCTAAACTAAATTAAGACATTTTGACCCTCCATGTGAGGGATTCGAGTAACCTCACCACAAGGTAACCTCGTCACAGGTAATCTTGCCACAGATTTGGTAACCTCGCCACAGCCTGCCAGAGGGTACACAGACTTTTAGCCCAATAGTCATTCGCACTATTGTTAAGTGAGACATTTCGCCCCCAACTCATACTTAGGAGAGATGTTTCACCCCTGCCCTATACATAGGAAAGACGTTTCGCCCCCGTGTTCATATTTCAGAAAAACGTTTCGCACTCATTTCATACTTAAAAGAGACGTTTCGCCTCTCTTCATATTTAAGAAAGACGTTTCGCCCCCAAATCAGAAAGACGTTTCCCCCCTAATCAGAAAGACCTTTTGCCCCCCAGTCATAATTTGAAAAGAAATTTCACACCCTTTTCATAATTATAAAAGACATTTCGCCCCTTAATCATAAATCAGCATAATATATGTCAAAATTGCCGCCCCCATTAATTGGGCCTTGAGAAGTTATGTGAGCTTCGCTTCGAGAGATGTCCTGATAGGCCTACACCTAAAATCCTAGATAGGCCTATACACCCACACACATACACTCTCATACAATAGAAAAGCTCAGTACACAGGTACAGTTATTTTATAATTGCCACTCGAGATCAGGAACAAACTGAAATTATTCATATAAATATAAATGGTATAACCAACAAGTGCGCCAAATAAGCATGATATCGCAATGAGCATTACCCGCAATTTGTAACGATAAATGAGAGTAGAATAAAATCAGGAAACAGCATAAAATAAGGATTTCTAATTATCATATAACAAGCTAAGGAAGGACAGTGGATATCCAGGCCGAGGGATAGGATCGACGTGTGGCGATCCTAATACGACAGGACATAAAATTTAATCAATTAGACACATCAGAATTTGATGAAAAACTGAGAACAGGGGCGAAACGTCTTCTCTAGGGTGCGAAACGTCCTATAAGACTGGGGGCGAAACGTCTCACATGGAGGGTCTAAATGTCTTAAATTAGAGAGGGGGCGAAAAGGCTTCCTCAGGGGGCGAATTGTCTCACATAGGGGTGAAACGTCTCACATAGGGGGTGAAACGTCTTGTGGGGGTGCGTAACGTCTTACAGGGGGCGGAAAGTCTTAAACTAGGGCAAGTCGTCAAGGCGACGAGGGTGAAGCGTCTTGAAGATGGGTGCAAAACGTCTTGGCAGGGTAGGGGCGAAACGTCTATGGTGCGAAATGTCCTGGAGCCCTGCCAGAGTAGGTCTAATCTCGCCACAACTTTGGTAATCTCGCCACAGGGGTCTGAGTAACCTCGCTACAACTTCACCACATCTGTGATATCCGCATTTTTCAACCTTATGAGATAGTTTCAACCAGTTTAATATATACTTTCAACCTGTTAACTTGAAATAAAAATCTAAAGATATAATCAGATTTTGATTGATAACTAATTGTGTTTAACGCCATAGAGTTGTACCTGTTATTAGGTACATCACAATTTTTTTTAAATTGTCCTATAAAATTAGGCTGACCCTTTTTTTGGGACTGCCGACATGCTAAAAGAAATATTTGGCCACACTCCACTGTTTTTACTGAGCAAGAAAAATGCTATGCTAGATCAAGTTCTGAGCTAAATTATATAAACATCCAAAAGGTGTGACCTCAATGTTGCAAATTGGGGAAGGGATACAGAAGCCAAAAATCACCCAGACAATTGAACTTTTCGAAGCAGCTGAAGAAAACTACTGAGATGAGTGTTATTGAGAGTTTTAGTTTTTAATCAGGGTACCCAAGGAGTGCCCTGTGGTATCATTCAGAATATGAAACAGATTTACAGGAAGAAGATATATTAGTTCTCGCCTCATAAAGATGAACAAGTGTAGAGTAGCATTAGAACAGCATCGAGACCAGCCAGTGATAAGGTGAAAACTGGGAAGCCTGATGAAACATGCCAAGAAAAAAGCAGCTAATGACGGAAAAGAGCCTGATGAGTGTACTGCAGCTCTAGCTAAGGTGTCACTTACAGAAACTTCAGAACACTTGAAGAAATTTGTGTCAAGCTATATTAAAATCAATAAGGTGGAGGAATGTGGATCAGTTGAAGCAGAGTGATTTCTTCATTGTTTAGCTCCACAGCTAAAACTAAAATGGCTCTTTTCAGAGCCACCACATTATAAAAAAGATCAAACAAAATAGTTGTATAACAACAAGAATAAAATACACTCAATAAACATTAAAATAAAATTATACGTATACTGTAAATCTGGTAATATTCATGAGGTTTTAATTTTTGCGAGGAGAACAAATTAGCGAATTCAAGAATCTTGTGAAAATTATTATTATGATAGCTCTACTGAAGAAAAATGAAAAATCGCGAAATGTAAACTTCGTGAAAAATCCCAAAAACAACAATTCGCAAAAATGTAAACACGTGAAAAATAACAGATCTACAGTATTTTTTTACCTGATATTCATTTTCTAATTACAGAGCAGTCACCATCTACCAGTGGCTACTTTTGACTAAAATTAGGGGGTGGCCATTATTAGCAGGTTCTACTGTATACCAACTAACCGCATGCATATGTGCATTCATTACATTTTTTCTGCCCCAGGGATGATGTATATGCTTACTAATACAATTCAGATGTTACATTTAATTCTTTTGTTTTCTATGTTTGCATTATGGTTATCAATCATTTCATATTTTGTAAAATAAATTATTACTGTCTTTGCAGATGATCCGGCTAAAAATTGACAGTAACTAACGATGGGTATTCTGGATTTTGACACAGCATTTAAAATGCTAGATCCCGGCTGTCGTGGCTATATTTCAGCAAATGATGTAGAGCAATATGATAAATCAATGAATGGAAGTCTACCTTGTGACAAACATGTTGCTGAAGCCATTAAAGTCTGTGGATCTGATGCCGGGCATATTGTGAAAGATAAATTTGTTAAGGTATTAGTCAACATAGTGAAATAATAATCATGACAATACACTGCATATACAATGTTAAATACATTAACCCATTATACATATATGTTGCTTGTAATCTGAATGTTCATGTATTTTTATTTCAATATTTTTCAGTATTTACTTTATGACCACCTCTTGTAAGTTCCTGACAATGAGAAAACATGTAGAGATCAAAACAGTTGTCAGTTTGAGCCAAGTAATTTCATCCACTTGGATTTTGTGGCTCTCATCAGTTTGACCATGGTGACATGTTTTCAATTTAGCATAATGTGCAAACATTCATTATTGACCCAAATAAAATAGATGTGATTGAATCATTAAGTTGGGAATTTGGGAATTACAGGAGAATATAGCAGTACAATACAACTATTCACAAGTAGATCTAACCAATTATTATCCCCTTGATATTGTATTTTTATGCAAAATTTCTCTCCCACAGGGTTTTAATTTAAAACAATGAAATCCACACATTTGTCGCTATTAATTTTTTAAAAATTAATCACTTATGGCCTGTGACTAATTTGGTTAATTTCAACTTATTTCAAACAAAGCGCACAATGTGTCAAGCCCTATATCCTTTCCACTGCCATAGCGTATTAAACCGGATCGTTTTTGCGGCCCTCTTAGAAACAGTACCATACAGTGTAGGCATGCCACAGCGTGCTAGATCGTAGTGAAAAAACGGCCTTCTCACAAACACCATCGTATGTCGCAGACCTGTCAGTAGTTTTCATCCTCATTCCATTTTATTCATTATTAAAACTATTTTTGCTAAGGTGGTAAATAACTCACACTTGTAAGCTTTGATATACAGAGAGTATTTCCCCATTTCTTCCAAGTAAACTTGTCGGCATGCTTCTAACCTATCATAATGTTTACTAATTAGCAATTATAAATGGATAGTTATAAGATTATGTGAAATAAGCTATATCGTCACTTTTACATGCTTTAAATGTTATGACATAGATATTAAATATACCCGATTCTACACGAGCAACCTTTAGTTTTATGTCTTGTGAAGACAATTTGGTTTTCATAACATTTATTTTTTAATTAATTCTACACACATTATCTTGATAATGAACAGGGGGGTCAATAACAGAACATTACACTATGGCTGTTCCACGGCATTTCGTCTGGTTACGATTTTATACGTTGTAGCGTAGCTATGCCCCAGCCGCCCCGTAGCACTTGTGTATCCATCACCACGGCACAATACGTTACAGCGTTGATACATGCCAGCCACTCACAGCACACACGATACATTGTCACAATGTTGGTTTAATGCTGGGTCAGCGTCGTTGATACTGGACCAGTATTAATCTAGCATTGAGCCTAGTATCGTGTGTGCTGGGTGATGTCATCTCCGTGTGTATCTACGCGGCCGTGACATGTTGACCTTTCTGTTATTATAGTACATTCCAACAAGAGTAAATTACGGCATATCATAAGTCATGTTAGTATTTTTTGTCTTTATGCCGCTGTCTTCATTAGAAGAACTACATTTCCCAATGTGGTAGGCCTAAGCAACTCACACTTGTAAAATTTGATAGCAGAAAAACAGTCAACCATTTCGTTCTGTTAAGTTTGTCGGCATTGTTGTCAACTGTAACCTATATTATGATGCTCTTTAAACTTGAACATTGGATAGATGACGATAATAATGTGCAGTGATATATTTTCCCAGGCGGACAAACAAACTAATAAACAAAGAAACGCAACCAAAAACATAGAACTCTAGAAAATGAGTCATATTTGCGATACCTTGATCCAACCACGAGTTTCATTTTAAACTTAAGTGACTTAACAATTTTAGACCTACACACCTTAAATATTGTGATATATGTTTAACATACCCGGCTATGTAAATTCAACCTTTATAGTTGGATGTCTCATCAGCAAATATTAGATTTATGATATTGATACTCCCTGCTAATTATAATAATCATAGTCATGTGGATTCATGACAAAAGACTACACTGGGTGCCATACACCATTCTACTTTCCCTTCAAATGCAAAAAGTTGCCCCGATGCCTTTTCAATGGTGGGCCAGCATCACAGGCGGTCCAGATGCATTATGTAGAGTAACCATGAACGCTGTGTAGACGGGAACCTATAACGTAACAAATCGTTATATCTCACCTCGCATGTCTGCCGTAGCGTAAAAATACGTAATAGCGGTAGCTGCTCTATACATGAATGAGAGAGATTTTGAGATAAATTACGGATTTTTACGCTATGCGTGAGAGAAGGCCACTTTTTGGATACGGACTACAACGCTCTGGTATGAGTGCGGTATATCATAGTGTTTGTGAGAGGGTCGATTTTTCCATCCGTTTTGATACGCTGTGGCATAGCTGTGGTATATCTACCCGGCAGTGGAAAGGATATACATATAAGACAAATTTCAAGATGTCAAGTTGTGACATCATAAATAGCAATTTCTGAAATGTCCTGTCTAAATCAGGATGTTTATATTGAAAGAGCCAGCTTGAACATGTTGAAGATGTATGCACTAACAAGCATTGTACTTGATGCCCAGGACTTGGCTATATCTTTTTTAAATAGCTACACATTTGATTCAATGTAGGCTACCTGAGACCGAGGACTAGGCTATATCTTTTTTAAAGAGCTACACATTTGATTCAGACAAACAAGGAGGCTTAAAAGTTTTTTTTACTGTTAAGACATATGCCTGAATAATGTGTTCGTAAAACAAATGTTTTTATTTTTTCTGCAGATACTACAGGAATTGAAAAGACGTAGACATGCAGATGAGCAAGCCATGTGGGATTTTACAGCTTTGGACAAAACTGGCTCTAATCGCTTATCTCTATTAGATGGGTTGCTACTATTTCAAACCAGACATAATGAGAAGTTCTCATTGGACACATGGAACAAATTTATGACACAGAGGGAAGGAGAAGGTGACGAAGTGTATTTTGATGAGATGAGAATGTTTCTCTGTGAAAAACCTTCAGGACCAGTCGCCACTACTGAGGATATTGAAGCAGAAAAAACGAAGTTGCAAAAGTCCCACCGCGCTCGGATCGAGGAGCAATATGAAGCCTATTTGAATTCACAGGTTTGTTGGCAGATAAATTCTAATTGTCTTCAACATCCAGTTTGAACTATGTAGTAATAATAAAACTGCTCTTATAATTTAGAGCTGAGACAATATACATGTAGGTGTTGAACTCTTGTGTGCCTATGCAATAATTACCAACTGCTTTATGTTATATGTCTATGACATACTCAGCCACTTAGATTTATTTTACAAAAAATATAATTTTACTTAATACCATTTAACCATCCTAGTTTCTAAAAAAATATATTATATATATATTGAATTCATTGGAAATTTGATAACCATACTTATGAATACAGAAAAATAGATATGTGATGTGCAATTTTACAAATACAGTAGTCCCCCTCTGATACGACTTTCATACTGCCAGAGAACCAAAGTCGCATCCAAGGGGTAGTCGTATCTGGGAGGGGTGAAAAAATTCTAGAAAAAACGTAAAATGGGCCGAATTTGATGTTTAAGCCCCTTTAAACACCTCCATTTTCGTTGTGACACGATCAGCGCAGTTGACAGTCTGTGTTAATTGCCTGTTCTAACGGAAACACGTAATTCAGAAGTACTGGAAGTGGCTTGTGTTTTCATAAGCATTGAGGCAGTGTTTTTTCCACATTTCAATATAGGCCTATGCTTTACAGTACAAAACATGTGACACTGACTGTGACGGCTACTTTCAATTGATGTCAACGTCAAAAGTTAAGACTACAGGTTGAATACTGAGTCATAGTGTTCCATTCTGGCCCAGCATTAAAACAATGTACCCTATTATCCCTAATAAACGTGCCAGGTAGGGAGACACAGTTGGGTCTTGTTTATTATATATGTGCATCGATATGTGATCAATATTACATTACCAAATAAAAATTTGAAAACAAATGTTATGGATGATGCCAGGATGTAGACTGTAATTCTCATTGAAATATTCAAAGGCAAACAGGCGAGACAGGCGTCTTCTATGTTGACTAAGATGTGAAGTTAAACAGACAATACCGACAACCGCAATACTAGCACAGATATTATCTTCATGTGTATACACTCTCGTAATGCACGTGGTTGTGAATATGGTCGGCGCGAGACGTTGGTGCAGTGTTGTTCTAATGCTGGGCCATCGTCGTCAATGGCGGCATGGGTTTGGCGTCTCGTGGCGGCGTACCGCGTTCACGTCTATTCCCCATGATGATGACTGTTAGACCTGCCTCATTTTCCAAATTAATAAATTCGCGAGTTTAGGAGCTATCATTATCTAATTTACCGGTATATAATTATTTTCAGCGTTGAATAAGCTTTCTGGTGATATTTATTACATGTCCGTACCACCATAATTAAAAAAGTTAGGTATTTCAAGTGGGATGTTTATCACAACTAGGCGACACACTGACACCGTTGACGTCCCCTGCTAATTAGTGTTGTAATGCACCTTGTATAGCCAAGGGTGCACTGGATGTCAACTGCACCGTATGTAAATACATATCTACAATGAAATACCATTTAAACATGGTTTTAAATTAATAACAGAAAAAGTATTTGAGATACAGTGAAAATAGTTATATCACCGGAAAGCATTTTTCAGCGACTATAATCTGAAATGCGTTCCCAACGATGTGACTAGAATATTAAAGTCGTTATACGTTTAGTCAGCTGGAAACATTATTATAAAAAGTCATCTCTTGTCAGTTCAGGGTTGCCAGACATCTGCAGACGTGACACAGTCTGGGAACAGCTAATTTCAAAAAGTCGTATCTTTAGAAGGATATTGCTATCTGGTACGGTGATTTGAAGCTACCAGTACACATCTTCACAGTTTATTGACCAAGATTGTGTCAATGCTGGCCCACTTTATACGACGCTGTACCAGCCTTAAGCCAACGGTGGCTTAGCATACGTATCTACTGGGCTGTAATCGACGGTATGTACACACAAGCAATAGCTTCAGACGGGCAGCTCATGCCAGGCTGACAGTGCCACTGAGCAGCTAATTTCAAAAAGTCGTATCTTTAGAGGGAGGTCGCTAGGTAGTGCCATGATTTGAAGGTCGCATGTCGTGGGAGAGGGGAAGTCGCATTTAAGGGGTGCTTAACAGTGTAAAGCACGTTGGTGCTCAGAAAAAAAGTCGCATAGAAGGAGAAGTCGGATCTGAAGGGGGTCGCATCTGGAGGGACTACTGTAGCTGGAAGATAAAAACTTCCCTTTGTTGGTGTTTTCCCTAATTGCCTTCATTGACAATCAAGTGAACTTTACATTTACCTTACCACCTTAAATTTGCTGTATGTCATGACTACTTCCATTCTCATATTCCCATAAGATAAGATCACAAATTTACTATGAAATGTATTTTTGTAATTTAAGCAATGATGTAAATCTCATCTGTGGTGAAGATATTTGGCCTATATAAAATGAAAGATTGTTGACATTTTTTTTAGGCAATGAACTCATTTGGTGTAAGAGAGAGGCAAGATTATGAAGAGAAAACACGTCGGCTTGCTCGTCGGAAATTGAATAAGTATAAACAATAGCTTTTTCCATGAACTTATAATTTAATTTATCATGCTGACCGTTTAATATTTTTTTATTTGATGCATATAATATACTCCTGCATCAATTTGTTTACATTACATTGAAAGTACCTGTAATTATTTAGAGAGCTGGGTATCTGCATTGGGTTTAATCAGCATGCCCAAATTGACCCAAGCACACATTATATTTTTTTTAATTGTATAACATATTACAGGATGCGCATGTTTCCAATTAACCCTTATCATGCTGAATTGTTTCGATTGCATTTTTCGTCATTTTCGTCAAATGACGAAAAATATTTATATTTTTTGAAAATATACATCTTTTAAATTTTGTTATTTGTCTAACTGAGCATCTACTACAAACTATATTATCTATTTACAGTGACAAATTATTTGGCCTAAAATTTGCTTAAAACCGTATATATACGAGCATAGAAGGACAAGGGTTAGGACACATGTTGACCCATTGTTAACCCTTGTCTTCTGCTGAGCCAAATGAAATACCAGAGGAGGTTGAAAGCGGAAATCAAGTGACAAAGTCAAAAAGTAAACAAACACACATGCTTTTCCGCATGATTGTATCCCTCTTTTCTACAAGCTACGTAGCATTAAATTTAAGTTAATATACTTTAATGTGACAATAATATAATAGAATAATATTCCATTCAAGTGTTCATTATAATTTGGTAGATTTTTAAAAGTGTCATCAATGTTTAAGATGCGTTTGACTGGGACACGGTTGCACAAATTCCTGTTGAACACCTGCCGGAAATCGCATTTGGTGATTGTTCTATACATTCGAGTATTTTCGGAATGCTCTGAGGTGAAAGACGGAATGTTAATGGTCATTTTGGGACTAGTAAACTTCTATCTACATCTCGAAAACATATAGTTTCGAAAACCTGAAGTTGGCTATATTTAGCGATATTTTGTGTTTGTTTGTTTGGGATAGCTAGCCCTGAATGGGGCTGCCCGGGCCTTCAGACATTGCTACTCGGGACCTAATCTGATGAGCTATGGCCAATCTAACATCATCTTGCCTATAATAAATATACTATTTACTTGCATTTATGTGATTCCTAAGTTGATATGTGACATATTGAACCTGAATTTAGGAAAAATACAACTACAATTCATGGCGATATATTTTGCATCAACCTTTGCCGTTGAGAGACTTGAGCGACATCTATGTGAGGATAATTCGTCCCCAACTGCTAATGCCCAGAGTATGGGGTACATTTAGAGGTTTTATGACCGGGTCGGTTGATGATAATATGGGAATTAAGTGAGCGATATTAAAGGAAAAATGATTAAAACTACCGTATTTTCCGGGTTATAAGACGCGACTCTTTTATTTTTAAAACTACTTTTAAAGGCTGGTGCGACTTATGCTCCGGTGCGACCTTTCTATGGTTTTCAACTCGGCCGAGGACAGCTGAATAAAATCTAGAATGGCCTCTACCCTCTGTCACGTAATGACGCGATCGCCGTTCATGAACCGCTAACGTCATATCATCGATTGAGGCCATTGTATGTCAGTTTTAATACCATTTGGGAATAGTATTTAGTTTACTATTGATCAGCATGCATAATGCCTGAAAACTATGTATTTAATTTACGATTAATTGGGTAAGATAGAATGTTTTAGTGAAAGATCGTGACTGTTTGTTTGTTATGATTGCGTTTGTGTGTCAGCCATTTTCTCTGCATCCGGTCAGTATTGTCAGCATTCGCTAGGGGGCGAGACAATCGCAAGCAATTTACCGCATAAACAAATCTATAGTGGAAGTCACAATATCCTGTAGCGCAAGTTTTTTTTGTCGATTTCTCAGTCAATTCTCAACCGATTTTCATGAAATTTTACAAGGACTATCATCGGGTCCCCTGCCAAATAGCATGAAATTTTCATGACAAATAATTTATAGCTCAAAAGTTAGACCATTCGACATATAGTAGCATAAATTTCTAAAACGACGTCCCTCTATAAACCCATTAAACTGTTTAAGTTAAAATCAGTTTTAAGCCATGAATTGCATTACATGCCAGATGGTCTAACTTTTGAACTATACAATATTTATCAGTGAAAATTTCAGTGTTTGGCGGGGGACTCGATAATAGCCCTTGTTAAATTTCATGAAAATCGGTTGTGAATTGACTGAGATATCGCCGAAAAACATACGCTACAAGTTGTTGTTATTATTAATTTGTATTCACTGGCCTAAGTCAATGCCCTTTATCGACATCGCCACCTGGTGAGTGTGGGTTAGTTACGGAAGTGGGAGCTCTCTAATGAGGTAGAAAAGAAAACAATGGCGTCTGTCTTTCATACATGGCATTGAAATAATTTCGAATTAATCACTAAAAATCATGTTCACGTACATTGAACAATATATTAAACACTTTTATTATAGACTTTTAATATCGGTCTACCAGGCTATTAAATATCATTGACTCTCTCCTCTTCTCTTGCTATAAACGCCAATGTACTGACACCCGACACTTGAATATCGTCAGACATGTCTCTGAGCCTGGTGCGTCATATCTGCCAGTGCGACCTGTCTATGGTTCGAGCCTAATCTTGAGCCTAGTGCGACTTATACTCCAGTGCGACTTATAGGCCGGCAAATACGGTACTTTAATTAGATGTTAGCAGAAATTATCTTATGTGGTTTATGCCGCAGAGGTTGTATTAGAGACTAGTCCGTAATTATGTTATATATAAAACATTCTAGTGATGAATATAGTGAAGTTTCAGACAAAATATGACAGGAGAAGTTTCTTGCTGCTAACATTTGCTTGCGAATGATTCCGCAACTCGCCCATCGATAATATGACCCGAAAATGTGGTCACATGACCTAGCTTCCAACCTCCTCTGATGAAATACCAATGAAATTGATAACCTAATGGTTTATGGTGGATGCTCAGCTCTTCAAATAGGTCAATTTACAATATTTCTATTTTTCATCATATGAAGCTGGAAATTGTGATAGTAATTCTAGCTAAAATAAATGAAAATTAGAATCAAACAATTCAGCAATACAAGGGTTTTAGGCAATTGATTTGCCTGGCTACATTTTGCAGGGTGATTTGTAGCTGCTTAAATTTCAAAAATGTTACAAAATTTCAGAGGTATTAGGGTTTACATGGTGTATGTGCTAGCATGAACTGATTCTTTGAGAACCATTTACTCAAAACTAATATTTTAAAATTTAAATTTATTAATTTATTTAATAGACTGTAACTCATAAAATTGTCAAGAAAATATATTCTTTCCTGGCAAGACAATTTTTCAAAACTAACATGTCTGCACTCCTTGATTTTGTGGTGTCACATCACATGCTTCAATTATAGCTTGTCATGAATGAATAATTGAATGTTTTGCTGTTATTGAAGATGGGAGAAAGATGGACTAGAATCACTGTTATCTGATGATGGTATTGATCATGGAGAGAGGATTCCACTCCATACAAAATCTCATCTTGGTATTAATGACCTCTTGGATACACTCGATCTCAAATACAATATGTTAAGAGAGAAACTTTTCTATGAAATGTTGTCTCATCATCATGGTGATGTAATCTGGTCCTCAATGAGTGACGGGGAACAGGCTGAGGCTTTTGAGCTACTTTTACTAGAAGAGAAACAATTGAGGAGGGATCAGACACTTAAAACTAAGTGTGCTAATCTGCAAGGAGCTCAATTATCTCATGTTAGAACATTGAAGGGTCTGATGGGGTTTGTAGGAGAGCTGGCTGTAAAGGATTCTGATGAATCGGAGAAAAGAAGAAAAGCTCTCTTGGAAAAAGAGCGAGGTCATACAGAAATGTATAAAAAGATGAAAAGGGAGCTGTTGGAATCTTTTAAAGGTTAGTGGAGGGAAGGAGATAAGGTTTATAAAACGTCTATGTAAAGTTTAAATGTTTGCTTTTTTTAAATAAAATGAAGCTATTAAAACATATGAAATAAAGATTTTTGACATATCATTTTTTTATACATACTTTATAGGTCCCATGTTTAGCAGTGATATTCTGATAAAGCTACATGAGCGTCAGCAACAAGAAAAAGAAAATCTCCTGGATCAAATGCGTAATTTCCACAACCATCCTGGCTCAGCTGATAAAGGTATGCTCAACTTATACTGCCAGCTAATGAGGCAGCAGTTAGCACTGGAAGGGGAGACTAATTTTCTCATGGCTTCTCAGATGGTTGGATTAGCAGAAAGATCACAGAAATATGGAGTTGAATCGTTGAGTATCCTTTTACATATTTTAAATTCTTAATTCTAGTTTATTTACATATTTATATCAATATTGTGGCATTAAAGGTAGAAACATTTATACAAAAAAGGTAAATCAGAAAATATAAATTTAAATCATTTTTTGTACATGTCTATCCACAAGAATAGTAATTAAATAACTATTTTTTAATTTAAACAGAAATGCATAACTAGTTGTAATATAGCAATTTTTTTACTAGTACCGGAGGTCATTAAAAAACTTGCCCAGCCACGTTTATGAAAAATGACTTGTCTGATGCATTAACAATTTGTTAAAATATTATCAAACTATTTTAGCATCAACAGGTAATTTTAATTTATCGGTAAAATTTCTTAGCCATTGATCCACCTGTCATTTCTACTTTGTGCTGACCATGACTAAAACTAGGCCATGTACTTGTCTCTTAGACTTTTGCTTATGATTTACTATGCATGTGCTTTATTGAATTATACCTTAGTATTTTATGTTTTGATTAGTGTCAATCCAGACCGTATAAGACAGGAACTTTTAGCTGAATCCCGGCTCGAGCTTCCCAGCTTACGTCCATCCTACACAGAGCCGGTCACCAGTGAATATCCAGGTCTTGTTGACCTACAGATTGTCATCATCCACCATATTCTATTTAAACATGCTTTAGAAAGAGAGGTATAATTATAATATAGTTAGCCTGTTGTATCTTGTTTCGGTGTAATATGAAATAAATTACACATAAAATCATCATCTTTATGCTTTTTGTTTAAAATTTTAAAATCTGTAGAAGCAGAAAACTGGAACAATTAATAGAAGGTGAACAAGTTTGTTTACCAAATTACCATCCATTTATTGTTCCAGTTCTTTGCTGCTACAGATTTTTAAAATTTTAAACAAAATGCCTGAGATGATGATTTGTTACATTGTCAGAGTGGATTTAATCGTCAGAATCTGACGTCTGTAAACCTCAGATTCTGACGTCTAAAGTCGATCCCCGCACTGCAAGAGTAAAACTATTTCTAATAGCCGTAGACCAATAACATAGGTATTCAAAATAATCAGAAAGAGGTAACTAAGACATTTATGATGATTTCAATTTAAAAAACCCTTTGCTCTCCATGGTTTGTAAAAAAATATGTCCGCGCTTTAAGGGTTAAGTGCAATCTATCGATATTTGAATAAAATCTATTAAAACATTTTTAAGCGTAGTTTAGTAGGCCTATTTCCATTCCATTATGTATATTATTCTTTATCTACAGGTATTTTATGATTTATTGAACAACAAAGATGCTTTAGCGGCTCGCTCTACAGCACAAGACCTCACTCCAGATCAACGTACTTCAAGATTAACAATCTTGAGAAATCAACATCGTCGATGGAGGGACAGAACAACTGAATATCAGAAAGCCCATAAACAGATACAGATGGGTCTAATGCAAGAAGGTATGGTTATACATTATTATGGTAACTATTAATACATTATTATGAGAAACAGAATGCAATTCAACAGGGGATTTATCTCTACAGGCCTGATAGGACAAGAATTGAGCTGCTAGGGCAAGTGATTGTCTAGTCAGTCAGGGAAGTCATCCAGCGATCTAGTTAAGCAGCCCTCGCCAAGGCAGGCTGCTTTCTGTATTCCACATGGTCCGCCACCGCCGCCGCAGTTATTTGTTTTCAAGATGGCTACTAATCTATCAACTTCTGCTTCCTCATACTTCACATATCCATCACATACCACTGGGGAATTGTTTTGGTGACATTTTGATCCCCATATCAACAGCCCTTTAATTATTATAGCAACTAGCAAGAAATGCTCGTTAGTTGCCATCAGATCTTCTTTTAATTTGGCAAATATGTTCAGCTATGTCGGCCAATAGCCTGATTAACTTTTGGGATCAAACAATTTCAAAATGGGTAAAAATTTAAATAAATTAACTTAAGGATAAGGAATAAAATAACTGTGAATAATCATATATAGTCTGGATACAGAGAGGGGGCTCCCCAGGAGGGTGTAGTGCTGATTATAAACCATATTTGCACACAAAATCAATAAAGGTGAGGCTCACCCTTACTGGAGAGGAGGACATGCTCTGCCTCGCTCAGGATGATAGGGGGACTGAGCAATTCTGATGTGTTTTTTTCCATTTGATCAAAAGAGCACTTTCCTCTAGTCTGCTTGTCAATTATATTAGGGCAGGCGAACGCTGACTTACAGGTACCGTGCCTCCGAGCTTGTGTTCACCTGGAGGTGCTATCAAATGATGTTTTGTTTAATTTATTTATTAGCTGGAGTTTAATTTAAATGCAACAAATTTTTTTTGGTTTTGAATTATTGTATTGTGCATAATCTTGTGTGTAGGACTGCTACTGTACTGGCTTAATCGCTGGCATTGGCTTGGTAGTACTACAGAGCAGGAAGTTAACGGCAGTGTATTGGCCGATATACAACAAAAACAAGATCAGGAAGCTGAGAAAATCCTAATGCAAATGAGAAACCAAGTAGGTGGTTGATAATTTTTCCAATATTATGTTTTATTACAATTTTTCAGTACAGTAAGCCTGCTTGAGCAGCCACCCTTGTGACACAGGGAAAGTGGCCTCTCAACACAGGTGGCTGCACATAGAAGGTTTATCAGTGTTTCTGGCTCTGAAAAAAGTTGGAGTCAGACAATATGAAGATTCTGACTCCAAACCTGGTGTTGGAGTCAGAACGCAGGCGCAGCTTCCTGCGATCGGTCACCGAAGGCAATTGCAACTCTATGGGGGTCCGGGGGCATGACCCACCGGGAATTTTTGGTTTCAGAGAAGGCCTGGGGTGTCTTCTAGTGATATCTAGAGGTACATTTCAAGTCTGAAACAACTCATTCTTAAGTAAATTTTTTTCTGATATGTAATCTTTGTCGTCAAAATGGAATGTTTTCTCGTCAGAGGGGTAAGCTTGTCGTCAATTCTGACGACATGACGACAGATCAGAAACACTGTTTATTTGTATACAAAATGACATTTGGGGAATGACCAAGTGGCCTCCCATAGGAGTTTGCTCATAAGAGTGGCTGCTCTTACATGACTATTTATTCTTTCAATCTATGAATGTTGTGTCAACTTTTCTATTTAATTGATCAATATTATCTTTTATGCCTATCTCTGGGAATCAGTTTTCTAGTCAATCAACTGGTGATTCTAACCTAAATTTTAGTGATGCACATCTACATGTACATTGTTTAAATGGTAACTCATTGCATATTTTACCATTATGTATGACTTGTTTCTGCCATTTTTAGAGTATTAGCGACCTTGTTGAGCTCAAACATTATGAAGAAAGTGCCCAGCGTCTTCAACTTCTAGACAACATGGCTGCTGTGATCCTAGGTGCATTCGAATGCACACAGGATGAAACACCATTTATATCAGCATTGGAGGATAAGTACAGTATACTGAGGAAACTTCTTCTATTACACACTCTACGTATTGAGCATGGTGTAGTATGGGATAGGTGAGTTGCGTTGATTTACATTATATTTTAAAATATTAATAACTTTTTAGAAAATTCCATAATATTTTTATATTTTTGTTTCCCATAATAAATATCATAGCAGTTTGCCATGGGGATAGCAGATTCCACTGGGGCCAATGGGCATGGTCATTATTGTATATCATACAAATTTTCATTTTGATACCAGCTATGAATATATGTTACCGGTATCTATGCATTTCGACTGATCAGGAAAACGTTTGAAGATTTAATAGGTCTATATGAACATTGAGAGCTGGGAATTGTGAGAGAACTTTAACAAATACTAGACTAAGTAGTTGATTGTATCCTAATAATTGTATCCTAATAAATGGTAGGCCTGTTGTCACACACTTATTATTTTTGATAATTATTTATAAATAGGCCTACAAACCAGGAGATTTCTCCCACCAGGGGGTTATCAGGGGGTTTTGACATAAAATGAGCCCCTGGTTGTGAGGACTTTAGTCTTTTTGGGACACCCAAATTGAAAAATGTCCCACATAGCCTCTCGGTGGGTGGTGTAGGGGAGTTCGTTGACTGCTGCATTATTATCTCTTGAATTATGAAGTGTTTTATTTGGCCAGATTGTCAACATCTGAGCAACAGCGGCTACTGCAGAAGAAGACATTGGAAGAAGAAAAAAAAAGAGAGGAAGGGCGCTTGGAAGAAACTTCATCACTCCTCTCAACACTCCCTAAAGTAATTGATAATATTTTAATTATCTTATTGGAATGATAGCTGCTCATTGTATAAAGTTTGAACAGCTTTATCCCAATAATTTCATAATTTTGAAAAAATGTTTTCTTTATTTTTTATTCATTTATACTTAAATGGTGGTATTTAGTCTGATGGAGGAACCATATTGAATGAATTTTTAGCACAATTTTATATTAACTTCATTAACCAGTACTCACACTCCTATTTTCGTTTCTAGAATATTTATCTCAAAAACCCTTTGGAGATTTCTTTCATATTGCACACATACACATCACTTAGGGGGTGTAGATATGCCTTTTGTGGGTTATGACCTTTGACCTACTTTTTGACCTACTTCTCTCAGTCAAAATAACTTAAGACACTAACAATCTAGTGTCCGAAGCATATCTTGGAAACCCATGGGAGATTATTTTAATGAGTATGGCCTCTGACCTGCTTTTTGACCTACATTTCTCAGCCAAAATAGTTTGTAGACTAACAATCTCGATTCTGGAGCACATGTTTGAAACCCATGAAGGGATTTATGTCATATCTATTTTTGTTACTACATTCAAATAAAAAAACCATACAGACGTTTCTTGAATATATGCTAGTTTAAGTGAAGTTTTATGTTCTAATATATACCAAGGCCGAAACAACTTTTTTAACCTTCGCTTGCAAATTATGTTTATAACTTTATAAAGTTATGCTATAGTCTAATGTCCTTTGGTCCTCTCCATGCAGGATTTTGGTGGCTTAAGACAATTACTCGGTGAAGATAAAGCGGCTTTCCTTCTTAGTCAAGAAACTGGAAAAGTACAAGAATCTGATGGTAAATGTCAAATTTTAAATCATGTTTTACTAGTTGGTTTTTATAATTTGTTTTTAGTATTCATGATTATGATGCTCTATTTTTACTGTTACAAGAAGATGCATAATATAATATTCTCAGAGTATTTTATGGATAAAATGTGTACATCTGATTATTCCATGATGATGGCAAAATTTGATCATACTGTTAAAGCAAATTATTCTCAAGTGTTGTCTTGTTTTTATTATTTTGTGTCACAGAGATGAAGTAATGTTTATATTGCAATACTACATTTTTGAGTTTAACTATATCATTGTAGGTGGTAGCACAGAGTTGCTTCTAGCTGATCTTTTGCAGCGTTTTTACGTTGAACAAGATCATATCATCAGACAGGTTAGATCAGGCAGCAGTGATAAACAACAATGGTGGCTTCCTTTAGTCTTAGTCAGATTAGAAAAGCGGTGTCTAACACAAGAGGATTGGTTTGACACCGGTGCCCTAGCTCTTGGACTCTTGGAGAGAGTGACAACATCTCTCACAAACAGGTATTTAAGCAAACTGGTTTCTCCCATTCGTCTTACTTTTTAGCTCTCATTAAAAGTTAACAGATGATTTTTGTTATTTCTCACAGATATGACATATGTGCCTGAGAAATTATTCCCACATATTTTTTTCTTAAAAAATGGCCACTTAAAAAAATTATGGATGAGATATCTTATGAACCGTTGGTTGGATCACATTCAAATTTAATGTGATGGTTCTCTAGATATTCCTGATGATCTGATTAATTTTTGCGAAGAATCTATTAAAACAAGATTGTTGACGGAGGACATCACATTCAAATTTGATGTGGTATTTAATGATCTGATTAACGTTTTTTTGCATATTCTTTTTATGGACTTATCTGAAAATATCTACCTGGGACGCTTTTAATGTTTTCTTGATAAAAACAGTCACATATGGATAACTGATGCAGTTATTCATTGGCGAGTTCCTGATCATCAAACATGACATCTCCATTTTATATTTTCAAACATTGAATACTAAGAAGCCATAGTACATAGAACTAAACCCAAAGCATAATCCCAGTAATCACGAGACTTTCAGCCAATGCTTGGTAAATGCTGGGCCACCGTCTGTGATGCTGGCCTAGCATTTACCAAGCATTGGCTCAACGTCTCGTGTTTGCTGGGATGTCACACCACACTGTAAATATCTTTCAAATTTGAATTTTTTTCTAAAAAAAATTGCTATGTTTTATTAATAAGCCAACATTTTTTATGCACACCTCAAGCTCCTACAACATGACCAAAAATAACACTTTCAAATTTGCTGCCAGTTTTCCTAAGGCAAGTGATAATATCACACAAATTTTTTTTTTTTTTTTGGGGAAAATCTACACACTGGAAATTCAAAAGTTATTTATCTAAAATCTAATTATCACCCATTCTTCTAAAATTTCGAAACAAACTTTTTCAGAATAGTGTGCATTAAAAAAAAATGTATTCACTATCCACTATTACGTGAACTTTATTGCACTTATGTTATCAATATATTGACAGTGTGTCACTAGCTGCATTATTAGATGCATTCAACAGTTTGTTATTCATTAAACTAAGGTTGCAGTAAAAATATTTTTAAATTATCTTTTTTATTCAGATCCACATTTGATATTGAGCGACAAAAGAAGGTGGCACAACTGAGGGTCACAGCTCGAAGGAGACGGTTAGATGCTGGTGTTATTTATGCAAAACAAAAAGATGAACAAAACATACCTGATACTGGTTAGTTTTAAATTGTTCTAGGATAGTACATCATGAACATACATGAAATATTTATGCTTGATAAAATGATATGCAACCTTTTCTAATTTTAAAATTTATTCCTTAAACAAATTACTCTGAAGCCTAAGAAGATTAGCTTTGAAGAAATCTTATGTTTTGTTCTCATCACAATGATTCCTTAATACAGGAGATATAGCAGGATGGATGGAAAGGTTGTTATGGGAAATAGAAAAGAGGCATATAGAGGAACGAGAACAACTTTTGATGTTATTGCAGGTAAATATGCATCTTTATCATGTGTATACAAGTCTACAAGATGAACCAATTACTCGGCAAACATACATTATATGTGTAGTTAGGTTCTCTACCAAACCTCTCGTTCCAAACCACTGTCGATATTGTCAATGCCAAGTGTGAGCAAGCAGACAGACATACATACAGAAACGTTTATTTCAACAAATTAACCTCTGCTAAAATAACCGCTGTCGTGACGGCCACCCAAAGTGGGTAGGATTGGTCGTGGCAGGGTGGGTTGCACTCAGTTATGTAAGCCCATTAAGAGGTCCACAACTTGAAATCCTGCCATGTGTGGGGATGTTTTTAGTTTTTTGCTCAGTTTATGCAGCCGCCTTTTGTTAATGACCATACTCTCTTGTTGTGGATGCGTTAACTTATAAACCATTATTATAATTGTTTGTTTTGTTCAGGATCCTAGTATGGAGGATCTACATGAGGCAGCACTAGCTATGAGCTCTGACGACAGACAACATCGACTGGAAGAACTTTTTGATAAGCGTCAACACATTGACCTTCAGTTGAGAGGTTTGTACTTTTTATTTGAATGATTAGACACATCTATCATCAGTATACAAGAAACACCCCAGGTATATAAAACATTATGGTTCCGTGGTGGGTATCAGATTGTGGATTGGTGAATGTATCCTAGCTATGTATCCTTACCAAATTGATTGTCTCAAAGTGAAGCAAATCCTGAAGTGCTCCTGACTTCCCATGTTGATTTACACATAAAGGATGTTTATGAATGTACAAACTATATTAAACTATTTGATTGTAGATACAAAAATGAAATGCATGCATTCTCTCATATGAGACGTATTTTATTTGTTAACTTTAATGCCCAGATTACAAAGAAATCAGCAGTGATTTTGGATACAAATTAGTGTTATTGGTATAAAATAAATTGTAAGTTCATCATGTACTGAATAGATGGAATGGAAGAAAACTTGTGCATAATGGAAGAAGCAGCAGCTATACAATATGTACAGCAGCAGCAACATCAACAGAATCTGCATGTGAATGGTGATGAAGATGACACAAGTGGTATTGCTGTTATGGCAGATCTGTTGTCACAGCTACAAGATTTACAAGACATGGAACTAGCAACTACAATCCTTCGTATTCATAGAATGGTGATAAATATAACCTATTATTTAGTATTATGACAGTATTATACAATTACCAGCTTTTGGTAGATCATCAGCTGAGATATCCTACTACATTAATTAAAAACACGCAGATAAATATAATTCAAGTGTTAACCAGCTGAAATAAAAGGGCTCTAATCATTGTGTCACCATGTAGTTTTAAATAGTGTATTACGCTTCAGGAAACATGATGTGCTCCACAGTATTGTCGCGAACATAACACCTTGCCAATATAAACAAAACGCTGCTTGACAGTTAAAGCACTAACAACCATACAATTGTGAGTTGTGAAGAAGGAGCAATCATCAAACGATCAACATGTCATCACCTCTGGCCATTGACCTATTTTATAACACGATTTAGAAAAAAACATGTTTAAATGTTATACCTGCCGAATTAAGTTAATTTCATTGAATAATTAGTTTACTAAGATAAAATTGTGCCAGTCGTATTCGTGGTATAATATTTTATAACACGATTTAGAAAAACATGTAAGAACGATCAAAAAATATCTTATTGGTCCTATCACACTATTTTAAAAACTTGCAAAGACTGCACACTCGTGCTATAGCCTAATACGTTATTACACGATTAAAAATACATTTAAAAAACACCACACTCGCGCCATGAATCCTTATTACCGGATTTTAAAAAGTTATAAAAACATTATTACTGGTGCTACAATATTTTATTACACGATTTAAACATGCATTAACTTTTTCGTGTTGTTTCATTTCTGAGAAAAAATTGTGCACGTCATATTCGTTTCATATTATTCTATTACACGATTTGTGTTATAACTTATAGGCCCTGATATTTAAGTTGAATTCGTGCTCAGATACGGAATGAAATACTGTTGTTCTGAAAGGGTGCCGTCATGTACCTTACCACTGGCCGGCGACGTTGACTGAGCGCCAAGCGTGAAGGATTGCTGCTATTTATAGCACAATTAACATTAGCCGTGGACCAGGCGACCGCTTCGTCAGGCCTATCAGCGCTAGATTAACGTGTGAAGTTAGCTGAAAATGTCTTGCTCAATCGGATGCTGGAATATTCATAACACGATTTTTCTGGAAAAAGGCCAAAAAAATATTGGAAAATTTCGGGATCCATGGTTTCATCGTGTTATATCCGATTCGTGTAGTAACGATACGTGCTATAACGGGTAATTACTGTAGTTAATTGATCTTTTTTTATGTAGTAAATATGAAAAGTTTCCTCTTATAAAATTAAAGCTGTTAGATAGATATTCTACAATATCTATTTTGTAGAATTTAGTAGAATATATTATGACTCCAATGTTAATATCCCATACTAAGTGTTTAAATGATCTTAACAGATGATATCAACAGTAATACTTTTCAACTAAAGCTGAATATTATGAGTTCAATGTTACATAATGTAAAAATATATGAAAGATGTTTGTAATGGATGCATTTAATACTTTTCTATTTTATATTATATATATATTGTAATCTTCCTGGTCTCAGACAGAAGAAGAACTCCGAGTGCGCAGAGTAGAAGAAATGGACAACCGTCACCAGATGACATGCCACAATGTTCTTTCAGTGCTAACACAAGGAAGATCAACAGCAATAGAGAGCTCTACAATTCTGAAGGTCTCACTGACTATAAATGCTTTGCACTACAATCCATATACGTTTTAGAACAATTCCTAAAATTATCCTTAAAAATTCATAGAATGACCTTTTGCTGTTGTCTTGTGTCTTCTTAGTCCTTGGCTTCTTTGCTATTGCAAACTCATGTTATATCCATCTTTTTTGTATCTCTGAGAGCTTTACCTTAAAAACTTATAATTTTTTTCTAATTTCAAATTCTGTCGAAATCTGTTATAAAACTCTTCTCCCTTTTCAAAAAAATATATCCTATGATATTACAATAGATACATCTAGGTGCTGGGTAAGAATATTTAAAAATGATAGTAATAAAAATCTTTGTATCATGTACTAACATCAACTGTAGCAAACTAATACAATACAAACCCGATCTTTTTTTTTGTTCTGATGTGTAAGTAGTTTGTTTATGCTGTAGTAGATTGTAAAAAGGTGATATTACATCTGTGAAAACTTCAAAAAAGTTTTTATCAATTTACTAAAAATACAATTAACAGCATTATGAATAATTCTGATGATCTAATCTTGCAGGAAGTTGATAAAAAATATGATGCTCTCCGGGATCAACTTCTCCTTGAGGCATTGATGCGTCAATATGGTGAGACTGAGTGGAACCGATTGAGTCAAAAAGAGAGACAAAGACTACTATTAGAGCTCAGATTAAAAGAAAGGAGATTACGGCAGCAAGGCAAGGGATACAATTTTAAATGACACGTTTACACACAACCTTTAATTTTACAAAGCAGAGAGTAACATTCTTAACTTTACTACTTTATTTTTTAGTGTTTCTATGACAACACACACTGATATTTGTGTAACTAACCTACTATAGTAAACAGTAAACTCTTTATACCCCACTTTATTTCAATATAAACTATAGTCTTTTTTAATCGATTTCATTAGCCGTTTAAATCACAGTTATTGGGAGCGAAATGTGTGTTTAAACATCAAGATTTGGAAATATTTGGTCTCATATTAAACAAATACAGGTATGAGTTATTTTCACCCACTCGAAGTTGTGGTTTGCGTTAGCAAGACAACTTGAAGTGGGTGAAAATTGAATTTAGCTTCAATATTATAGTGTTCCGGGTTAAATTGATTGGACAGGTCAATGGGATGAGCTTGCAGCATTACTAGGTCAAGGTGATGAAAACGAAAAACTACTAAAGCATTTGATGGGAGAACACAGAGCAGAATATGAAAGAAAATTACGAGAGAGGTTGGAAGAGAGGAGACTAAGAAAAGAAACAGGTTATTATATAACATATGTGTACATCTTATCCTTGTGCAGTCCTTGCACTTGTATTCAAGCAATAGATAAATGTAAAATCATGAAATTAAAAGGACAGTATTTGAACAAATTTACAATGTTATTTAGTTAGATTTTATATCCACAATTTTGGCGCCTATGTAACTCATTCCAGCATCAGAAAATCCTTCACAATTAGATTGAAATGAATTAAAATGATCTTGTTTATATTAATTATTTTGTACATTAAAGTGGCCATGCCTTCCTTCCTTACTCTCTTAACCATTGTGCTGCTGAATTTTTTGTTTCTATTTTTCATTCTTCTAATAACTGAAATTATTTACCTCATTTTCTCAGACTTGTTTTATTGGATTGCTATTGAATGATCTGAGATTCAAGATCACTTTCTCCTCAATGAGGCAATTTGTCATCAATCTGGGCTGCCAGTACACTCACAATGGATAGCCTGGTTTCTATAAAATGAAAATTATCTTGAAATTTTAATTCCCGTTAGGCGATCTTGAATTAAATGTTTTCTCTTTACATTTATTAATTATCTCCCCTTTATTTGTAATGGTGAGATTATAATTCTAAGATCTTCTTTTATTTCTCTGAGTACACATAACAGTAGTTTGATTTCTGTCTTCTCTATTTTTAATTTCTTATCTATTGTGCAGGGCTGGATGGTGGTGACGATGATAGTGAAGCTGATGACCTGTCTGAACAAAATGTGCTTGAAGAACTCGATAAGCGTTGCCAAGATGAAAAAGATGCCTTATTAAGACAACTTATTGGTAAATCTTGTACATAATAATGATAATATCCGCAATTAGTTTACACAAATTATTTTTGAGCTTCTATGAATTAGTTAACTTTCCCTGAATGTGTCATCATATCTCACTGGTTTTCATATTCCGCTAGATAAATAATATGCAATGATAAAATAGATACATTAGCCATTTCGAACATGTGGATTGTAAGCCAAAATTGATGAAAATGTTTTGATATTAAATAGTTATATCAACTCATACATACTGTAATACACACATATTTTTACTCTTACAGTGCGGGGATCAACTTTAAACGTCAGAATCTGCCGTCTAAAGTCGATCCCCACACTGTAAGAGTAAAATTATGTATAACAGCTGTAGACCCATAACATAGCTATTCAAATGAAGTGGAAAGAGCTAACTGAGACATTAATAATGGTTTTTAAATTTAAAACACCCTTTCGTTCCCATAGTTTATACAAAAATATTTCAGCGCTTTGAGGGTTAAACATATACACTCGTACCTCATCATCTAGTGAGTAATGTTGAAGAGTATAAGAGTGAAAATCAGTATGATATTTGGAATTTAGTTGTTATGTAGAAATGAATTACCAGTGGTTTACTGTAGAACTAAAATTAATTTATTTATAATTGTTATCAGGAGAAGGGGAGACAATCCTCACTGATGATGAACGACATGCAGAGTTAATAAGGCTGAAGTGGGAGGCTGGACATATCGCTGGTGCAGGAGACTTTCAACAAGCAGCGCTCGCTGTAGGTCTGTCTGAAAGACATCATGCAGAAGGAGATATCGCTTCAGAAATGTTAGTAACACCACAAAATTTACACCCAGCCTTATGGAAGTTTGATGTTTTTCATTATATCATTATGTGTCTATAATTAGTTCCGCAGTTCTACCATAATTTATCACTTGTGAATGGAATACTTAACCTTTCAGCACGGACATCAACTTTAGACATCAAAATCTGACGTTTATCTTATATCAGAATCTGACGTCAATAGATGTCAGATTCTAATGTCTAGAGTTGATACCCGCACTGAAAGAATAACCGGTAAACAATTTTAATGGCCATAGACCCAAAACATAGGTGAAGCGGAAAGAGCCAACTTAGACATTTATGACTTCAAATTGAATATAACCCTTTGTTCTCCATGGTTTATAAAAAAATATATCAGAAGTGTAAGGGTTAACCCTTGTACTGCTGGACCCGTGTTGACCCATCACTCCCCGACACGAGGTACTGTGCTACTAAATTTTCAATGATGCACCTTTCCTGCCTGTAAGTCATGACAAACTGTTGTGTTTAGCTGTGACTTTTCACGAGAAGTCAGTTTAATGCATCAGCTCTGCTCTCACGGCATAACAAAAACTATTTAATCACTGCTTAACACAGGTTGCCACGCTAACCCGGGTCGGGACGTGATGGCTCATATTATTATACGGTTTCCAGGAAGATTCAAATAAAAAAAATGTCATTGAAATTGATAGAAACGTTTTCGGAAGATGCCCAGTTAATTTAATGAAATAATACAATTCTTGAGATGTAATTTGAAGATGGAAATTATGTTAGCAATTTGAGCTTTAAATGAACTAAAAACATTCAGCAGCTCAATGGTTAGTTTTATTTATGTTGAGAGGATTGACTATATCGATTGAAATATTATTTGAAGGCAGCTGCCTTACTGTATTCAACACGGTTGCCCTTGCCACATACATCACAGCATATCATATGGCAAATAATATTCGTGAAGTTTTAATTTTCACAAATTTCGCAGGGAAAGGAAATTTCATTAATTTAACAATCTCAAAAATTATTACAATAGCGCTACCTATTATCGATACTACAGTGAGCTATACATACTGCCTCTATAGAAACTCTTACCTAAAGCAGTAATATGAAATGAACTGTTCTCTGGTAAACAAAACCATGACAAACTTTACTGATATAACTAACAAATAACCGTAGCATGTTCATGTTCATACAAGATTCTTTTTTTTTGTTTAATTATGCATTAAATGTTATTTGTCTTGAATTTTAGGCAAGCAAGTGATGCTGACCGACAGGAAGAGTTAGCTCGCCAACGATTAATAGAACTGGCGGGAAGCAAAAAACTCTATGGTAAAATGCACCCAGGAACGTTTAAGGTGGTAAAAAGTGATGACAATCAGGTCTTGCAGGTAGGAATATAATATTTTGATAAATTTAAATGCAACATTAGATTGGACAAAAAATGTTGATGATCAAGTAATGCATGGTGGATGCTTACTGTTTTTGAGATATTTATCTACTGTCTTGTCCGCCAGCACTGTTTTGTTTTGAAAACTGAGCATCTTGCAGGTTGTTTTTAAATTTTACAGATTTTCTTCATATACCCGATGAATTATTATGGCTGACCTGGTAGCCAATATACAAAATACCTGGTAGCCAATATACAAGATGACCACCAAGATTCTGTTGTCCAATGATACAGCCTGAACAGAATGGTGGATTTGTTTCTATTTGATGATGAAATTGACCAGTCTTCTCATTTATTTGTATCTTGGATAACAGAAGCATCCAAAATTAGAATTTGAAAATAAATTGTGTTCTATGATAATGTGAATCTTCTGAAGCATTTGTTTTATTTTGGCTAGAATTAAATCCAAACTGGCCATAGCTCACCAGACTGATTAGTTTTTTTATGTATTTTGGTGAGGAAGTGTAATTGTTGACAATTATATCGTAAAAAAAAATTATTTTGCACTTTAAATTTTTGTTGTACAGTGTAATTTCTTGTCATTGCAGTAAGCTGATTTGAAACACTTTTTTTATGTGGTGGTGACCAAGTGGGTGGAGAGCAATATTTGAAAAAGAATATTGCGGTAGCTGCACCAGATTTTTATGACGTTTTTTTAGGGATTTTTTTCAGAGTGGTGGATGGAGGTCAGAAAAGAGGGCATTTGTTTTAATACTGTATTTAACAAAACAATTCCCGAAGCTTTTTTTCCACCTTCAATCATTGCAATAACTGCTGCATCTCTTTTTAGTTGTACCAATATTGTCTACTTTACTTATCATAATCATGATAATACTGCTGCTCTGATGCTTATGTTTCATTTCTATACAGTGTGAAAACACGTTTATATTGGTCTGTAAAATACATTAAATATTTATTTGTAGGAGGCTGTGTTAAAACAACTTGAGGAACAGCATTCATCTGAGCGACAGCTTTTGTCAGAAATATTATCACTCCCGGTGACTAAAGACAAGAAAATGTTGGCAGAAGGTAGCACTCAGCTTGGAAGGGAAGAAATGTGCGAACAGCTGCGTCGGAGCAGAGAAAACATGTCCTTGGGTAATGTTAGTCCTGTCTGTACACTGACCTAACCAATGGCAACCAATGGCTGGAAACTGAAATAGTTGCTGGTCCATTATTTGCTATGACAGACCTCCCCCCCCCCCCCATGTTAGGAAGATAGTTATTAAGCATCTACATTTAGTGTGGATGCTTAATGTTTTTATATTGTCCGATTCCGTATAGCGCTGCCTCAAGATTTTGTTTGGCCACAGGGAAAAATTTGTTTGAAAATTATTGATTAGTCTTTTTCTCATCCAAGTTGTAACTTGCTAGACATCCTTATCAGAGATGTATAAATATTTTGCTAATCAGATACAAATTTGATTAGCAAATGGACAGAATTGCATAGCATTTTGCCAAGTGATACTGAACAAATTTTTCCCTGGGCCACTGGGACAATCACCCCTTTTCAGACAAAGACTTTTTTGTAACTGTTTGTATTATTATCTGTCCAACATTTAATGAATGATCATGGGATATAGTAGATGACTTTATCATCATAGGGTATAGAGTGACATGTTATAGTGTTCTCTGTGAAACTAAATGGAATGAAACTTTATTGCATCTGTGCAGGAAATCCCGTATTTTCATATCTTCATTTAAGGTTTTTTTTTTTTTTAAAATAATTATTGCTTTTAAACATTGATTAGAAACTAAAGCCTATTTATGTAACCAATTGAATTCAAATTCTATTCAATTTAAATTAGCATAAGGGATTTCATAAGGGATTATAGTTAAATAGATTTTCCTACATTTATTTATTCTTTGTATGTTGTGCTTGTTAAACACTAGTCAATCTATTTTAGTTGTTTCAATCATATGTATGGCTGCTGTTATCTTTACAGATAAAATATCTGACCAGCATAGGATATTACATGAAGCTAGTATTTATAAACGCGCAAGTCGTCAGCGGACATTGGCATTGAGGAGTAACATGGAACTTGAAGCAGTGGAGGAAGATGTTGATGTGTCATTAATGTCTGAATTGCAAGATAAGCAAGCGAGCCATGCAGAAAATATTATCCAAGAGATGACGCAAAAGGTACAATTTTATGCCAGCTATAGAACAGATGTTACATGTCCGAAGTGTGAGAATTCGACTCATTATTGCTGATACAATACTAAAAAATCCTTGTGGAAACTGATCTGCAACTACATTCATACTACATTCCACCATCACTGCATCTAGCAAGAATGGTTCATCTCTTGTTCAAAAAACTGATTTTACATTTATGGCACCTTCAGTTTTCTAAATTATGTTTTCTGGACTTTCTTGATTCCAGTTTTATTGAGCTACTGATCTGACCAGTTTTCTTTGTGAATTCAAAATCTCCATAACTGCTACAGTGTATGTCAAATAACTGATGATGTTTGGGGCACTTCAGTTTTGTTCTGTCTGTTGTGGGATATATCTTCTCAAGCTTGCCATCAACTAAGCATGGCCAATCATACTGAATCTTTTTTCATTGTCCTGACTACCTTAATATTTTAATATGTTGATTTTATTTATTTACGTTTTACCTTGTGAATGTGATATCCACTCACAGTGTGAGGGAATGTTTCTCGGTTGTGACTATTAGAGCTTTTGACAAAATGACGACCTTTTATTGGTTATAAAATTTGGGTTTTTCACACCGTGCAAACTAAAAAGGCAGTATGTGCTTATCAATTACTTTCTGAATGTTCTATTTTACCTGTATTTGTTGGACAATGATCTTTAGGTAGACTTCACATTTTCTTAGTGACTTTTAATTAAGCTGATGAGGTCGTCAATTTCTTGAGAATTAGTTGAGAGTGAGAATCAGTTGTTATTTCATAATTAGGTTGGCAGTTAGCTGACTGGCTATGAAATTAAAAGGTTTTGGTTACTGCTCTGTTGCCATATTAATTTCAAAATACCAGTTACCATTACAGTTCCATGTTAGTTTGTGTGCGTCTAAAAATAGATAAAAATTCAATAAGATTTCACTTAACTATTAAAGGAATGTTGGGGAGACATTAATAGTCGATAAACTGAAGGAAACACCTCATAGAATCTTTATAAAAGTCTACTAACCTTTCAATTTAAGAACGAAATGATTTTTGTGTCTGCACTGTAATCGTGCAAGCGAAGTAGTGGGGTTTGTCTTGGACTCCGCTAAGGTATGATCTTAATCAGGTGACGTCACGCACCCGTTGGTTGCTGGGGGTCAAACAATCTGCATGCAGTGACTGGCCAACTCAAGTTAGGTAGCCATATTTAGCCCTCATCCTGCTGATCACGACTTTTGTCGTTTTAGACTGTTTTATTAATCAACCAAACCAAATCAAAGAAATATAAGTAATTTTCAGCCACTTGAAGTTGAGGGTCGCGGTAGCGAGACACAACTTCAAGTGGCGGAAAATTTAAATAGATTAACTTAGCACGATAAGGGTCCAGTATATTCCCAATGTAGATATTTCTCATAAATACTCATTTATAGCAGGTTTAAATTCCATTTATATTTTATTTTGGGTCTGTGAATCAGCTCGGGATGGTAGTCCTCTGCCAGATGCTCTTAATGGCATGATTCATCCATTCTGTTGTACTATCTGGTTCAGGAATTCAAATCTTTGATAGGGATGCATTTCTACTATTTGTAGGACTCAAAATGTTTGTTCGAGCTTCAGCAACAACTAATAAGAGAGACACAACAGCAACATGCACTTAATGTCGCCAAAACGCTGTTGTATCAAGAAGATCCAAGTGACTTCTCTGACAACAATATACTAGAGACTCTGGACAATAAGTATGATGCATTGAGGGAGAAGCTGTTACTAGAGGCACTCATCAAACAGGTCTGTCAGTTATAATATTTGGGATCCAATTTGTACGCTATATAATTATTTAATAGTCTGTATAATATAGTACGTTTAGACACTCTGTTGAATCAAGATTAGGCGTTTTCACAGCATAAGTTAATTCATGCCATCAGTTTTCTTAACCTACCTACAAATGTTTGATTAATTATTTGATTAATTATTCAATTTAACCAAAGTGATTTTTTACAATGTTTATAAATAAAAATGCATAGGATAGCATTAAAAAAATGTATTTCCCTTTAAATTGAGCGATATCAGGATACTGAACTTGTAGTTTTCACTGATATTGTGTCTGGTAGTGGTTAACAGCTTTACTGTTTATTATGTGAAGTCAATATGAAATTAGTTGAAAAATAGTCTATACCGAAAATTTTAATTTTGTAACCATTACACCATTGCTTTTAGAATGGCTTCAAAACTAAAGCAAACTTTGTATTAATTTAGACCGGTGAAGCAGAATGGGCGAAACTAAGTGCAGAAGAACGTCAAAAAAGACTGTTGATGCTTCGATTAGAGGAAAGGCGGCTTCGTCGTGAGGGTAAATGGGATGATCTGGCAGCATTACTAGGTAAGTTATCAACTACAGTCTTGTTATGAATAAACCTAAATATTATATATGTTAGTATTGTAAATTGAATATACCTATGTCTGGTTGAAATGAAATGTGATTGTTTCTCAACTGTCCCTCACATACTGCTTCTGATGTGTTTGATCAATGAAGGGGAGAATATAAAAACTAATGAACTTCTGGAGGGTTTTGCTCGCATCAACCGAGATGAACACCAAAGGAAACTCCAAGAGCGTTTGAATAAGCGTCGTCAACGTCTTGCCAATGGTATGAAGTTTTTTATTACATTATATTGAAACTTATTGTTGTCAATAAACAAAAGCACACAGTGCAGAAAGTGCACATAGTCCAGTTTGTATTATTATCCCATGAATATACTACAGGATTGACAGAAGAAGAATGTGATGAACTTGAAGATATAGATCAGGAAGACGATGCAAACGAGTGTAATCCCCTGCAGGATCTCAACAACTGTTATGAAAAGGTGCTTATTACTATGTATTATGTAATGATACGTCGTTGTCTGAAAATTGGAATGAGTATCATAAGGAGCTTTCGTCTCGTGCCTCGAGTGATGTTACAGCTCTGACCGTTATGATATGAGTTTCAATTTCAAGACACCAATGTCTTATTCTTTTTATTAAACATATGAACAATCATGACAAATAGGATACCACTCAATTCTACATCTTCTCCACAAATGCTCTTGTGTCACCCATGATTTTGTCTGTTTGCTATTTCTAATGATCTGTAGGCTTAGGTATACCCACTCAGTTGAGGTCTAAGCCTATAGTTTCATTCTCACTGACGTTGATGTATTGTGCATCCAATTGACAGAACGGGATCACGTGGGTGGCCTATGGCCAATCAGCTATGCTCTTTTTCTGAGATGTGGTCAATCACACATCTGTCCAGGAAACGCATGAATGAAAATGATACTTTTCATCAAAAGTGACACAACATTGTTTTGGTTTGCCAGCAAAGAAATTTGTATTGTCAGATATATTTATAAACTATACCAGTACCATATAATGACAAACAATGTCTTTTGTCACTGGAAGTGACAGACAGTCACTCAAATTTAAAATGGTGCAACTTGAAGCACTTGTCTTGCAGAGGAGGCCACTGTCTGTCATTGTGCCCCCCACCCAAGATCAGTTTACACAGGCAATCGGGCAACTGTTAGTTTCGAGTCCTGTGTAATACCGAATTATTTCAGCACTTTACTTCTGTAGAGCCTAAATGATACAGAAAAATCTAGTACCAAGCATTCAAACCTTTTGCGTAATGCGTGATTGTTGCATCTACAATACTGAGTATCCATCATCATTAGCTGTGTTGTTTATATAAATATTGTGTTTTCCACAGGAAAGAGAAAAGCTTTTACAAAACCTGAAACGCTATGATGATGATGCTGATGCGGAGAAGAACAGACAGTTAGAACTGACACGCTTGAGATGGGAGCAACGTGCTTTAAACAATGAGGAGAGATTTGGCACAGCTGCTCTGGTATTGTCTCTAGGGTGGGAGCAAGGACAAAAGTGAGTATGCAGTCCTGTGCAGTTTTTTTGCATGTGTGTATTAACCCTTTGAACTAATGATTTTCAAGTCAGTGAAAATTACTCCTATATCTTTATTATGACACCAAACATTTGCAAATATTGATGTTAAAACAATCATTTAATTCCTGATAATCCATTAATATAACATATTAAAAACAATTATAGACGTGGTTAGCGGTGAAAGGTTGAATAATTATTTAATATCAAATCATGAAGAATTAATTAATTAGTTACTTCCTCCTTTACCTACACCTAAGTTGGCAGTTGTGAATTTCTCATCTCACAATGTCAACTCAACATGAACCCATGTAAACCTGATGAAAAAATTGCATCGGATACGGGCATATACAGTGATTCTATCACTGACATCGTTTTTAAATGTGAATTACCTTAACCCTTGTCCTGCTATGCGCGGATATATACGGGGTTAAGGATGTTTTAGATCAATAAAAATATCACTTAATTTTGATAAAATATTTTTTAATAGACGCTTTGCTGATCCAATAATTTAATTTTAGACATGTCTATTTTTCATAAATAGTAATATTTTTCGTCATTTGAAGCTGGAAATTGCGTTAGCAATTCCAGCTTCAAATGACGAAAAATACAATTGAAGCAATTCAGCAGGACAAGGGTAAAACTTTCACCTTTTTAACTAAGTATCTAGCTAGTAATACTTATTTTTTCAACAGACTGGAGGCTGTGCAAAAAGAGCAAGAGGAGCTGGCGAGACAGAGATTACAAGCTAGACGTCAGAACCGGAACAAGAGATCAGCTACTCCTCTTGTACAACTAGACATTCCAATGCCTGATGATAACACTGATCTTAATGGCATGCAAGAAGCCGTCCTGCGAGAAATAGAGCAAGGGCAGACAGAGGAGAGAGATATGTTACTCACTGTGTGTATAGATTTGTTGTTTAAAATACTGATTAGTAATTAGTTGCTATTTTAAGAAACACATGTGTATTGATTGACATTGAGGTAATGTTTTGACAACTAATTATATGGTGCCAACTGCAGTCTTCTCACAATTATTGAGAAACAACAGCAGATTTGTGTTATTATTTTACCTAATTTTGATACAGTGCTGGATATTGTGTTAATCTGTTATATTGCTAACATTGGTTTCATTTGTAGCTTTTGGAAGCTGCAGAAACTCAACAGTATTGCCAGGCCTTTAGTGGTATGGAAGAGAAACAGAAGACTGGTAAGCGAGAAGAGCTGAAAATCAAGTACAAGTATTGGCGTGCTTCTGCATCTCCTGACCAACTACAACAGACTACATTGTTACAGGTCAGCTAAATATCACCTACCAATCTTTATGAGCTGATTTATATTCAGGGTTGAACTAATCATATTTTTGAGATAAATATTTTATTGTCAGCTCAGATATATATCAAACAGATAAAAAAGCACACACCCTTGCTTAGTCATTAACATCTCAGAGCTATTGCCATGGCATGAGTAACTGTGCTGGCTGAAAATGAACAAAAAATTGTGCTTACCAATTTATGGTTACTAACCTTTGCATACAGCTTGTAATTAAATAAGAATACCATACAATTATTTAAAATGAACATTTATAACTATACTTCAAAAACACATCACATTACTTTTGTAGTTTTTTTATCACATATGGTCCACACAATGCATGACACACAGCTTTTTCACTTTTTCAATATTATTACTATTAGGTGTGCCCAATTCAATATGTCATAATAAAGAAGTCATTATGTAGAAACATTATTAGGAGGCATTTTGCATTATACTAGGCCATCAATGATTTCATGATCCCTGCTAGGAGAGATCTGCAATAAGGTCCCTCAGAGCTTGAAAAAGACAATATTTTATTGTCATTTACTGTGTTTGCAAACAGCATGTTCACCTTGTTTCAGTTTGGCCTGAATCATATTTAAGGTTAGGTTATTTCAACCAAAATTTTACATTCTCCTCAATGTTTGTACTTGGACTTTCTATGTGTTCAAAATTGTTCAGTTTTAATGGCAGTAATTCCTAGAAATTACAGTCTAATTATCATCATATTATAATTTATATACTAGACAAATATGTAGAATATTTACGTTGAATATAATCATATTCCTATTTGCAGGAAGCCTGTGGTTTATCTCTGGCAGAGCATGCCCAAGTTCTGTCAGCACAAGGCAAGAGTGCAGAGCCAGATAGCCTGATAATAGCTTTATTAGCTGATCTTCAAAAAGAACAAGATTTTAAAAATCAGAATATGCGACTACTGCTGCAAGATAAGGTAGAATAATCATTCTCATCACAACATGCTATGTTTATTATGCAAGGTCAAGCGAACTGAAGTGCATTACATTTCATTGCTGACGCAATTGCCAGCTTTAAATAATTAAAAAAACATTTTTGCTTTGAAAAAAGAAGCCATCAAAATTTACAATTGTTGGTATATTTGCGATCTTCCCCCTCTCCTTTGATCAATCTTGGCCAATGTTTTTTATGTTCATCTATCTTAATAAAAATGCTGCTGCAGGTGTATTATTCAGATATTTATTTCAAAGAGTTGTTGTTCTTTGCTTTGACAGGGTGCAGATGAGCTCCGTCAATTGAAGCAAACGGCAAATGAGGAGCGACAGAAGAAGTGGTATGATACGATGACAGCGTTAGTCCTAGGTCTTCACGTGACCTCTCAACCAGCTGATGATATAACAAAGGAGGATAAAGACTTAGTTAACCAGCTGGAGGATATGTATGAATCAATGAAAGCCAAGCTACTAATGCAGGTACCTCTTCTTAAATGTTGCCTATTATTGAGGGTCATGCATTTATTAATTACACATTTCTTGACCTTTTCACCGCCGATCCAAATTGTATTCGGGTTTTTTCATATAATATTAGCACAATAAGTACTAGCTTTTGAACATGTGAAAAATAAAAAGTGACATCAAATATTTCAAACCTCTATTTTGTCAAATCTGAATAATTTTCACTCAGTTGTGGATCGCATCAGTGAGACACAACTTCAAGTGGGTGAAAATTTCAATTAAAGAATTTGGCAGTTGAAGGGTTAACCCTTATTTGTGCTTGAAGCAAGACAATTTAAAAGAGAAATAAGCATTAAATTTGCCATATATTTTTATTCAAAGTGCCCGTTATTTTTACCCACTTGAAGTTGTGGATCGCATTAGCACAACACAGTTCAAGTCCATGAAAATTTAAATTCTATGACTTAGCTCTAAAAGGGTTAATAAGTATAGTTTGTTTTAATCAATTAACCCTTTGAACACCATTCATGACTATATTCATTTTTCAATACCTTTTCTCAACCCTTCAAATAACTCTCTTGAAACTAAGTGTGTTTTCAATCATCTAGGCTTTAAGATCCTATGTATAGAGTATTGTGCTCAAAACCGGGGTAGAACGCATTCCTGCAATCACAATGAGAAATGACAACACAATTTTGACTGAAAATTGTTAGGTTATTTTGTTTTGTAAACTGTAAGCATAACTGTCATTAATGTCGGTTTTGTTAAAAAGGCCTAACCAAATAAACCTACTGCTTTAAAATTTATTCGTCAATTTGAGAGTCTGGTTTTCGTTCTCTACATATATTTTGCTCTGATATAGTTTACTTCCATAATTGGAACTGAGCGTTAATTTATATACAAAGGCTATGAGGAAGAAGCTTGGAGAATTGGAATGGTCAAAACTAAGTGAAAAGGAGAAGCAGCATCGCTTGATTGCTCTGCTGGCAGAAGAGAAAAGATTAAGGATTGAAGGACGAGATGAGGAAGCGGCCGCCTTGCTAGGAGATGATGAAGACCAGAAAGGTGAGGTATTGGGGATATTAAAACATGAGCCTCATCCAAGCTATACTATATATAATAATGGATAGTTCTTATCACTCAGATTCTGTTCCTTTAAATATAGAAACTGAAACATAAACCAATGACTGCTGATTATATATTTATAACATGCATCAGATGTTAAAACAAAAAGTAACATTAACGCACACATATTTTAAGTGAATACTTTCGATGAATTGTTTGCTGCCATGTACATTGCCCCACCATCATCATTTTGATACACGATTAGGATTGTAAAGTGTTGGGGGTTTTTTCCGCTGTAGAAATTCTTGCTGTGCTTGATATTGGACTTGACCAGACTGACCGAGAGAAAGCGAAGAAGAACCTGGCTGCAGAGAGGGCTAAACAGGGTCTCTCTACAGATGATGCTGTCCTGGAAGGTTTACTAGATCAGCAAATAACATCACCAGACTCTAAAAAAGTAAAGTTCTATTTCACTTTTTCCAAACAATATGATATCAGTTGAAAATTTAAATAATTGAATGAATTAAGTACAAAAGTAGGCCATTTTTATGCATTAATAGACTAATCAGCATTTTGATCTTAAAGTCTAACTTACACCCTAATAAGATTTGTCTTGTTTTATAGGATGTATTGAAACTCCTGAACATGAATTTTGAGGCTGAGCGTGATGCTTTACTAAGGGGTCTAAACTCACATGATTCAGCGGTAGCAAACAGTAAAAAGAGACAAATTTTGGCAGTGGAATTAAAAAGGAGACAAAAGCAGCTGAAGCAAGAGGAATCCACTCATGGTGCGGCCCTCTTATTACAACAGGCATCGCTGACAGATAAACAACTTCAAGACGGGTAGGCTTCCGTGTTTTCAAAATTATACTGCAACATGTTTCTCTCTTACTTGTTTGATTTATAGCCAGTATATTGGGATGAGTTGTTGCTATTTTGAAACAATCTGCTCACATTGTCATGAGATATTTTTTGAATGTCTAGCCCTTGCAACACTGAACTATTTTTTTATCAAATCATCATAAATGTCTTACTGGTAGTTAGCTCTTTCCGCTTCATTTGAACACCTATGTTATGGGTCTATGGCCATTATAAATGTTTTAATTCTTTTGACGTGATCTAAAGATGGTCCTTGCACTGTTAGGGTTAAGCGTACTACAGGGTTTTTAAATTAGTTAAAAAAAACATTTCCCTGTGAATTGGTAAATGAGATTTTATTTGTGGAAGGAAACATACAGTATCACTTGAAATATACAGTATCAGCTTGATTTACCAATGAATATTTGACAATCATATCATGTTACTTTAATTCTGTTATATATGATCATATTTTACAGTACATGAATAATAGACATTATTCATGTACAGTAAAATATTTTATCTACAGGCTTTGCATTAAAGACTGTTCAAGGCTGTAAACAGATACGTTGATTTGTTGGGGTGTGTTCAGAAGTGTTAAAATGTTATTGTTTTCCACCAAAAAAAGAAGAGACGTGGTTTAGTAGTTAATATACATTTGAAATACCCCCACAAATATATATCCACATTCAAAGATTATAATTGGATGTAGCTAGATAGATAATTGTAGACATATTAAATAATATCTAATCAACCTATATACAGTAACTGTGAATATTTAAATCCAATATTGATGTCTGGTGCTCTTCTTTTTGCAGCATGTCTAGTGAGCGTGAAAGACAATTGGCTTTAGCTCAACAGCGAATTATTGCACGAAAATTACCAAGTAAATCTACAGCATTATCTGACGGTGAAGCTGAACTACAAAGCTCAGCAGGAACTCATCTGAATGGTGAGTAGATCTGGTCTCATGGTAACAATGTATTGTGCACATGGATGTGGTGTTTTGTTTACAATCATAAAGCAGATCACTTCTTTAACTGTTTTGTCAGTGTTGAGATACAAACAATTATACAGAAATAAAAATACACACTGTGTTTGAAGGCAGGGACAAGTACATTTTAGTTAGCTGTGAAAATTGCAGATGAAAGCTGACCAACAGAGAACTTGCCCACTTCTTTGTTAGTTGTTATTTACCACAATGGCTGCCTGTTTCACATTTGTTAAAGGACCAGTTTATTCCACATGCCTCACATTAAAGTTTCCATCCTAACCACAGGGCTCTAGTATGAATAAATTACTAAACAATTTGTATTAAATTAGGCCCTTGTTTCTCCAACTGGCCCAGATAAGTCAGTAAGTTTTATTCTCACTGATTGGTTTGTACCTTTATCACACATTGATAGTTGAGACAAAATGTTGTCATTTGGTGACACCGGGTCCAGGTGTTGCACTGGTAATGCAGTTTAATGTCTTGGATTTGTGATATCATGACATCTCTATACAATGTTTTAAATGGTATAGAATGTCTCGGCTGTACACTACATGCACTGTAAATAAAAATATGCCCATAAATGATTTCTGAAGCTACTTGAGTTAGAGTAGGCCCTTGTCCCCCCTTCTGGCATATAAAACTGCAGTTACCTTAAGCGAGATATAAATTTGTACAACTCAATCTTTAAATCAAGTTTTATTTTATCTGTAGGTCTTGGTAAAGCGCAGCTAGCTGCTGTGACAGCTGTAGATGAAAGACATGTACGAGAACGTCAGCTTCTGTTGGATTTATTAAAAGCTGCAACAAAAGACAAAACTTTGGCAAAAGAGCTTGCTACTCTAGAAGCGCAGGTAATTGAGATATGATTCATCATGCCGTCACCTTGCATGATGAATCATATCAACGTTATTAATGCCAGAAGTCGACCCCCACAAGAAGCCTGTTTTCACACAATACGCTAGAATTAAGATACTACTCTGCTTATCTGCTTCTGAAATTGTCAAAGAACACAACTTTCCTGTTTGTAAATCATGACAAATTGTTGATAAAAGATGGGTTTTTTCACAAGATGTCTGGTTATGCATTAGATCTGCTGTCACACCAAAACTTATTATTCAATATAATGGTACATGTATCACGCCATGACTGAGGTAAACCCTTTAAGCCCTGACGATGCATTAAAGCATCATTTCGCATCTCTGAAGAATGACTTAATTTCCTGAAACCTAGTGGTTTTAGAACGAAAATGTTCATGGAACTGTTTTAAAAATAACAGTATATTTTTTCATTTGTCACCCACTTTAGGTCATTTTCATCCCCTACAAGTCGAGAATTGCGACAGCAATTCGCGGCTTGTAGTGGATGAAGATGACAATGGTAAATTCAGGCTTCAAAGGGTTAACATGTTAACCCGGGTCATGACATGATGGATCATATCTACACCTAAAAAAGCATAATAACAGTTCACATAGAATTCTTTCATATAACACACATTCTAAAATATCGGCATTGGCTGCTTGTTTTCACCTATAATTCTCTCAGAAATAGCCAACCTACATACATTTATTAAATGTTAGTATCACCACTCAAAATAGATAGCTTTATTCTAATAGAGTATAGTGGCCAACGGAGGATTTCTAATGGATTCCGCCTCCGTTTTTTTTTTGCCTCTTCTTTTGCCTATAACTTTGTAAGAAAATAAGCTAGGATAATAATTTCTGGTATGTGGGTTAGTTCCAGGTGGCTAATGGACAGGTTAAAATATTTTTAATCTGAATTCAATACGCAAGGTCGCAGAGGAGAAAATGATGATGTTATGGCATTGGGTCGTTGGGCCGTCCGTAAACAATTAGTTTCCGGAGCATATCTCTGAAAGTACTTGTCCGATTGTCTTCAAATTTTACACACAACACCCCTAGGGGGTCTAGTTGTGCCTTTTGGGGTATTTGAACTTTGACCTACTTCTGGTTCAGAACTATGACCTATTTAGACGTTTTGATGCGCACTTCGTTTCCGGAGCAGATCTCGAAAAGTACTGGGCCGATGACAGTCATATTGCACATACATGTTCTCTAAGGTCCCTAGTTGTGGCTTTTCAAGTTTTTGGACCTTGACTTTCAAGTTGACCCAGCACTTTGACCTAATTTATAGCATCGGTAAATCCGACTGAAAGATTTTGTGGAATATCATGAAAACCGCTCAAGATAGCTACACCATTACTATAAAACAAATTGTGAGGTTTCAGGAGAGGATGCATCTTGAAAAATTTCAAGTTGATAAAATTAAAAATGGCCGCCTATCGGCCATTATTCACCTCGACAGGCCTCATATTGCGGAATATCATGAAAACTGCTCAAGATAGCTACACCATTAATATCAAATAAATTGTAAGGTTTCAGGAGAGGATCCATCTTGAAAAATTTCAAGTTGATAAAATTCAAAATGGCCGCCTATCGGCCATTATTCACCTGGACAGGCCTGATAGTGTAGAATATCATGAAAACCGCTCAAGATATCTACACCATTACTATAAAACAAATTGTAAGGTTTCAGGAGAGAATGCATTTTGAAAAAATTCAACTCGTCCAAGTTCAAAATGGCCGCCAATCGGCCATTATTCACTTTCACATGGCCGTTATTTGGTAAACCGTGCTAGATGGCCATAGACCATTACTATAAAACAAAAAGTGTGATTTCAGATGAGGATGCATCTTGAAAAAATTTGACTTGATGAAATTCAAAATGGCCGCCTTTTCGGCCATTGTTCATTTTCACATGGCTGATATTTGGTAAGCCGTGCTAGATGGCTAGATCATTACCTGATGACTATAAAACAAAGTGTGAGTTTCCCGGGGAGGATGCACCCTGAAAATTTTTTAACTTACGAATTCAAAATGGCCGACAATCAGCATTATTTACCTCGATAGGCCTGATATCAGGTAATCCGTGCTAGATAGCTAGACCATTACTATAAAACAAAATGTGACGTTTCGGGAGAGGATGCCTTTTAAAAACTTTCGACTCAATCGAATTCAAAATGGCCGCCTATCGGCCACTTTTTACTTTCACATTGCTGATATTTGGTAAACCGTGGTAGATAGCTGGACCATTACTATAAAACAAAATGTGAGATTACAAGAGAGGATGCATCTTGAAAAAATTGACTAGATCAAATTCAAAATGGCCGCCTATCGGCCATTATTCACTTTCACATAGCCGTTATTTGGTAACCGTACTAGATGGCTAGACCATTACTATAAAACAAAATGTGAGATTTCAGGAGAGGATGCATCCTGAAAAATTTTGACTTGATCAAATTTAAAATGGCCTCCTATTGGCCATTATTCACTTTCACATGGGCGATATTTGGTAAACCGTGCTAGATGGCTAGACCATTACTATGGAATGAAATGTGAGATTTCAGCTGAGGATGCATCTTGGAAAATTTCGACTTGATCAAATTCAAAATGGCCGCCTTCAGGCCATTATTCACTTTCACATGGCCGATATTTGGTAAACCGTGCTATATAGCTAGACGATTACTATAGAATGAAATGTGAGATTTCAGCTGAGGATGCATCTTAAAAAATTCTGGGTCGATCAAATTCAAAATGGCCCCTTATCGGCCATTATTTACTTTCACATCCCCAATATTTTGCAAACTGTGTTAGATGTTAGTCCATTACTATAAAACAAAATTTGAGGTTTCGGGGGAGGATTAACTAGTTTATATCGAATTCAAAATGACCGTAAATCGGCTATTAGTTACCTTGATTGGCCTGATATCGGGTAAACCGTGCCAGATAGGTAGACCATTACTGGGATACTGATACGGATCATTAATTTCAATGGAGGTTTGCAATCTCTGACAGACTGTCTAGTTCTTATCTTACTCTTAGACTGGGCTTCTTAGACCTAGTTGTCTTGCGTCTTGATTTTTGACCTAGCCTAGGACTACATTAATAACCCTACACAAAATTGCTTAAATCAAATTCTAATTTGGAGCGGGAGCTCCTGGACTTATGTAGTCTTGTGATTGATTTATTTGGGGACAAATATAGAGGTTGACATAATTTAAGTGACCGTAATGTATACAGACTGAATCAGGCTGAATGAATCATGCTAAACGAATCATACTGAATAAATCATGCTAAATGAATCATATTGAATAAATCATGCCGAATGAATCTTTTTGAACTAAATTTTTTTGAATATCACATATTTAATGACACCATAGCATGTATTAAACATATTAAACACTGCTCGTTGAGGTCCTTGAAGAGATACTTGACTGCGATATATCAACAACTGTGCAGAATGACAGTGCTTGCTAGTTTCACTCATGAAATTATTAATTTCAAAATCATAGCACAAAAATAAACCTGTATATGCTATCCATTATTTTTAGTTGAATTTGAATGAATTTGCTTTGTAAAAAAGAGCAAATTTATTTGTCTACTCTAGTCACATTACTGTTTAATGGGTCTTTTTTTAAACCTATGCCCTATCTTAAGTCAGTTTCAGAGAATATGGTTCTGCATTGACATTTATTCTTCATTGACATTACTTCTCAGAATACGTTGATTCCTTGTTATCAATTTCAATCATTTAGAAGATTATATTTTTTTGTTCATAGGATGTGAGGTACGAGCTACAAAAGCTAGGACTTGATCACAATAAATGGCAGCGTGTTGCTCACCAGGTGGCTGTAAGATATACTGATAAAACAGATAAAACGGAGGAAGACAAGCAAGCACATAACAAGCAAATAGCTGGAAACCGTATGGAACAGTGGAACAGAATGAAAAAGGCCATTGCTCTACAGATCATGAGTGAGTAATAATTATGGGTGCCGCATTGTAAAAATAAAGCCTCAAATTACATTATTAGAATCAGATTAACAGATTTAATGCTTTCTATGCTGTAGGTGCCGAAAGATTTATAATTTTGTTAGGCTGCCAAAACATAGTTTGTATTCATGTTGTTCTAACCAAAAATGTGATTTTGATTTTAATTTGAAGAATGTCTCAGAAATACTGTAGCTCATATACATGTAGTTGATTATTAATTCCTTCCAATTTTAGTGGACAAATATGAGGAGAATGAATCCAGTGATGATGACACTAAACATGATCTGTCAGTTAGACTTCTAGCATCATTACAAGAAGCACAAACTGCTGAAAACTCAGCTCTCTACAGAGTATTTACAGAAAGGGTAATTATGTCTCTCACTGTGGTTGTGTGCCACCGTCGCCGCCACCATAATCTGTTTTGGTCACGATGCCTTAGCCCCATTGAATTTGTTATTCATATTTTATTGGTTGTATAACCAGGGCTGGGGAATTAATATAATATGTGGTGGGCATTTTCCAGAATGGCGCCCTACTTTCCTTGTGTGCACTCTTCAGCCTGAACCTCCGAACCGATTTACGAGATGTTTGAAGCAGATGATAACCCATACTACTTTGGCTGGGATCTGATTAGATTTTGGAACAAATCCATACACTGTAAAGGCCTGCTAATGATTTTAGTAAAAATGGAGGTGGGGGTTTGCTTAACAATATTGAAGTAGCCTTGACAAACGCTTTGGGGGATTTTTCTGGAGGGGGGGTGCAATTTTTTATTTCTCTATCTCTCTAAATGTGGACATGCGCCACCACCAATATTTTGGCACTGTGCAAACTCAGCGCCTATTTTCCAAGATGGCACCCTACTTCCCTTGTGAGCACTGTCCACGAGGGGGGTGTTGGTATCGGCATGTATACATGTATTTGCATTTTTTCAGCCCTTTTAAAAATTTAAATGATGTAATTTTAAATTCAATTAGTTCCACATTTTATTTTCAATGATGGTTGATGATGCTTATTATGATATGAAAACTATTGTACTTATAAAATAGGGATGTATGCCTTATATCTATAATAAATACATTGAATGAAACAAAATTGTATTTGATTTTTATGTTTGTAGGAGGAGGATGTTGTTCAGCGAGTGTCTGCTTCTCACGAGATGGCTCTAGCAGAAGGTTGGTTGTATAACTTAGCAACTACTTTATTCAGCATGAGAGAAGAAGATGGTATGGACACTGCAAGAACTGAAAATGAAGATGTGGGACAAGCGCCACCAATGCTGGATGATGTGGATAAGAAAATTTCAGGAGAATTCGAAAAAGAGAAAGCACAATTACTTGATGAACGTGAGCATTTACATCTTGTTGATCACCTAGTTATCTCGACTTTGTCATGTTGGTAGTAGAGTTAGATCATATACATACTGTATTTATTATAATAAATAGCCATATTCTAATAAATGCCCACTCCCCTGATTTGGCAATAAATTCCTTAGTACACTATATAGCCATTAGAAAACTACTCTAATAAGCGCCCCCATGCAGCTGTTACAATTATTTTTAGAACAATATTACCATAAGGATATCTCAGTTTAATAAAGTAAAACTGGATTTGCCTAATATATAAACTCCTAAAGCATATTAACTATAAATTTCATATTTCATCGCTTGTTTGATTTTTTTCTTATTTTCAAATTAAGTTATATTTCTGGTGATTGGTCAAAATAAGTATGATTACACCAATCTGCTTCTGGTTTCAGTTGAAAAAAAAGAAAAAGATGGTGTAGAAGTGGATATTCAAGCAGAATTAGCAAGACTTCAATCAGAGCAAGAATCCAAGCGACAGGTAGGCTCACATGGAAATACAAGAATTAGCTTCACATCTTGAAAGTTGTCAGCATTTAAACAATAAACTTGGAATTTCTGCTGACAAATATCTCTTTATGTTCTTTTTATAAACAGGACCCGAAGAACGATCTTGAAAAAAACGTTCAAGTTAACCCTTATTCTGCTTATTTTCTTTAAATTTATTTAAATTTTCACTCACTTGAATTTGTGTCTTGCTACCGCAACCCACAACTTCAAGTCAGTGAAAATTACTCATATTGGTCTATTTCAAGACCAAACATTTGCAAATTTTGCTGTTTATAAGCACACATTTTCCCTCCTAATAACTGATTTAATTGTTTAATAAAATTGCTTAGTCTTACAGCGCGGGAATCGACTTTAGTCGACAGAATCTGACGTCTGTAGACGTCAGATTCTGAAGACTAAAGTCGATCCCCGCACTGTAAGAATCACCATATTTCTAAGGGCCGGAAACCCATAACATAAGTATTCAAATGAATCGGAAAGAGCTAACTAAGAAATTTATGATGATTTCAAATTGAAAAAACCCCTTTGGTTGCGATGTTTTTTACAAATTAATTCAGCGCTTTAAGGGTTAAAAACGACTATAGTCGTGCTTAGGGGTGTAGGAGTCTAAAAAGATGTGCCACAAGGGTGTATAATGTGCAATGCTAAATAAGGACATGTTCTTTTATGTATAGAGTATTGAAGCTGCCCTGAATAAGCAGAGAGAAGCTTTCAACAATAAGTTGACAATGCGGCATGAGAAGCAGAATCATCGCGAACGCGAGGATCAAGCTCTGCTGGAAATGATGAAGATCGCGGAAAGACAAAAATCATTCCTTGTTGAGCAGCAAGATAATGAAAAGACTCGACAGAGTCAGATGGTAGGTTCTAAGTGTTATAATAACTTTTAACCTTTTTCAGCTTTTTTATTTGTTTTACAAACAAGACATTTTGATGAGCCTTATATTTTCCAGATTGGCATGTTTTTATTCAATTTGCACATATGTATGTGATTTTCACCCACCTAAAGTTGTGGTTATAGGTAGCGAGACGCATCTTTAAGTGGGTAATAATTTTAATTATGTAATGTAGCCCTTTAGGGGTTAACATTAAATCTAATTTTAATGACAACTTTCTATTTTTCTGCAATTGAATATTTCATAGTTATCATGGATTTCTTTACAATTTTTTTAAAATCTAGAAGCCTGAATTTAAAAAGTGCATGGTATTACTGTTTATAGATGCGAGAAAAATTGGCTGCAAGATCTGCCGCTCGTAGAGAGACCACTGACCGTGTATCCAGCAGCACTAGCAGCCGTGCCGGCACCGGCAGAAGCAGGCCAGATATATTTGATCAAGATATGCCAGTTAGTATTATCCTTCTTACCCTTATGTCAATATTGTATGTGTTACCCTTTCAGTGTGGGGACTGACTTTAGAGGTCAGAATCCGACGTCTTTAGACGTCATATTCTGACCTCTAAAGTCGATCTCCACACTGGAAGAATTACAAATTTATAATGGCCGTAGACCCATGATATATAGGTAATCAAATGAGGGGGAAAGAGCTAACTTAGACTTTTATGATGCTTTCAAATTTGAAAAAAAACTTTGGTCTCCATATATATACAAAAATATTGCAGCATTGTATGTGTTAAGTAACTGCTGTGATGGTTGTTCTTATTCCTAAAGCTGATCCACATGACCTTTTCCTTATCTGCTATCCTTCTTCCCATAGCGACGTTTTGTTCCAATTTAGTTAATGAAGTGCAAAGATTGAAATAAACTCTTATGAGATTTAAAGGCTGACTGCAATTTTAAGAGGATAATAATTACTTCATATTTATATTACTGAAATAAGACCCAGAACTGAGAAATGGACACATTGTGCATTTGTAGACATTTGTTACTACAGTATCCCAAGTTGTCAACAATATAATAATACTCTTCTGCAGCACATACTTCTGCTGTTTTTCAGGGTTTTGGACTGAAAAGAGAGAAGACAGTTCTGGATGTTGATATGTCAGATGATCATAAGAAGGAGGTATATCAGAAGCTGGTGAGAGAGCATACGGCCATTAACCGTCATATGGATCAAGAACATCGTAAACATGAACAACAAGTGAGACTAACCTTCTATTCCAGCCGTCTCCATTTCCCATGCTGCCTTCATAATACATATAATTGTCGCCACACTCCCGTGGAAGCTAAATTCACCCTTGCCCTGATAAACCCATATAATTATATATACAGTTTCAAGCATGTTTTAGCTCTTACAGTGCGGGTTTCTACTACAGACATCAGAATCTGATGTCTGTAGACGCCAGATTCTGATATCTAAAGTAGATACCCGCACTGAAAGAGTAAAATATTTACAATGGCTTTTGACCCATAACATAGGTTTTAAATAAAGCGGAAAGAGCTAAATAAGACATTTATGATGGTTTAAAAATGAAAAAATCCTTTATATCCATGGTTTATACAAAAATATTTCAGCCATTTAAGGGTCAAACCATGCAAAATACTACTGACATTGATAAAATTGTTTTTGATAGATGCTCACCTCACCAAATAATTCAATTTGTGATATCTCTATTTTTCATAAATATACATATTTTTTTATTTTTATTTGAAGCTTGAGATTGTGTTAACTAATAAACTTATTTTTATTTGAAGCTTGAGATTGTGTTAACTAATAAACTATATTGCAGCACAAGGGTTATCAATCTGGGCATTTGTTGCAATAAATATGTTAAATAGTAATAAAGATATGTTGTCTTTAAAAATGTATTTCTTGATTCACTGAGCAACATTATATATTTAAGCTTTTAACCCTAAAAGTGGTGCAACTACAAGATGGTGAAAATCGTAATGGAGACAAAATATTATTAAAATTTGGTGACTGAAGACATTTTTGGCCTTCAGAACCTGCTATATAATTTTAAGAAAAAGAATTAAAATGATTACCGGCATACATGTAGTCATGATATGTACTTAAATCCAATGTTTGCGCATGTGACGGTGTCTCACCATTGGACAAACATCAATTTAGCTTGAAAATGTGTATAATGTCTAGCATTGGAAGTTTACTTGACAGCTTGCAAACATGGTAGCTGGTTAAAGAGCACTCTTGGACTAGGGTTATTCTCATCTATTATCCCAGCCTGTGTACATGTACCATTTAATGTGTTTTTTAGCTGAAGCAGAGACTGGAAGTTATGAAGAATCGTCGCTCAGGAGAAGCTAAGGCTGTGTTCTCTAAAGCAGAGAGACAGAAAGGGCAGCTGGAGAGGACACAACAGGTAAAGAGGCCTAACCACTAAATCTCTCATTACAATTATGTCATTGACTATCACCTCACAACGGAAATTTTCATTTAAATGTATGACTAATTTCAGTCGTTTCACGGATTAGGAAAGTAGGCTTTTATGGTGTGTTCTAAGGATTATTATTGAATAATAGAATGCATCTAACACTACTTAGTAAATTTACTCATTAATTTACTCTGTATATGAATAAAATAATTTTCAGTTTTTCAAATGTATTTTGTCGTAACTTCATATTTAATGAAATAATATAAAGTAATGTAAGAGTTATTATGTGTTAACAGGAGGGTCGTGATCGTCATGCTATGTTAACAAAGGAACGATTGGAGCGCTTACGTAATGAGGCAGACGGTCGTAAAAAATCTGTAAGTATTACATCTAGGCTAAAATTCCAACCAGAACGCTAGTTTATTGTCATTGTGATTAATCTAAAACATTTTACATGTTAGTATGTTGAAAATCATTATTCCCAAATCCAATAATGTTAGCTTTATTAGATAGAATGTATCTAATTATATGTATCATGCTAATTTAACTTCATTTTTATAGTGCAGTTAAACAGTTGTTTCATTACTTGTAGGCTTCCTCACAACAGTGACTTAACTAGGTATACATATATTATCAAAACATATCTCATTTGTTTTTAGCTCTTATATCTGTTTTTCATCTATAGCAGTAGCTGCATGTAGTTGGCTTATTAGACAACAACCTGCCATACTTGTAAATTTGTATCTTTTCTCTGCTTGTAGTTAACTTTCTGCAACATGGCACTGTGCCATTTTAAACTATCTTCCTAGTTAAGTCTATTAGTGGAGGCGACAAAACACAATGGCTTATCCTTTTGACCCTATGTCTTGTAGATTATCAAAGGTTACGATAAAACATGTACATCTGGCATGTACATTTTTCATCTTACAATGTATCAATGTATTTTTTTTCTAACAAATATCTCTGTAAATATTTCTATAAAACCTTTCGTACACACTGGTTAATACAGCTAGTAAAAACGGACTGAATTTAAACAAACAGGCTTAGGCTGAGAATGATAGATAACATTTAGTTTCCTTTGAAATGATGTTTTAATCATAGTATATTTCATAAGATTTTTTTTATAGTATGTTTTTTAATAATGTATTTAAATATAATCACTAGTACTTACACATTCACACATTTGTAGATTACATAATACACCTGAGTGATGATGAAATGCCATCAAAAGTCAATATTTGTGAACTGTTAACTCTTTCAGCTCTGTCGGCCCTAAGTGTGTTTTCAACTGCAAAGTTTTGATAAGGGCTTAACCGTTCAAATTATTTTTTTCAGAAAAAATATAAGCTAAAATGTATGTGTTTGATCTAAATAGGGATCTAAAATAAGTAAAATCTAAATTGTAAATTAAAATGTGTGTTACCTCAGCCTCAGTTCTTAAATTCATCATGCAGACACTGACAATTGTGTCACCAAGGTCAACATGAAATGAATGGAAATGTCGCATAGTATCCTACTTTAGAACTTCTTTATTATTTAATGCATTTGTAATCTAATTCATTTATTCAGATGATATCACTGTATTTTATAAGTGTAGTAATATCTGAATATACCGTCATACTTCTCTCTGTCTGGTGTATTAAGTAGATACACACAATTGTAGTTACAATACTTACAACACCTCACTGTAGCAATGTAAAATATAACTAGGCCTATAGATATATAATGTTACCTTATTTCGCTAAGTTAATTTATTTACATTTTCAACCACTTGACGTTGTGTCTCGCTACCGCGATCCGCAACCTCAAGTGGTTGAAAATTACTCATATTTGTTCAATTTGAGACCAAACATTAGCAAATATTGATGTTTAAACACACATTTCTTTCCCAATATCAGTGATCTGATCGACAAATAAAATAATTAAAAATGACAGCAGGTGATCAGCAGGAAAAGGGTTAATAATATTATATTATTAATATTGCTATGATCTTGTCACGAAGCTTTTGGGCAGTCATGGTCTTATGTGATGGTTGTAATACTACAAAAGATTATTACTGAAAGTTGTTGAGATCAAAGTTGAAGGTAAGAGTTTCAACTTTAAAAATACTTGATGCAAATGCAAATATACAAATGCAAATATAACAGTTGTGGCGAGGGTAATCACACCATTGTGGCGAGGCTACCAAATCTGTGCGAGATTACTCTGCCATGCTGTGGCGAGGTTACCAATCTGTGGCGAATTAACTTGTGTCGATGTTACTTTATTCTTATGATCAATACATTATAGGCTGTCAAGTCTAGTGAAACATACATTATAGTCCAGTAACACATTCTGAGAAAATCTGCATGCAGATGGTTGTATTTTGCATGGTTATACCTGTATTTCAGTGTATCAAATACTGGATCATGTTTATTACTTTAAGGTCCCAGCAGATCCTCACATTTCCAGCCAATAATTGGCTGGTTCAATCGTACTTATGTTGATTTGTTATACCACGAACTACCAGTCCTGTTTTATGTTCTGCAGTTGTAGTACTGCTTGAGAAGCACTGATCAATGATTTGCCACAACGATTTTCTCTTAGAGCCATCATCAACATTGTTAGATTTGAAGTCTCTTCAAAAACACATTTTTCCAAGAGGCTTTATAGTCCTACTTGTAACATTATGCTCCTTACACTAAAACGCTGCGCCCTGGAATCACTTGATATCTCGAACTTTTTAAATGTTATTGTAACAATAAAAAATTTAAAAATTGGTATCTAGATTTCGTTCATTACAGTGCTTTATCTGATTTTCGCATCGGAATCTCTTCTCATCCTTAAGTTTAAGGAGTAACATATCCCTTTGATTGATATTAAACAAGCCACTTTGACCCTTGATTTGTCTTCATTACATGTGCCATTTATTATGAAGAATTTTTAATTAATAATAAATATCATTTTTATAATATTATCAGAAATACAAGTTATCATCAAAATGATTCAAACGCAATCAAAAAGTAGAAAGTTGTCCATAAAGAAATTGTGAAATAACAAAGTAATATCTTGCTTCTCTTGCTTTTAGTAATGTACAGTAGTTGTTGTAAAACTGGCTGTCGCATCATTATTTGCTAATTCCTTTTGCCATTTATCTTGTGATGCATATTGCATGACTCCACTATTCTTCAATTGATGTAATTCTGCATGTCTGGGTTAGGAATAATAACCATGCAGAATCTAGTTTAGATGCATGTTGTTTAATTTTTTTGAAAGTAACAAGTGACAGGGTAGTATATGTAACCTACTACATATAGTATGCTAATATTGCAGTGCAATATTTGTTAAGTTAGAAGGAAATCAATTGATGCATCCTTACTTTATCGGACATATGGATAACATATATATTAAAAAGAAAAAACGAATACAATTTTTGTCAATAATATCCCTACAACAGTAATGCCAATAAGTTTGTTTTTATGTTTTCGGTAGCTGCCGAACCTCAACATACCACGTTCTATGGCGTCCAGAAGGAAATCTCATGGCGATTCTTTGAAATGATTGATATGACTACAAATCAGATGTGCCTAGTGGAACAGACAGTACCATCATGTGTAGCACATGCTTTCAACTTGTGTATAGTCAGCTGGTCTGCCTTACAAATAGATTCAGTAGAACCGTAAAGATTAAGACCTGTTTTATTAACCTCCAGCGCACTGATGTTCCCTATCAGCCAATGTTGGATTAATGTTGGGCCGTCGTCTGCGACGCTGCACCAACATTAACCCCTACACTGGCTGAATGTATCTTGTGTTTTGGGTAATAATCCTTCTGGGTTTTTTATGAGCATTTGTATAACAGGCTTTAAAAAGTGAAATATCTTGTAAATCTTTGAATAAATCGGTGCTTTCAAGGTTAAATGACACTGATCAAGATTCCCAATTGAGAATGTCTGATTTGCCTAATCAGCATAATACAGGATGTGGGAGTTTCGCTTATTCGCAGATTTCCATTTTGTTCACTTGCTGTGAAACCTAGAAAAAGTGCTTAGAATCTGTCTGGTAACATTCTGAAAAACACTTGGTGAATCACACTTATTAATAACAACAGTCATCCACATCTCTGATGATATCTGTACCATTCTAGAAAACTATGTTGTGGTCGGGGTGATATATACTTGCCCACAGTCAGATAAATTACACAATTGTAATGTTTTTGAAAATCTTTGCTCTTCTGCTATGAAACAAGTTCCAAGAAAAAGACATGTGTGCCCTGTAAAATTAATAGTTTTTGATGAATCATCTGCCTTGTCATTATAGTTTATTAATAGTAAAAAGCCAGACCATTGCATCATCGACATGTTAGCCTACTAGAATAATGATATGTCAGAAATAAACGATAGTATATTTGTATTAAATAGAAAAAAATTCCATACTACATACTGATTTCTACTTCACATCGCTGAATAGACCAGTAGGCCTACATTTTACATTTTGTTATCTTTAAAATCTGTTTGTGCCAAACGTTTATTTTTCACATGTTCTATAAGGGTTCGTGTGATATTCGTCTATACATTAATAATGATTATGTGATATTGAGCATTATTTTTTTATTGTTGTTGTTTTTCAATGTTATCTTTTTACACTGGTCATTTCTAATAATGACCGATACTTTATCTGTCTGTGATTAGAAAACTTAGCACAGCATGAAGTTGTGCATAATTTCAAGATCATATACATGTACTTGATGATAGGCCTTCTTAGATAAGTGACAGTGATCTAGCACATCTGAAACTATGCTTTATTAAGCTTATTTGGGTCATGGTGTACGTATATATACTCAGACTGAGTGGAAAATATAAAGTGCAAGGTAAACAACTTTTTTTATTCATATGTTCTTTATGTATCATGATATTAACAATCACCGTAACTGTTGATTGGTTTATTCCAATCAATTTTGAAACTCATGTTTGGTGAATTTTTACACTTTCACGCCAAACTTCTGTTATAGAATGTCTTTTAATGTTTTTGAATTTCCTACTGTGATAATCATAATTTCTATATGAATTGTATATAATATTTAATGGAGGATGTAAATCTCACACGTGGTATGAATCTCATATTTTGTATTATTTTATAATGTGATATATTATACTTGTCAATTTACTTTATTTTTGACAACTGGAAACAACTCGAAAAAACGTAAAATTTTTCTCTGATGCAAAAATCATGTGCATTAAAAATTGTACACCAGTTGATTTGATGTATAATCATGATAATTATAAAATTAATAATGACTATGCTTATTTTTATATGATTATATTCCCAAGAAAAGAACATTTGCTGACTAATCATTTAATGTGAACTATTTAATTAAATATGTCACATATAAACTTTATAATGATTAACGTTAAGGGATGTAGAGCTATAATGAAATATGTACTACTTGATGTCATTTCATTTAGTCTTCAATATCAATAAATAAATAAAGTACACTGTAGTGTTTATTTCTATCCCATTTTCATTTTTTCACATTTTGTTATAAATTATGTTTTTTGTTGTATATCACGTGAGCATCAAATACCATTAAGATGCCACTTGTTCACAAACGTGAGATAAATTATATACAGGCCTCCTAGACGAAATGATAATAATGTTGTCATGTCTTCTATCATCCACGGCATACTGATAGGCCTAATGTATTCTGGCGCATGTATTACTATAAACCCACAAGAGAGGTGTCAGTCTGGTTGTAATTGGTGAAAGCCTGCAATGTCCTCATGTGTAGCTTGGGACGAAACCACCCTAAAAAAATACTATTTTGATTGTCGAAAAAGAGATATAACATTTTTGCTGCTAGGCCCGTATATATATATACGGTTTCAAGGGCGTTTTAAACCAAAAAAGTGGTTACTGGTTTGTGGTAGATGATTAATTATTATTAATTAATTAATCAAATATTCAATTTCTGCAGATGTCTATTTGGCATAAATTTAAATATTTCTCGTCTTTTGAAGCTGGAGATTGCGTGAGCAATTGCAGCTTTAAATGAATGAAAAATATATATAAATTCAGCTTGATCAGGGTTGATATTTTCAATTGGAATGGAGTGCTGTTCATTTTCGTGTGTGAATATGATCACATGTGTTTTGAAATGGAAAATATATTTTGGAAATAAAAAATTAAATACCTTTTTTTCCATGCATATTTGTTTTAAACTATAGCTTTATCAAAGACAATTTGATATGATCGAGAAAAAGGTAGAATTGAAATAACTAATCTAAACATATATCATTTTAAATTAGGTTCTATTCTGGAGCATTATTTAAAGATCGCTGTTTGATATGTTTCTATCATTTTTATTCTGACTTTATGATGAGCTTATGCCATCGTGTCAAGTCTGTCGTCCGTCGTCTGTCCACAATTCACAAGAAATACTTCTTCTCCCTAAATTCTCATCCGATTTCAATTCTGTTTGGTTTGTTTAAAAGAGCTTGTGCCTTTTTTTATTATTAATTAAATTATAACCTAATTAAGACCTAATTAGGGCACTCTGTCCACAATTCACAAGAAATGCTTCTCCTCCCTCAATTCTTTATCCGATTTCAAGTATGTTTTGTTTGTTTGAATGAGCTTGTGCCTGTGCATAGAACTGCCTCACGGATTTCAGAAATTTTAATTATTAAATAACTAAATGACCTACTTAAGACCAAATTAGGGCACTCTGTCCACCATTCACAAGAAATGTTTCTCCTCCCTCAATTCTTATCCGACTTCAATTCTGTTTGGTTTGTTTGAAAGAGCTTGTGCCTGTGCATAGAACTGCCTCACGGATTTCAGAAATTTAGTTCGTAATCAACTTACCCTAATAACAGATGAGCTTCTGTGTCTTTTACACTATGGTTATTTCATACAGTGAGTGATCTTTAATCCAACATAATTTAGACACTTTGAAGTGTAGAGTGGTATAACAATTTCGAGTGTCTATATGAGCTGTCTTTGTCACTTTTATATGTAGAATAGGGAAGTGTGCTAAATATAGAGCTTATATAATAGTATCGCTACTATTATTCACCACTGTACCATAAAACTACACCGTATCAAGGTATCCTAGTATTCTATATCATATGACTTAGGAAAGAACTAGATCGATGTGCCATAGCCAACTTGCCAACTTCGTCCAATGTGTTGAAATCACTAATAATTTACTTTTCAGCCCGCCTTTAAATGTTCTGGGAGAATGCCTGAAAAAGATCAAAATGATTTATGGTGATCATTTTACGTCGTTAAAGGGACTGGCCCACGCTAAAATCATCAAAAAATCGGTGATTTTATTTCGGGTTCTTAATATGACCATATGATGTAAACATGTACATAGACTAGAACTGCAAATTTTTAAAAATTTTGTGCTGTGCATTCACCAGTTAGGCTAGATATAGAGACGAAAATCCTGATTTGTAATTATTGACAACCATGTCAAAAATAGGAAATGCGGGAATTTCGTCTCTATATCTAGTCTAACTGATGAATGCGCAGCACAAAAATTATAAAAATTTGCAGTTCTAGTCTATGTACATGTTTACATCATATGGTCATATTAAGAACCCGAAATAAAATCACCGATTTTTTGATGATTTTAGCGTGGGCCAGTCCCTTTAATTTCACATTGTGGTTGCGCTAACTGCAAAAGTTTTTCATTTATCCTGCCAAATGTGTTCTGCATGTTGCTATAACAGTTTCTCGGACAAGTTTAATACTGGCTGTAAAAAAAGTCTTATGGCGATTTATCACATTCTACGTTGTTAATTATACCTTGTTTGCACGATTATTTCAAAATTTGTTCATGTATCCTGCTCAGATTTGTTCTGAATGTTGATAATAATTATCGGGCAAGTTCAATAATGGCTGAAAAAAAACGAAAATGGCCGACTTATTGTGAGTTATCGCATCTTACATCGTTAATTCTACATTGTGGGCGCACATAACTTGTATGTGGTAGTTGTTTATGTACATGATGTATACTGCTCAAGTTTGTTCTGCATGTTGCTAATAACCAGTTCTACGACAAGTTGAATAATGGCACCGGTGTAACAGTTTCAGATAACCCCCATGTTCAGGTTACCCTGGGGGTGATCTGAACTAGTTTCAAGTTACCCCCTCTAGTTTCAAATTACCCCCTCAATTTTACCGGTTAATCTTCAGTGATAACAATAACTTTTTTATTTTTTCATCACATGGCTTTGGGCCATTTTTTAGAGACACTTTAATCTCCATAATTATAACCCTTTGATTTCTGGGTAACTAACGAAAACAAATAATGTTAACAAGAGGTTTAAAATCACTTTAATCTACATATAACCCTTCAATCCCCATATCAACTAACGAGAAAACATGTTAGCGCGAGGTTTCGAAACACTTAAATTTCCATATAACCCTTTGGTCCCTATGGAAACTAACGTAGAAAAACTGTTTGCGCGTCTTTGTGAGGTCTTGAAACACTTAAATCTCCATGTAACAATTTTATTTTATTGGCAACTAGCGAAAAAAAAATATTATTAGCACGATGTCTGGAAACAAGAAATGCTTCTTCAGGTCGAGGGGGTTTAAGTAATTACTTAACCCCACGGATTTTCAGGTCAAGGGTGTGGGTTGTGGGTCGTTGGGGTTTAAAAACTAACTTGTGTAGTCAGCGAATCATCTACTTTAATCTAAGTGTAACGGCACTTAAAAAGTCAGCAAATATTAATTTGGTGTGTAGGCCCTAGAAATGGGGGGGGGGGTAGAAGTTGATTTTTCTGGTTCAAAATAACGGGGGGTACCTTGAAACTAGTTTCAACGAACCCCGGTACGCTGAACCTAGTTTCAACCTACCCCCCGGGGGTCAATCTGAAACTAGGGGAGGTAACTTGAAACTGGCCTTTTCTAGTTTCAGCGTACTGGGGGGTACGTTGAAAGTAGCTTCAACGTACCCCCCCCCCCCGTAAGCTGAAACTAGTTTCAACGTAGGCTATCCCCGGTATGCTGAAAGGGGGGTACGCTGAAACGGCTACACCGGGCTATAATTGTCAAGTGCGCTCTTGTTTTGGTTTGGTTCCGCAGGCCATACACAGTTAGAGCCATGCCATGAAAGCTATATATATAAGATATGGTAAGTTTGTCACGCGGACACGCTCGTGACAATATTTAGTCACACGTTATCTCGAAATTCTTATAATCCTTAAAATGTCCAGTATAAAGAGTTGAAATAAACACCATCAAATTATCTTATCGTGTTATATTCATTCTCACTGGACATTGTAGTAGGCCTAATGTAATTGGTTCCATAAGTTTAAATTATGAAATAATATAAAAAAAACTATTATTGTAGTTTTATTATTTACCTCACAATACTGAACATGTGCAATGAAACAGTGAAAATTACTTGTAATAAATATAAAAGAGAAGTTTGGGAAAGTTTAAACAACTAACTAGTTATATATTTCATTCTAGAATATATATGCGTATAGTATTACAAGCATTATCTATATTTGATCAGATTTTCAACATACCGGTAGGCTACTTAATTAGCCCACCGTATAGCCCCCCCCCCCTCTCCCCTCCATCATTGTCTAATATTGTTGTTCAATTATAATACAGTTGATAATACATGGCGCCATGCATAATCCCGCTATATATAACTTGTAAATGTATTCCGCCACGGGTTTTAATATTTATTTATATTTGTGTTATGGTAACGTCCAGGTAAGACTTGACTCCCTCCTCCCACTCCTTATGCCACACATCTCTTTCTGAGGCTTTACAGAGACATTTTACCCAGAATAGCCTGCGCTCCAACATCAACAAGATTGACAACTGTTGCTGCTTCCACAGGTTTCCGCTCGTGGCACGCACTGCCTCATAAGACGTGTTCATCATAGCAATCAGCATATTCATCAGTAAGATCACCGCTACTATTGCATACATTATCATAAGCATCTGGGTGAAGAGAGGGTTCCGGGATTCACCGAGTGTAGCTCTTCCATCCAGTTCAGTAATGATGTTCATCATGCGGTAAACAATACGCGGGAGCTCTATATCAGATTGGTGAAGGTGTGTAAACATGGCGTTCACGGCGAAGGAAAAGCCAAGCAAAATGACAACATATACGGCCAGGAAGTAGGCTAAATCTCGGAAGAACATCTTCTGCATCATGATGCTGAACCGGCTTATTACTCGACAGCCACGGGTGAAAAACAAGACGAATATCCAGCCTAGAAGCACAGCCATGGCAAGAGTTGAGTTTTGGTATTCATGTCGTGTGATATAAAGGACAAACCAGAAAAGTGTGGAGATGGAATGTGCCACCATGACCAGTCTGTATGGACCATTGCCAGTTATCACCCACTCAGACTGTACTCTTTTCACAAGTTTTTTCAACAGTTTCTGATTATACATATATTGGAAACTATATGGATAACTTCCAAATAAATCTATAGCCTCTAGGAATATGTAGACAACTGGTAGTATGCAAAACAGTCCGTACCAATGGCTGTAAGGTTCTGCTTTGATTTGGTGGTAGGAATCATAGGGATCTTCATAAGGACATGAATTGATGTTGTATGTAGCATATGTGAATGCAATCACGTTAATCAAATGAATAAGACACCAGGCAATGTAAACCCAGCGATAGATTCTCCACTTCATTATCAACAGTGACTTGAAGGGCTCAGTTTCGAGAACACTGTGATTTTGGCCACTCTCTTGGTTGGAGCTGGAAGATAGCTGACCTTTATTATGTGCTAAGATATGAAGGACAGAAAATTTACCATAATAACCATGGGTATATGTTGCAATATCAGTCACGTCGTAGGTTACCCACGAAATAGAACCAAGCTTTGTTTGTGGAATCTTGTAAATCTTCTCAAAGTTGAGAAAATAGTGGATCAGTGGTGATCCATTTTTAGCAGCTAAAGCCAGCGGGACATAGCCGTCATCATTGGTGATATTGAGCATGTGTTGGAATGTGTTGATCTGTTTTTGTGCCCGTTCCAGTGTCACTTGATCTGGAATGCGAGAATTGTAATGACAGTGTTTGGCCCATTCACCAACGGCTTCGAATGTTTTATCTATCATCTTCTGATAATCTATCTTTGGATGCAGAATGGACGCCTCGACGATGCGGTGTAGGAGAGTGTCACCTGACAAGTTTTGCAACCCTAGATTAGCTCCATACTTAGCCAGCATTATCAGCATGTCTGGATGACCTGCCCATGCTGCTGCTGTCACACAGAGCTGTCCGTCCGGGTGACAATCCTGAAAATATAACCCGGTTGCGACAGTATTAATCAAAGTTTTCCGATACTTCTTGGGTAGCATGCCAAGTAATCTTGCGACAAGATGGCTGTTCCCATTCGCAACAGCTACATGTAGCACAGTTTGATCCTTGTAGTCGTCGTTGATGTAGGTGGACATTATTAGATCTCTGTCATTGATGTCCAGGAGATGATGTACAATTTCATCATTGTCATATAACAAAGCCACATGGAGTACTGTGGCAGAAGACTCTGGCTCTCTCATATCATCACTGCTTAACTTGTAATTCTTCCTGATGGCAAGTTGACACATAACCTTCACCACGTCCACTCCGTTCAGTTTTACCGCTCTAAATAATGTATCCACAAACTGTTCCGGCTTCAAATCCAACATGCGGTTATAGTTTAAAACAATTTGCTGCATAGCTGGCAAACGGCGAGCAGCCCCCACAAAATTCAACTCCGGTGCAGTCATGCCTTTCCCTTTGCCGGCTTCAGCGTTTCCTCTGGGATAAAAACCGCCTTTCTTTCCACGGAATTTTATTTTCTTATGAGCTACGGCTGCCTTGGGGAAAACAGCTCTTCGAGGAACAGTGATATCTTCATCACTTGATGACATACAAGCTTCGGTTCCACTAAGATCAATTTTTGCTTCAGTCTTTTCATGAAGTGTCGTAGACATGATAGATTCTGACTTGCTTACTTTGTTGGATTCATAAGAGTGTATTTCCTGTGTATCAGATACTATTGACTCCTGTTTTTGGCTTTTACTGGTTTTGACGTGAGTTACCTCTGGTGTGTATATGTCCTCATTGTTCTTCATCGTGAAGTTCTGTATCTCTTCTTGGCTGTCATTAGTTGAACTGATGCTGGTTGTTAGAGTACTGGTAACTTCACCATCTCCTGGCCTTAAACTCGTTACAAGTCGTTCCCTTTTGATGAATGGAAAGACGGTGTGGCGAACAGTTTCAGACGCAGTAGAAGCAGAACTTGTCTTCATGACACAGGAAGATAGATGTGTCTGGTTCTCCATTGTGGATGCCTGCTCATCTGTTTTAGTCTTCGCGGCCGTGCTGATCTTTTCCACTTTATACCCTGTATTAGTGGACCATGTCTTCAGGAAATCATCTATATTGAAGACACCATCTTGAAAGGCACTGCCCAATTCAAATATATCATTATCTGTATCTCTGTCATAGGCCTTCATGGATTTACGGTGCTGTATATTCTTCACTGAACCTTTCCTGGACTTTCTATCCTCAGGTTGAAATTGAATCTTATACACTCTTTTAATCACTCGAGGTTTTCCAAATCCAGGTAAGATCTCTTCTGCTGCTTCTTCTGCTTCATCACCGCTCCCCATTTCTTTTATTGTACCTATGACATAAAAATATCTAACGTAAAATATGTCTAATATGTATTCATATTTTATATATCCCATATTTAGATAGTATGCCCTAGTTACGTTTCACAGTTGATGAAAAAAATTTGTCATAACCTTTCGAATAACCTATTTTAAAATCTCTTAGACAGAAGCAATCATGTAACCTGTTTTTTGGACATGAATGATTGCCAATTTGGTATATTGTTATTTTCTGATCGCTTCCATATTTGAAACCTATGCTGTGGCTATTTCCTGCACTGAATTATTTTTCATTACGTTATGGCACTATCATCAAATTATGGCTAAACCCATACATTAACATAATATTTTTTAATTCAATACTACATGTATTTTTGAAGCTACATGTATATTATTACGTTAAGGGCTAGATAGGTGGTCGGAAAATAATAAAAAAATCGACTTACAATTTATGTATATAAGAGGCTAATTTAGCTGAATATTAGATTGATACTCTGGCTTCTATTTGTATTTTTACAGCCTATATTATATATATACCCCAGAACAGCATCAACTTCCATGAAGTTTATAATTCTTTAAACAGTTATTAATAATTTAGCATGAAATATAGGTATAAGCCTATTTTCAATAGACAATCCATGTTTCCTTAAAATTAGGATATATCCCAGCAAACACGAGGCAATGACCCAATGCTGTTTTAATGTCGGCCCACCGTCTTCGGCGTCAGACCAACATTAAAACAGCATTGGTTCAATGCTTGTGTTTGCTGGGTTATAGCATAGATTAACCATATGTGGTTAATCTATGGTTATAGTCGTAAATGCATAATGGCACGTGCATTGATAGTTTTAGCCCTTACACCGCTGAAATATTTTTTGTATAAACCAATTTGAAATAATCATAAATGACTTAGTTAGCTTTTTTCCGCTTCATTTGAATACTTATGTTGTGGGTCTACGATCATCTTACATTTTTAATTCTTTCAGTGCGGGAACCGACCTTTGACGTAGATCCGACGTCTATTGGCGTCAGATTTTAAAGTCGGTCTCCGTACTGAAAGGGTTAAGGGTAATCATGGCTATATATAATGATGAATAAACATCCCGATATAATCCGTCTCACTTAAAAAAAACATGTGAATCTTGTTCTTTTTCATTTATGGCTAAGGCTTATAGTGTCTGGAAAATTATTCCCATGTAGGCCTACAAGTTTGTTTTTGGTATTGATCAAAACAATTGAGTCAAGATAACCACTCAAAAAACTTGTGAGCGGGATATATTTTGATCTGTCGCATTAAAAGGCATCAAAGCGAATTATGTTTTTAGTGTTGTAAACAAATCGTTGAAATAAAGCAAAAATATTTTTGTGATATGTAAGTAACGATATTATTTAACGATTCATTATTTTTTGGGGGAAATTTGTCATGTATCTTTTTTGCATTTCTGTACAGAAAAAAAGCGCTGCTTAAATGCAGATGGGTCACAAATGTATAATCCAGCCAGCAATAACATACCCTTGTGGCCATTATACTGGGGGAATAGGGCGGGGGCCCTAGGGTGGTGGTTAGCACCGCTGCCTTTCACGCCGGAGTTCGGGGTTCGGTTCCCGGTCTCGGCGGTTTGAAAGAAACAAAAAATGTTTCTTCCCCATCCACGTGTGAAAGTCAGTATTGTGGGGAGCCTCCGTGACCGAGAGGTAGCGTGCTCGGCCTCAGACCGCCAGGGCTGGAATTTCGAATCCTGTGTCTGGAGGACAGTGTCATCTCAATCATCTCATCATCCTCAGGAGGTTCTCCTGGCCCAGTTTAGCCTATATGTGCACAAAGGTGGCCTAAAGCCCGATTCATTTCATTTCATTACTGGGGGAATAAGTATCCTAACTGTGTAAATAATATTTCACAATTATTATATTATATATAGGGTCTAAACCTCTTTATCCCGCAAAGCTATTTTTCTCATTTTTTACCTATTTTGCTGATTTTGGCCGCGCAACCTATTCATCAGACGACAGGTTTTATTTCTAGGATATGTTTGAATAGTTCACGGTAAACATTTCATCTTCCATCCGTCTATGATTTATTATTATAACATTCAATAGGTGACTTGCTGTGTATATATGTGTTAGCCTTGGTGTGCCCTTCGCCGGGGCTATCGCTTCTGCAAAAAGACACCAGTGCGCTGCTGAATATGATTCGCCACTGAGAATTTGTTTGCAGAGATAAGAAAGGGCCGGCTCTTCAGATAACAAAACTCTCTATCTGGGAAACACCCATCCCGATCTGCAGGAAACTTGACATTAAGCAAAGAAGAGCCGTGGTGTTATGTAAATAAATGCCTGGTTTCAACCTCACCATGTTGATATATCATATTGAATGACAGCTTACTATTATTTTCCGTAGGATAATGAAAAATAAGAAGTTTCTTCCTGGATTGACATGTATTGGGATAATAACATCAACGCTGATAAACACTCGTATAATATCATAAAATGACCGGACAGTTTGGTGTCAAAAATATTAACTTGAAATGATGAAAAATGGAATTGGCCTACATAAGGTATAATCGCCGCATTTCAATTCGCCAAACCGTTTTTTATTTTTGTATACAGATTTGTCAAATTTGTATTATTGTATGTTGTCTTCTTTGCGTTTACATGCATGATTAGGGGCCTACATCCTACCCGACACATACGAGATTCTGACCCGAAGTCGGTTTAATGTTGCTCCGGCGACTGCGACGTTTAACCAACATTAAACCAACATTGAATCAACGTCTTATGTTGACTGATAAATATCTAGCCTACACTATCTCTCATGAAATGGGTGATTTAATTAATTATTGGATTATTACACTGGTTTTTAACAAATATTATATATATTTTATATATTATATATAATATATATATATATATTTATATATATGAATTATGTATATATTACTATTAATTTCACGTACACGTGTCTGCGATCATTCAGATCAAACTACGACTTCCGAAATTCAGGAGACCAACTACATATTTTGTAAACGTAATAACTGCGTAAATATCCAATTACGAAATAAGTAATTCACAATTAACACGATTATTGTATTTTTAGGCATATAATTTTATATTCATATTGAATAAGAAGAATTATAAAAAAAAATATAACTCGCCAGACCTCCGACCTTAAGGATGTCCATATTATCTGATTATATGTGTCCAGCGAACTCTACTTAAGTGTGACCGAAGGGTAATTGCTTAAAGCAGATATTTGGGATGACATCAATTTTCGTTTTTAATTTTGTAATGAAGTAGTGTCTCCCACAGATAATGATTGTTTTTTCATATTTTGTAGATTTTTTAAATATTTTTAATTCACATTTTTATGAATCAGACTGTAACCCAAACAAACTTTTTGTATACCTAAACACCTGCTAAAGGACGTTTGAATGTTCCTACACCATTGGGCCACATGATGATGCCGTCGGCCCAGCGTTGAGCAGACATTTGGTGCTGCGGGGGAACCCCGCTGATCAACCCGTTCCCACAGCAATTAAGGGTGGCAGCTATTGATGTAACTATATGGTTACTTTGATCATGCCATCTGAGATCGTCAGTATTTGAGGTCTATATTGTGGTATGCTGTAAACAAACTTGTTTACATGACAGTATACGTCTTGGAAATAGAGCTTGTTTCGTCTTGTTCAGTGCTTTAACAATGTTTTTTTTACATTTCAGAATTTTACTTAAGATCAGTAGGTTATATAGCTTCATATAAATTAAACTTTCAAAATTGACAAAATTGAAAATTGTCATCCCAAGGAGCAGCTTTAACATTTACAGCCTACATGTATGGCCTACACAAAACCCTATTCATTCCACTTAACATTTACGTTAAGGTTATCTAGTCATTTAGTACCTGTAGCATAATGATCAAAAATTGTATCAAAGTAAGCTCTCTGCCTTTGCACGGCAGCGCAATGGTGGCGTACTCACCTTAATACACCTCCTGAGGATTGAAATGTCCTATGAAGCAGTGCTCCCCTCAGCTTCTTCAATGCTGGAAATACAAGATATATAGAGGGTATTTCACCTGGTATCAGCTGTCAGGACAAGGTGTGGTCGGTCAGTGTTATGTGCGCGGTGCTGCCACTACCCACTGATATAACATTACAAACAGCGCCACGTCCCCCGGTGGGATCCCGGTGTCATTTATCTATCCCCCATCAAAACAGTCTCCGTGTTTGTTTTCCCGAATAAGCATCCGAGAGCAGGCTCGCGTTCCAGGTCCCAAAGGTCTAGTTTTTTTCTTGTAAAAAGTAGCGAACACTTTACGGCTTATTATTATATCGTTCAGGTGCTATAATTAGTGTGTCACCAGTGGGCATACGTCAGTTAATTAATGTTATATAATGTTAAGAATAACTGTTAGATTATCGTTAGCATATAATTTACTGATATCCAAATTTAGAATCAAATAAATTTTGACTGAAGTGAGACATTTAGTGTGCTGCTTGAGCGTTCTCCCCATACTCCACTATTACCGCTGGAGTATGATGAGACCCAACTAATAATGCACGTCAATGTTGTTTTAATGTTGGGTCAGCGTCGTAGACGCTCGCCCAACATTAAAACAACGTTGTATCAGTGTCGCGTTTTGATGGGGATGGCTTGTCATATATTAGCCTTATTCGAGGGGCGGTAATGACTATACTGGACTGTTGTGCATCTCGAGTGACAAATGAACATGCCACCCGGCCACGATGTTGACTCTCTCTGCTGTTATTGAGAATTATCTTGTGTTTTATTATGTGTGTTTGAACTTTTTCATCGGTGATGAGACCCTACAGCATGTTTATAAAGGACGGAGCATGCTCTGGGGACCATAATAAAGGGAACGTTAACAATGTTAGCAGATTTGTGGTCGTATACATTGTCAAATAATATGCATCTTGGATCTTCCTCCTTGCATGGGTACTACAATCTCTCACAATCACGAAGGTGACTTAATTTTCTAATAGCGGAGATAGGAGATATAGGACTAAAGATAGGAGATATAGGACTAAAGCTAAACGCGATCACGTTCATAATTATGTCTGACGTAAATGGAATATTGTGTCATACATCTGAAGCATTTCCATATCAGGGAAAGTAGTTGCTGTCTAAGTTATATAATATGAAATGTATCCTCTTGAAATAAGATTTCAAGCCGAAAGCTGGAAATAGACTCTATTATATCCGTTGACAGTAGTTGTAGGTCTGGGGATAATCTAGGAATTTGACTATTCTGGACCTGGCACGTATGTTACAGGCTTATGGCTACCTGTTCGGCTATTCGCCAAATTCTCACAAAATCTAAACATCCCCAAATACTCTCCAGTCTGTGTCAAACAGTCGTCTCACACTTTTACGCGTGTTTTAATATCGTTATTTTTGTATAGCCCCTTTCACACTTTGGCTAAGTAGTGATCAAAGAGTGATGTGAAAAATCCATAACGTCGACGCAAAAGTCAGAAAAAGCTATCGTCTCGACTATTTGCACAGACCTATGGCAGGGGTGGGGGGGGGGGCATATAACTACTTTTCTTTTCATGTCTGTGACTAAATAATATCTCCAGAATATCGAATCTATTTATTTTAAAGTTTGTCCTCTTTTTAAACATATGGAAGCTTGGGTAGTAGGCCTATATCATTGTCTGTGTAGGGCGGATACAATGATAGGCCGACTGAGTCGTACGGTAATATCAGCATCGTTTTTATCATTTTATCTTTGTTGTGATATTGTAACAAGTAATCACCTAATAAATGAATGCAAATTTCAGACTATTGCTGATTTGTGCGGCCGTGTTTTGTAGAAATATGAACATGAATATGAACGAAAATTGGGGCTATGAATTATCCAATACAGTAAATTCGATTCTGACATTGGGAATATGAGCACTCGCACTCAGGGGCCGACCACTTAATACCAGGTAATAAAAAGTTTGTCTGTGACATCTCAGGAAAAAAAGTTTGTTTTTGAACTGGGAGAAAAAAATTATGTTTTTTATAAAAAAAAAGTTTGATTGGGAAAGAAAAACATACCCCCCCCCCCCGCCATTAAATGATCCGCCCCTTAGATATGATGGCCCCGATAGATATTCCAATATATATATTTTTATTCTAGTACTGGATATATCATGTGATTGTCGCACCTGTATGTGTGAATTGTATGCCTACACATACAGGCTAAACTGGGCTATGAGAACCTTCTGAGGATGGCGAGATGAATCAGATGACACGTATCGTGCCCTCCAGACACAGGATTCGAAATCCGAGCCCTGATATAGTATAAGGTCGAGCACGCTACCTCTCAGTCCCAGAGGCTCGATTCCCACAATGCTAGATCTTTACAAGTAAGCAGGGAAAATAATTTGATTCTGTTGAGCCTGATTACCAGAGCGGGGGATGAACCCGCGAGCTCTGGCCTGACAAAAGGTAGCTTTAAATACCACACTTATAATGGCCTCCAACCCACCCTCTGTAGACCTGTCATGCAGATACTCTCTCTTACATGGTGTCATGCGTGGTACTCTCTCTAACATGGTGTCCTGCTTTCTAATGAGCCGTCAACAAGCGCATATGACGAACAGAAATTCACAGTTTTCTCATATTTACATATGCTAAAAGTGTTCAATTGTTTTATTAGATATTTTATGAATAGCTGTTGTACCATCTTGCAAACACATGTACAAATTAGAATCGATTTGCTGTGTTTCTAAGGTGAAATAGACGCCTGCTCACTAGATATCGGCATGAAAATTGACACTTTTGTTGATTTTATTTCAATTGGATAAACCTGCCGCGCCAAAAAATCGTCTGAATATAGGCCTACATTGTTGTCGAATACATCAAATCAATATCCCACCTGCTCAAATATTATCCTCCAAACCTGGACGTGTGTTATGCCACATCACCACACGACAACTAGGCTACATTCCAGCAAACACGACACGCTGAACCAATGCTGATTCAATGCTGGGCCAGCGTCGCAGAATATTATGTGAACCCACTGTAGTTTTTGTACTTAAAAAGTGAAAACTTGCATATATATAGGACCTCTTTATATGCCAAAACGAATGGTGCCCGGTACCAAAATAAAAATCATTAAAAAACATTCAAAATGGCCTTCAAATCCAAGATGGCGTTCAAGATATAGGCCTACATTGTCATATTGATTTTTTTTACGTTTGACATAATAGCCGTATAATCTAATGTAATTCATCATTTATGACTAATTTAGGTACGATAATTACGTTGGAATGATTATTTTTACGTTTCAAGGTCATTAAGAGGTTTAAACCAAGATGGCCGCCAACGTCCGACATGAAAACCTTCCTTATCCAGCCTACAAGAGACTCTTGTTAATACATACATTCTGAAATATTAGGTCTAAAATGTAATTTAATATCTAATTTAAAACTAATTTGAAAACATTTATTGCAATGAAAGTGTTACTTTACGTTTAAAGTAATCTAGAGGCCATCTAGAGGTCAAAACCAAAATCAGTTGCCATCTTTAAAATTAACTTTTGGCACAATAGGCCTAGAATCCAATGTAATATACATATTAGGGTACACTGAATACGTTGGCATGTTTACGTTTCATGGTCATCTAGAGGTCAAAACCAAGATGGCCGCCACTGCCCAACATGAAGATGATCCATATTTACAAGCGATTACTGTTATTAGTATATCCTGAAAAAAAAAGGTTTTCGAATTTAATTTAATACCTAATTTTAAACTACTTTGAGGACATTGATTGCAATGGAAGTGTTTTTTTACGTTTAAAGGTCATCTATAGGTGATATAATAAGCCTAGAATGCAATGTAAAACCTCATTTTTAACTAATTTTTGATACACTGATTACGTTGGAATGAAAGTCAGCCATTTTTATATGCGACTAGGCCTCATTGTTAATTTGTAAATTCTGAAATAATAGGTCTAGAATTGAATTTAATGCCTCAGTAGAACTACTTTGAAGACATTGATTGCAATAAAATGAGCATTTACGTTTCAATGTAATTTAAAAGTCAAACCAGAAATCAGTGGATATCTTACAATTTTAACTTCTGACATAATATGCCCAGGATTTAATATAATACATCATTTTCAAACCAGCTACGTTGCAATGGTGGTACTTAAAATATGAAAACTTTTCCTTATGCTCGATCAAATGGCGATCGGTAAAAAATTGAAAATCACCGGGGAATAAAATAAAATTGTATGTAAGTTTTTTCATATGCCAGAGCCAATAGTGCCCACCAATAAACCAGAAAAATCAACAGAAAATAGCTGCCACATCCAAAATGGCCGCCAAAATGTACGTTGATGGGTTAATTCAACCCAAGGACACTACATCATATACAATTTTATATGTGTGGGTTTTTTTCATACAAAATTGGATAGTTTCTTACCGTGTGCCAGATATAATTTGTCCCCACTACTAAACAAGGAAATCACCAGAAAGCATTTAAAATCGCCGCTAAATCCTAAATAGCTACTAAAAGGTAGGTTGTCTGGTTCTTTCAGTTCATGAACGCTATAATTATCACTCTAAGTGTTTATCTGACATGTTTATGGAAAATCTGTATTCAAGTAAATAATGTTGTTTATATGTGTATCAAAAAGTAATTCAAGATGGCTGCCAGTAAGTGAAACACCATTTTATATCAATTCTAATATGTCTGTCATGGACAATCACACATAATTATATAAATATCATTCACCCTTTCCAGTCGGAGCTTTTTTTAATGAGATTTAAATAAAAATGATAACTCAATACAAATATTACAATAATATCTTTTAAACGGTCATTCCAATACAATTTTTTACGCACATGGAGAACACTTGGGGGATCAATAAAGCTTTTCATCATACCCCTCAAAAACGTGTCCTTACTCCCTATAAACGGTTTCCATAGCAACTGTGCACAATTTTATGTAGGCCCCTATTGTGTATTTTCAAGACGCACGAGATCGAAATAATATATAGTAATTATATATTTATATATTAAAGAATGATTCAACTGCAAAACGCGCATGCCTGGGACGGTCAAGTGTAGGCCAACAGTAGCCTATTAAGTACAAATTGACGGCATTAATATAGCCACTGAACTGATTACAAGATACTAATTAAACGGGACATTGATCCAATGCTGTTTTGATGCTAGGCCAACGTCTGCGACGCTGGCCCAACATTGAACCAACATTGAATAAATGTACAATGTTTGAGAGAAAGTCCTCCTCCCAGCAAAAAGAAGACATTTGTATAACATTTATACAACGTCGGCCCAACGTCTTCGACGTTGGTCCAACATTGCATCCAGTCATACAAATGTTTTGTGTTTACTGGGCATGTCAATACAAGCTTGGGTCAAGCTGTTTCAACATCCCGCAGTAATACAGTCAGTTTGTATGCAAGCCAGCGACCAAGTATGAGTAAGGGCCAAGAGCTTTGAATTATAAACTCATAGATGACGCTCAAGTATATATGAACTTGCTGTGATTTGAGAACTTGCTCTTAATGAGGCTTTGGGTATGAAACGCATATTTAGTATTATTATGGAATAGGGACTTGGCCTACCCACGGGCACTATTGCCTTCTGGGGGACCCTTGTCCCACGAATTCTAACAGTTGACTACACCTTTACGAGTCAAAGGGCTAGTGCAATTAGAGTTGAGATATGGATAGGATAGAGGGTGAATATATTTTTTTAAATTATTACCGAACTAATTTAACCTTGTACAATACATTCTGGCCGAAAATTTAAAGGTATTAGAGCAGGAGATAAGGGTGATTTAACTAAAATATTTGACCAGGTCCGTGTTTGGTATCGTTGGAAAGGTTATCTATCCGGGGGTATGGTAAATGGATGCTAAGGTGTCGCCTGTCTGGGACCGGTGATAAAATAAGGACTTTACCAAAGGTCACTTCATGAAAATAGTGATGAAATGTGATGAAAAAAGGGCGATTAAACTAAAAACTTGGGCCGCTTTGTGCTTGGCATCTTTGGAAAAGTTATCTATCTGAGAGTCTGAAAATGGGTGCAGGGATGTCGGTAATGGTGGAAGAGGTTGACAAAGGTCATTTAAAGCTACTGGCCAAGGTCATTTGAAGAGCTAAGGTTGATTCAAAAAGAAACAAGCACCCTCACAGCTCGATGTTGTGACTTCTTCGACTAGCTACTTCAGGTATCGGAACGAGTGTCATCATGGAATATGCTATCTCTACACCCTCCCTCTTGAAGAAACCTCCAGGGGCGAGTTTATGTTCGAGTGGTCGTTTAGATGAGTCATCATTACTCTTTTGCATCATCATATTGTCTCATTTTGGGCCCTGAAGCTGGGATAGTTGACTAGCAGTATTATTATGAAATACATGTCCTTATACAGCCAACACCGACTGTCAGTGCTGTAGAGTAAATACTGCTTATTACCATTCTAGAATCAGACTCCTCATGTTTGCATGAGTTTATTGATCTCATCTCCGCTGAGAGCACATATTTGAAATTCTATTTTTACTCAGAAATACACCCGAAGCTGCTTCGGAAAGTTGCATCAAAGCCAATTATTTTGAATGTTAGAAAACACTTCGATCTGGTTGTCCGGGGCGTATTAAAAAATAGGATATTTAAGAAATAATGTAGGAAAAGCTTGAAAAGGTAGACGTTGGACGTAGGTACTTGTTATTCAGTGTTTATATTTCTAGATTAATGTGAGAAATAGGCTCATGCTGTTCAAAGGTTTCTTTGTAAATTGTAAATTTATTATCACAGTGAATATAGTGACACATACAAATAACTATACTGTCATATTGACACAATTAGAAACAATAAGCAGATCATTCTGACGAAACCCTTAAGATACATTTTTCATTTTGTCCGGCCAAATTGTGAAAGGGCAAAGTAATATCGTGAGGGAACACAATATTTTGAGGAAACACATTTTATGATATACATTTTAAACGATGATTCAGTTAAACCCAGCTTACGTCTATTGAAAGATTATTTCATAACTTTTTGTACAGTGACTTGCATATGCTGAAAATTCATATTATTTTATGTAATTTTATCTTCTTATGTGTTTCATTATTATGTTATGCTGGCCATCACTTTGAAACAATCCCTCAATTAAATCAAATTTGCAGCTTGGCCTTTTTTTAAAATACTTCATAGCCTCCATGATGCTCCACTGTATTTATCTATGATTTTAATAACGCACAAAAAACATTAAAAATAAATAATTACATTTTAACGTTTATTGTCAGAGCTTATTTATTTGAAATATACACATAACGGTAGATAAAATTATTTGTGCAAATATAAGAGTACCGTGGACTAAATACTGAAATTTTCAATTACACAACAATTCTTTAAAAAAAAACCCACATGAGTGATCTTATTATGGGTAATATATAATAATATTATATAATATTTATGTAAAGTGCTTGTAAAATTTTTTTACACTAAATTAAAATGAAATTACAGCTGAAAAATACATGCTACACATCAACACCTTTTGAGGTAGGTTTAGAATGTACATGTATACTTGTTTTTATATCTATAATACATAGTGCAACAGTATTTGGCAAAATATTGCCTTCACTAGATGATATTTATACAATCATTATAACCATAGACATATTTGTCGTTACATATTTACTTCTAACATACATATTCGAATTCATATGTAAGTTAAACATCCTATTCTGATTGTATTCAAAATCTGCGTGTTTCGGTCATATAATTAATAGCAAACCATGTTTTTTTTTATCTACGATGAGTTGATATATAGGTCTATATATGTACTAAAGAGCAACATGAATTTGTACTACCGGGAAGTGACACGTATACTTTAGACAAATTTATAGCCTGGAGTGTGAAGCATCGTTACGTCCATGTAGCACCGTATACCGTCATCGGAGTCTCTCTTCCATATATCACGTTCAGAGCTACGACAAAGCCACTTCCACCAAAAGAATCGTCTCTCCATCATCAGCATGATGGAGAGCTGCTGCTGCTTCCAAAGGTTACATCTGGTGACACGGATGGTCTCGTAAGAAGTGTTCATCATTGCAATCAACATGTTCATCAACAGAATCACCGCAACGATGGCATACAGTATGAGGAGAAGTTTGGCAAACACTGGATGCCTTGCATCGTCAATGGACTGCTTGGTGTCTAGATCAGTCACCACATTCATCATATCATAGAACACCTGGTTAATGGTGACATCAGCATTACCCATGTAGCTGAACATCGCGTTCATGGCAAACGAAAATCCAAGGAGTACAATGCCATAAACGGTCAAGAAGTAAATTAAATCTCTGAAGAACATCATCTGAATCATAATGGAGAAGCGACACGTCACACGACACCCTCTGGTAAAGAAAAGTACAAAAATCCAGCCCAGCAAGAGCGACATAGCAAGAGCCATGTCTTGATCAGGGTGATTCATCACATAAAGAAAGAACCACATGATAGTGAAGAAGGAAAAGCCGATGTTCACCGCCCTGTAAGGTCCATTACCTGTGATTGTCCACTCCGACTTGATGCTTTTCATCAAGCGGGAAAAATAGTTCATTCCTGCCATGAATTGAATCCTGTACGGGCGGTTTCCAAGAAGATCTAATATTTCCAGAATAACGTAAGCTACAGGGATTATAAGAAAAAAAGCAAATCCTTTGACGGGTTCCGTTTTTTCACTAAAGTAGTGACTTGTGATGCGTCCATATTTTTCTCTGGAGATATTAACAGAGCTGCTGTTCGCCTCCGCCGTTAAGGCCGTGAGGAACACCATGTAGATTAAGTGGATGACAAGCCAGACAATGTAGATCCATCTGTAGACAGCCCATTTACAAGTGAGAAGAGCCATCACAGGCTCAAGACCTAACAAATCATCGTCGTTGTCTCTGTCCGTATTGGCGTGATGTGACAGTTGTTTGCTATTGTGCGCCAGTATATGTAACACAGAGTATTTATTATAAGAATCCCTAGCATAGCTTGTGATGTCAGTCACGTCATACGTGACCCAGGCTATAGACCCCAGCTTATTCTGGGGAATCTTATAAATCTTTTCCAGGTTCAGCATGTACCCGTACAGCCGAGAAGTGACTGCAGCGGCAAGCCCCAGGGGTGTATAACCGTCGTTATTGCGAATTGTTAATAACTGTTTGAATATATTGATTTGCATCTGTCTATGTTCTAATTCACGTTGGTGAGCGTTTTTAGTATTGTATACCATATCTTCCGCTTGAACACCACTTGCGTCCCACACATTGCTAAACAAGTACTCATAGTTATTACGTTCGGGGTGCTTAGCTGATTGCAGTATTATTGAATGAATCAAGGTATTTCCTACGTGATCTTTCAGTCCCATATGACCTCCATGTTTGGCGAGTATCTTGATGACGTCACCATTGCCTGCCCAGGCGGCTGCTGTCAGACATAGCTGTCCATGAGGATGCTGCGACAGAAAGTACTTACCATCAGCCACAGTATTAATCAGTATCTGCCTGTCTATATCATCCAGAGCCAACAGAAGCTTCTCTACAATTTTAGGATTACCATTTGCTACTGCCACGTGAAGACCCGTTTGATTATGATATTCAACAGTTTCGTATTTAGCTAGAATGAGGTTGCTGTCGTGCTGTTCTAGTAGGAAATCGATGATTTCATCGTGGTTGTACAACAGTGCGACATGCAGTATGGTCGCTGATGATTCTGGCTCTCTTAGCTCATTACTACTCAACTGAAAACCACTCTTCTGAGTAATCTTACACAAGATGCGAGTTACGTCTAACTTATTTAGTTTGACTGCCCTGAAAAGTGTTTCAACAAACTGAGCCTTGTCCTCGTGAAGCATTCTGGCATAATTGGCAACGAGCGCCTGTAGACCTGGTAGCTCTCTATTGTCACTTATATCGGACGCTGTCATTCCAGATTTACCTTTCAAATTTTCTATTTTCGGTTTGATCATGTGTTTTCTGGCTGCACGTAGTTTCTTACATGGAAGGCAACTAAAGCAATCACTTTTCTCTTCAGCGTAGAATTCATTATCGGTGGATTCATCTGGTGGCTCGTACAGTTGAATAGCTTCCTCTTCTGGGAGGCTATGTGATTTACTAGGTGATAGTCGTCTGATAGGGGATAAATCTTGAACTGAAACCGATAGCTTCCGTTTTAATGACATACGCCGATTTTTGAATGACGATTTTTTGTAACTTTTGATGTCCTCTGATTCTTCGATGGGTTGTAAATCGTTGATTTGTACCTTTTTCTTGGGACTTTGTATGGTTGATCTTGGGGCGGCAGCTGCAAAGCTATCTTCTGGGGGTTTCGATTCTTTATCTGGACTACGCAACACCAAATGGGGAGAACCGGGAGTTTCGCGTAGTGGGATATTATCATAGTCACCATCCAATATTTTAACCGGCCCTCTGTCGCCCCCTATCAACGCTTGTGGGATGCTTTCTAGAATAGAGTTCACGTCTCCGCCTGGTGGCACTTCTACTGTGGCTAACAGTTCAGGTCCGTTTGGAGTTTCTTTCATTATTTTCATGACGCGCTTAGTGCAGCGGACGGGACCTTTGATCACTCTGGTGTGCACTTTACGGCCATCAGGCAGTGTTTGTGAAATGGTTGACACTTGTACTTTATTTTTCTCACTACCTTCTGTCTGCTCACTGGGAGCAGCATTCGGTGGCGGGATGGTATATGTGTCCACTTTGAGCTGATCGGGTGCTTCTCCATGTAGGACGTCATTAATATTGACTCCAAATCCACCAAAAAGATCATCCAGGTTATCCAGCTTTGATGCAGCATCCCCGAGGGCAAAGATGTCATTGTCTGTATCCTTGTCATATTCAACTATAGATGGAGCCCCTACCGTGGCTTTGGACTTGAAAGATCCCGAATCCTTCTCCATTGTTGAGGCTAATTGACTTTTAGATCAAAAGTAATTCTGGCTAATAAATCCCGTCTTCTGGACACTGGAAGTACTAGTGACATGATGCTCGCCCT